>JAGXJF010001238.1:0-565747 GCA_019208055.1 Stipa capillata | reverse complement strand
CACCCCCGGCCGAATCCCAAAGGGGGTCCAACCGGACCACCGCTAGAGGCGTCTCTACGCCGACAGAGTCCCTTACCATTCAAAAATACAGTAGAAATAATAAAGCATAGAAGTCTATCTCAGTCACAGGCAGTCGACGGGATCCAACGTGACCTACTCTTGCAAATCCTCATAGTAATCACCATAGTCTTCTCCTTCATCATCATAATTATTTAAACACGTTCAACAAACAACATGTTCAATGAGTACTTCACGTACCAGCGTGCTCCATTTTTTTGGGAAACTGAATGCTACATGCAAGGCTTAACAAAGGATGGTTTTATGGCTCTTTTGCATAAATGTTGCTTTTAGTTAAATTATTACAATAGTTTTGTCAGCAGTTTTTGAGATCAAAATATTTATTTAAGCTTAAAACAGTTTTAGTAACTACGGTATTATAGTAAAGGTTCTAACCGCCAACACTAGTCGAGTAAGGTCGAAATCTTAGTCCCCACGATAGGTTTTGACCACCTGTACTTATCCAACAAAAGGGAAAGAAGTGAGGGAGAGGGAAAAGCATTCGAGAGAAGACATGTTCCTCGTCATGAATAGATCTTTATGCCATCTGTGACCATGTACACGGCTAATCAATTAAAATTATACTCTATAGAGGTTGTACACTTTGCCCATAAGATGTAAAATTAAACCTGGGTTTCACACTCTTCCGAGGAATGTGATCTCAACAAGGCCTTTACGGTTTTGTCCCCTAGTTGACGCTGTCCACTAGACTAACTCTAGGAGAGATATCACTAGTAGTTGCCACAAGGCATATCCCTTGTTTGTTCCCCTCAGCAGTGTCACTGTAGGTTTCAACAAATTAATTGTACACACTTCGTTCACCAATTTTTGAGTTCATGATCCAGTTCTTATGGTGTAGGCGACGCTAGCACAATCCCATAATAACCAAATATTTTTTTAAAAAACTCAATAATCCAGTTGTCTCCCACAACTTAGTGGTAACTTTCACACAGAGTAGAATTTAGACAGAGTTTCAGATAGAGGGAGACAAATGCTCATGAGCCCAACATATCACAGAGTGATATCAATCAAATTATGAATATACCTTGGATGAGGCATAAAAGAGATGTTACTAAACTTTGCGTGGCTAAGAATTACTATCTCTAATAATAACTAAACAACTATTCTAGATAAAGCAAGGTCTAACAACAAGCATTCAAGATTCAGTTGGAAATGACACTGAAATATTTGTTGAACTATTGGTAAACAACATTCATGTTTATAATTGACCCAAAATATGATGAATTTGCAAATATATGATCAACATGATCAAGAACAATGGGGCGTGCCTTTGTGGACGTATTCCTCGAGTTCTCCTCCTTGAACTTATGTATGGTCAACCTCGTCACTCCCTACTCTTAGTAAAAAAAACAAAATGCAAGCAAATAAATAAACAACTCCAAATATTTCAATGCAAAAAAGGAACAAGGGAGGATTGGCAATGAGGTGATATTTGTATAGGAATGGAGGAAAAGACAAGAAGGATGACACAGATTCTCGAAGTTGAAAGTAATTCCAATCGAGGGCATATGATAGAAGGAACATCGGTCTATGGAGCAAGTTCTGAGAAAGGTTATTGGTTACGGTGGACTAGTTCACCAGAACAAGGAATTAGATTTGACTCCCAGGGATCACCTATCAATGGCTCAAGACAAAGGCTTACTAGCCAGAGGGATTTTGTGGATTTAGAATAATTCCCGTGAACTTAAAAAAACCATGGCGAAGGGAGGTATAACAGACTATCCAAGTGACACGTTGGCACTAGGACTAGAGCTTGATTAGATCATTAAGATCAATCCACTGGTTGATTCCCTACCAGAGGATAACTATTACATTACATGGTACAATGAGTTAGATTGGACGAGGGTATCAAAAGAATGTGAAGTATGGAGTCCACGTGATGTGTCACCCTACAGTCAGCATGGGGAACCATAACTTATAATATGGTAGGGTTTTGAGCAGCTATAGATCATGAGATCTATCAATCAGCAGCATGCCACTAAATAATATGTGGGTCCCACAAGGGAAAGAATGGAACTATGTTCCAGATGTAGGTGGTTGACACAAACTCAGGATTTGAGTTTCTCGGTCGAGGCAACAAACTAAGATTGGATGTATTGTTGTTAGATGGATTGTTATATGTCAGTATAACAAAGTTGACTGATAAGTGACGCCCACTAGAAGGAAAACTGATGGTTAGGATTATGATGGTTTTACGACATCCAACCAGAGGTTAGGATTTGAGGAAAGTGGAACTAGGGATGTGAAGGCATACATCGAAGTCCTACCATCAGGGGCGGCGATAGTACTAGTAGCACCAACAACCTGATACCATCAAGCACCGGTCGAAGGTCAAGATCAGTGGGATTTAATATCCTTTGGCAATCCCAACAATGATTAGGGTTTGAGTAGACACAATATTCGACACGATACTGAATGAAACATGAATGGTCCTAGGGACGACATGTAAGTGAGACAGACAGATCCTCACATGATCTCGTCCATGGCTTGATCTAATAGAAAGATGATTGAGAGCTACAAATAAAAAATATAAAGGAATTCCTAATAAAGATGACAATGCCATCAATCCGAATTAGAGTTTAGGGGTTATAGCCAACTATGGATTGATTCGAAAGGGAAAAGATGGAAGGATAGATATGGATAAGGGTAATGAAGCACTATGAATAACAGTGTTGGAAATACGGTTTAGATAAATAAAAGCATATCAATAAATGATCGAAGGATCACGTCGATAGCTATAGGACCTATGGTTTCCATCAATGTGCCAAACGAGTTGACGATTCAAGATAACATTGATAATCAAAAGAATACAGATGGACAACTAAGGGGTACCCCTAGTCAACTAAGGGTTCCAAGGTATAAGATGACTATTGGTGATGGCAGAGAGCTATGGTTCCAGTTAACTCTTGGAACATCCTAGCTAAATGCAATGGTTTTGGTTGATAGAAGGAAATCCATGGATTATATAATAATCGCATCAATAGTCAAAAGATGTATCTCAGGTAGATGAGACTATGCTAGAATTATGACGTCAGGGATAGTGACACTTATTGTACATAGGGTTTCGACTAGAAGAGGGAGATCTAGGATCTACGTCATCGGCAATTGATAGAAGGGATCAATTAATGATCTACCGATGTGTCGAAGCTATGCCAGTGGCGGCAGCAATTCTCATGGAGAAAGTTCCGGCAAGGAAAAGTCATGGTCTGGGATAAGATAGAGAACTATATGTATGATTAGTCAACATGAGTCCTCAAAAATAGGGAGGGTTGATAGGAAAGGGTTAGCCAATAGAATCGATATACGAATTGATCGTTCTACACATAGGTTCTTATTGACGGTGTTGGTGACACAAATGGTCTATGGTGCATAGCACAGATGATGATTCAGCAAAAGTTCATAACAACTAGGTTTTTGGTGAAAACACGAGATTGCAGAATTAATTCCAATCTCGGCGAGAGAGCTACGCGTCGAGAGTACATGGTGGTGAGTTTAACTTAGGGAGTAGAGACAAGATCGTCAATGGCCAACCATTTTCGGCTCTTTCCGCACTAAGGACAACAAGGGCTAGACCCTTCTCTGTTACCAAAAAGAACATAGAAGACAGAAGACAGAAGACCAAAAAGACTTGTATAGAAATTGTGAGGAAGGAAGAGAGGAGAAGAATAGAGGGGCTACCAAGGAGAGAGAGAGAAGGAGGCAGGCGGCCTACTTCTTTTGTTTGTACAGAGCAATACAAAACAGAGAAGGAGAGAAACAAAGGAGATAGCCAGCCATGGGGAGCATGGCTCGTCGACGATGGGAAGGCCGTGGGGTCGGGTGAGCACAAAAACAGAACTAGCAGTGCACGAGGAACCCGTAAGTGGTCTTGGTCGAGATGGAGAAACATGGCTCGATGGCCGGCAATGACCACCGATGGCGATGGCGGTGGGTGGATTTGGCAAGGACGCTATAGAGGAGTAATCGAGCAATTTGTTGAGCGGAAACATGTTAACCTTTTCCCTGTTGGGGCCTACCCGTGAAACATGTTTACCTTTCCCCTCATCTCTCTCCCATCCCTGATCCCCTTCTCTCTCACTAAAAGTCTCCTTGTTCCCCTACAAGAAGCACCTCAACGTGCTTTACCTCCCCCATGTGTTCCCCATCCACCACCCCTGTCGTCCATCACTAGAGATACGGATGCCCTGCACCTTCTTCGCCACATTTCCTAGGGATTTTTTGCCATTTTTCAAGGGTCGGACAAAGTAAAGGATCAAGATGTCGCCCTAGAGGGAAGGGGTGAATAGGAGACTAATCAATTTTAATCACTTTTAAGCTATTCTTGCAAATGTGTGGCATTAATTACTTCTAGAGGAAGAATAATACAAATATGATAAATTACTAACAAGTCACACGAGCAATTTTAATAAGAACAAATAAAGCTAAGCTTGCATAAAGGAAGTGCGGCAAGAATGAACCGAAGAAGACAAGTTGTTTGTTGGCGGAGTATAGATCCTTGATTGAATCATACGCCTCTATTTGGGAGCTTGATTACTCGTGATCAAGAGCCAGCTTCCTCTCAAGCCTTTATTCCTTGAGGACGCTCTTGTGTCTCCTCGATCTCCTTTTGGTGATTCTTCCCTTTCGGAGGCGAATACCGACCTTCACAAACTTCTCATGGCTCACCACACGGGTTGGGAGCTCAAAGAGTAACAAGTGTGTCGAGGTTGCTTGGAGGTGAATCTAGTGCTCAAAGAGATCTTCAATGTTTTCACTCAAGTCCCTAAATCTCTCTTATTTATTTTTCTCTCACAAGGATTGAGAGAGGAGAGATGAGAGCTCTTGGTGTGTGTGGGGATTTGCAAAAGGTTCTTTGGTGGATGGGGGTGGAGGGTTTTAAATATCTCCACCAAAAACTAGCCGTTGAGAGCTAAAACACACACATCGAAACTTCTGATATTTACCATTGGAACTTCTGATGTTTCCGAAGCAATGGCTATATTCCCTCAAAAATAACTTCTTGCACTGCTAAAGAAACATCAGAACTTTCGATATTTCTAGTGCCTTAAAACAAGAGGCAGTCCAGAACTTCTGAAACTATCAGAACATCTAATATTCCAATCGGAAGTTCCGGTTTTTCTAGAACGCTCAAAGCAGAGGTTTGCTTTGGAATTACTGGCCATATTGGAACATCTGATCAAACATTTGGAACTTCCGATATGACATGCTGCCTGACTCAACTGCCAAGGCCTGCCTTGATCGGAATGTTGGATTTTGGGATCGGAACATTCGATATTTCCAGAGGACTTAAAAACAAGGCTACTTCAGAACCTCCAAAACTACCGGAACTTCCGATATTTCAATCGGAACATCCAATGTGGCTTTTCGAAAAGCATTTTCTGTGTTTGTGTAAATGAAGATGCTCTTAGAAAATATTGATCAATGATCTCAGAGCACTCAGCACATCAACTAGCATCTACGACGCACCCCTCTTAATAGTACGGCACACCTATCACTCAAATAAAATGTGAAATACATTACTCAAGAGTACGATTTCGGTGCCGACTTCTTTTCTTCATTTTTAGGAGTCACTGATGCCCGTTGAAACTCTTTATAGGGACTAACACATGTTCGTAAACTCATTAAACATGTTAGTTCCTTAATCGCTTGTCGTCAATCAACAAAACCCACTTAAGGGGCCTAAATGCACTTTCACAAAGTTAGGTCGACACCACTGCTAGCACCTCCCTCTTTACCTTCCACTAGAGTTGCTGTGCCACTGGGTGAGCTACGCCACCGCCATCTCTGTTTCTGGTGACAAGCAGAAGGTAGGGAGGAGTGGGCTCCTAGATCTAGGCCTTTCCGGCCCATTTGATTCTTTGAGTTTTTATAAAACAAAAAGTTGATTTGAAAGCTCTAGCTCAATGTGTGGAAAACTTGTATCCATGAATTCAAGGCCTTTTATGGTTTTGAAAGTTGGACGAGGTATGCTTGAAAGCTGAACCAATTTTGGGCTGAGAGTTTGTATGGTTTTGGTTGAAGTCTCTAATGAAAGCTGCTAGTCGTAGAAAGCTTCGAGCCAACCCTAATTGAAAGCTGGTAGGTTTAGAATTGAAAGTTGCTTGATTTTTCCGTGAAAAATGCAAAGATGATTGGCTAAAAGTGAAATCGACCGCATGCGAGGCTCTGCACAATCGTTCATAAATTACCCACAAAAATTAGTTGAAGCCTATTTAAGACTACCGTGTTTGCTAGTGTGGCGATTCTCTCTTACGTATAGAAGACCAAAGTTCGTAACGATTTTATCCATTTTTCTGATACAAAGATGTTCTACAGACTCACAGTAATAAGCGACTGTCTACAGTGAGTATCCATATCGGAGATGTTCTGGGTCGCGTGGACTAAAATTATGTCAATACCATGCATGTTGCGCGTGTGATCCAATTAATCAACCGTTTCTACATCAAATTTCCCTACACATAGATCTGGGGCACATATTCTACAACATGTTCTTACTTCATCATTATCTCACGTAAACGGAGTAATGTCAAAAGAAAAAGACCAGATCGACGAATAATAAAGTCGATCCAGATCTTCTCTATGGGAGGATCGGAGTTGTAGTGCCACTAGAAAAGAAGATTCATCCAGAATGATCCCACTAACTCCACCCCGGCCTTTGCATTTATCCTGGTCTTCGCTACTGCCGTAGTCCAAAACTTGCTCGAAAAACGCACCCACTGCAGCCATGCACGTGGCGCTGCGACCAAATGTCGATCGGTCTGGCTGCCTCCTGTTGCTCGCGCGCGTACACCAGAGAGTGATCAAGCACCGTACGCATCGAGAGGAATCCTTAGGTTGCTCCATATCACTAAGCTATATCTTGAGTTCCTTGCGTTGCATGGAGCACTGAGGAATCCTTAGGTTGCTCCTTACCACTAAGCTATATCTTGGGTTCCTTGTGTTGCATGGAGCACTGCCCGCCAGACAAAGCATGTGAGCGTTCTGTATATTCCAAATTAACTTCCAATACGGAACTCCTTAGAGACCAAACAGTGTAGATTTTGGAGCAAACGTCATCGATCGTGTTCAGTTGTGGTGACTAGTACAGTTTAGAAATACTTAGGAGCAATACAAAGAAACTGTGGAGTAAAAAGGCCAAATTTAACTGCCTTCCTTTTAGTGCATGCGTCGACACTCGTATCATCAGGTTTGGCTTATCATGGAAAGAAACACTGGAATATCAGGGGAATGGAAAGCTGAAACATGCATGCAGTGGAAAATACAGCTAGCTCACATGTCAGTAATATATGATTGGTGTTTATTATCCAACCTAATATGGATTATAGATGCATGCATGCATCAGTGGAAAGAAGAACCGATACATGCATGGCTTATCTCCATCCACAAAAGGAATGGATAGAAACACAAAACTGATGTTGTTTACCATTCAAACGTAATTCAGTTGACTGATTTGGTGAGATAAAATAAAGTCTTCTGTCCATTTACAAATTCATCGAAGATAGTCGGATGCAGAGCATTAGTCCAGACACTACTGCAGAATAGTTCATTACAGGCGGTTCAAAAACCCTAACGCAGGAGGTTTCCAAAACCGCCTGTAAGCAAGGGCCTGTGATGACCCTCCCTCATCACAGGCAGTTATAGAACCGCCTATGATGATGGACTATTACATGCGGATCATCACAAGAACCACCTGTGATGATGGCACATCACAGGCGGTTCTCCAAACAAACTGCCTGAGATGAGGACACTCATCACAGGTGGTTCTCCATAGGAACTACTAATATAGAACCGCCTATGATCTATTTTACAGCATACCTAATTGTTTCATATTATTGCGTAGCCTCAGGAAATAAAACACACAATATATATACATATCTCATTCATTCACAGTAATCATAATTGAATCATATGAAATAACAGAAACTTGATACATATCACATAATTGAGTCACAAAATGAACTGTCATCAAACTCATCAACATCACCCAAACAAAGTAATTAAACTCTCATTTTTATCCACCTCATGTCACAAACTTCACAAAGTATTTAGGTTCTCAGTTTCATCCTCATGTTACAAAGTAATTAAACTCTTAGTAAATTCCATATTCATATAAAAGTTCACAAAGAAATACATCACTTCTTTACTAAGACGAACTCACCTTCCTCCTTGTTGTAGGCGTGGAATTGGCCATAAGGATCGATAACGTCTCTAATAAGGAACGCGTTGATGTGTTCTCTCATCCGGTCCGGATGAGATAAATCTAATGACATCTTGGGAATACCTTTCTGCTGTCGATAGGAATTTATATTAAAGCCATGTACTTACAATGAAGAGAAATATGATAATACTTATCGCAATAACGCCAAACCTGGACTTCATTTTTGCTAATGTTAGTGAGCATGATTTCCATGTTGTGGCAAACGTAGAACCCACAAATGCTAGCTTGTTCCTCCTTGTTGTTGGTGGCACTAGTAATATATACAATTGGTTAGTAGTTGGAGATCATCATTACGGCAATTTATGAAAATTTGTATTCAGTATAGAAAGATACACTAAAGCCCTCGTCATTTAAAAGGGGCTGATTGACGCATTTTTCTCTCTTCTTGAGATAGCTCTTCCACACCCTACGTGAATCGAAATGGTTTGTCTTCGGCATTGCAACACCAAAGTAGTGAATGGTAGGTTTGTATATGTTGGAAATGTGCTTACTTGCTCATAAATCTGCCAATTATTTCGATGTCAAAGTTTGCTCGTAGCAAGGAATCCATAAACATGAGCCTTGGATGGTGTGGTATAAGGAGAACAAGAATCCAATGCTCTCTGTATTTAGTCTCAATGGTTAGTAAATTCACGTTATTTTGATAAAATTATCAATAGCCTAGGATGGTGTAGTAGGTAGTGCGATACTTACGCCTGGTTGTATGGAAAAAGTATGAATTTCTTATCTTGTTGAGCAAGTAAGGCGTTTAGCACGTACTCAGCAACAAAGTCTTCCGCATCTAGGATCATCCGTGCTGAGACAATGCATGGGTCGAAGAACTCTACTTTTACGTGTTTTCTTCTGGTTTGTTCAATCATCATCCTACACATAAAGAAGGTATGGGTTACATATATGTGGATATAGTACGTATAACACGAATGTTGACCGTGATTGCGAACACTTACAGTGTGTAGCATTTAATGAGAGAGACTTCGAGGGACTGGAGGTTGTATAGTTCCCACAAGTACATGAAGTTCACAAAGAACTGACAGTTCTCGAAGTCATGGTGAAAATATCCCTTACTGAAGTCCACCTTCAAAGTTGTGGTTCGTTGATTCTTTGGCTTATTGACCTCCTTGAGGTAGTATCGTGCAGCTCACGGGTATATTTTCCGAGGGCATTGAGCGCCTCTGGCGATTTGAGCCATGGCTTTCTTTCAACGTATTTATCCGCCAATGGCGCGAAGGGGAACTCTTCTTCAATGTAAAGGTCTGGTTCCTTCAGCAACTTCGCCTTCAACTTAGCGTCTTGTTTTCTTTTAATGATCGGCTTCGACGACTTGGCGGGAGATGAATGGGCCCTTGTTGGAAGCTCGGGGGCCAAGGTGGTTTCCACCGGCACCGTAGCGATTGTGGTGTCCTCATTAAATGCAATATAAGACTCTTGAATCACGGGTAGGTCTACCTCTCATGATTCAGCTTGGTCGATAGATGGAGGGTGCCAGTCTTCCAATACTATATCCCTCTTGAGCCACTGGATGAAAGTCCTTTCAGCTTGACCCAGTCTCGTAATCTCATCATTTGGCGAAAACTTTAGCTTAATGGACTTGCAGGTGTCGTAGACACAGTCCACACTGACCTTCGCATTCCTGCGCGCCATCGGGACACGGTGGATGAGATCACCTTCATTAGATGGACATGCCATCCCTGTTGCAACCTCTAAAGGCTCGTCGTCAAGAAGCCGCACTAATAGCTTGCACCGCGTCGTATCCTTGAAAGTATCTTTCTCTTACCTCGCACTCGGCTTTGGCCATGCCCTTATTCCTATATCTATACAAATCATCCGGGAATGCATCTCTCCAGGTAGCATAAACACCTGTACCCCTTGTACAACCCGGATGCTCCTTGGTGCCGATGGCCTGAGTAAGAATATATTTCTCCCTTTAGAATTCGCAAGGGGAGGATTGTGTCGACAGGTTCTCCAATAATAGAAGAACAAGTCACTACACATAGTATAACAGGTGAAGGATGTATGGAGAGGAAGGTATTGTAAACGACATATTACCAATCTAGAGTAGACCTCCCGAGTTGCTTCGCTCCCGAAGGATTGGGCATCCGAAGACGTTGCACCTGGATTCCTCCTCGCATACAACCAATTCCATGCACGCCATGATTCTACATTGGGAAATGGCGGGGGCTGATCATTTAGGCGTGCCCTCTCTTCCTCGTCCATCCATTTCCATACTTTCAGCGCATACCCTGAACTACCTAGCCTGTGATGGTGGGTGTTCTTGGCCGCTAGTTCCTTCGCCGCTACACTCTTCGATGTCGAATGGCTCCTCGTCCTTCGCAATGAATGGCAGAGAATAAACTTGAACTCCTTCCAAGCTTTATTTGTGACTTTCAGGGCGGCGGCATCGGCGCGGGCCTGTAGCTCTTCTGGGATCACGAAATATGTGTTGATATCTTCAACCACAGCTCTACGAAGATCTCGCCCCACCTTCTTCCACGATTCTAGAGCCAACGGAACCCGTGTCCGTGCTACAATCCCGCATGTCGTTCTCCATTTCGCTGCGTTTTGTTTTGGTGCGATCAGTGCCCCTGATGGGCCTAACTCTGTTATGGGGAATCGGCCCTTCGGCCTTTGACTAGGTCCTCTTGGACCCCGTCTGGATTTTGTCGTGGTTTCGGACGCATCAGAATTGTCCCCGGTAGCCTCTGGGGAAGCTGAGCGACCAGGACTCAACATCTTCTAACAGATGCATTACATGAAGAAGGTAAGATATGGAACAAAGTAGACCGTGTACTATGAACACAAGTAGTACAACAAGAATTAGAAGTCCAAGTTGTGTATTCGTGATAAAGTACTTCCATTTTATAGTGCCCTAGGAAAAGCATACAACATTGAACAAAATAACTAATCTTTATAACACCATATGCACCACCTCTGTAACAAAAAATTATGAACAACACATGCTCACTGTTTACATGCATACATGATTCAGTTTACATGCATAATATTTTCACTGTTTATGAAAATTATGAACAGCAAAAGCACTAATCATATGAACCTCTTATGTCCTTGAATATAAGATGATCTGGATAAAGTATTTGCTTAGAGTGACATAGCAGTGGTCAAATGTTGCTTGTATATTCTGCACAGCTTGTGCTAGGTTAGTACAAGGACCAGCACTCAACATCCACACTGCAAAGTTTTCTTGTAAGTTCCACTTGCTTGTTCCTTCTTTATTACAATAATGCAACATTGAACATAACCCTATCATCTAGCCATATCTATAATGAGAATACAACCTAACTACTAAACCCCTTTGCAAGCCAAACGAGTTGGTGAATCTATTGTATGAAAAGTATAGTGATAATCTATCTTTTTCTCTGCTATTCTCGTCAGATGCTATTGGCTAACCCATTCTGACAGTTGGCTAATGAGCTGCTAATGTGGGAGTATGCTGATGCTGCTCTTAAGAGAGATTAGCTACACATCAGTTAGTTCTCCACTATTACTCCTTTAAAATGAGTGCTTGCTAGATCCAGTTGCATGGTTGCTGCTGTTATAGCAAAAAGATTCAAGGCTCAACAAGAAGCGCGTACCTGTCCTGCCGATTGGCGGTGGCGGCGCTGGTGTCTGGGGTGGCGTTGGTGGTGGCGGCGCAGCAGCGTCGAGGACGGCGTCGGTGGCGACGGGGGCGTCGGGGGCAGCGGCGTAGGGGACGGTGTCGGGGGCAGCAGCTTAGGGGATGGGGGCAGCGGCGTCGGGGACGGTGTCGGGGGCAGCAGCGTCGGGGACGGCGTCGGTAGCGAGGGCGTCGGGTCCGGGGCCGGGCAGCCTGCCGGCGTGAGGTGGGAGACGGGGGCGGCGTCGGATGGCTGGCGGTATATGAGACTTAGGTTATTTAGGACTTCGAAAACACTTCGGGTATATAAATTAGCTCTCATCATAGGCGGTTCTATCCAAAAACCGCCTGTAATAAATACTCATCACAAGCGGTTCGGGTCAAAAACCGCCTGTGATGATTACAGGCGGTTCTATTTAAAAACTATCTGTGATGACTACGCATCATGGACGGTTCTTTGAAGGAACCGCTTGTAATATCCATTTTTTTCTTTTTGTTTAATTTTTTGAATTAAGGTTCATACCTAGGTTGCATACGGTGTGTAATTTGAATAGTTTTTCATTTTTTCTGATTTTTTATTAATCTGAATAGATACTTACTTTTGCTTTTAATTTTTTTTTCTTTTCAATGATTTCATTTATACATATTGACACCTCCACATATATAGATTGTGCATGATATTGGCACCTCCACAGTCATATAAATTGTACATCACATTACGAATTCCACATGATTTGATATATCTAATTTGCTACAAATGTGAGTCCTTGATGATCATTACGCATGTACGTAGCTTCATCTTGATTTGGTTCGTCTTCGACCGTCATGCCATCTCTAGAGGGAGGCATCTCCTCAAACTGGTTGTACTCGTCCTCGTCAACTACATCGCCCACTCCAACAATGTGTCTCTTCGAGTCCCTTACTACGTGATGCCTAAGATTTGTAGGATCGGAAACGTAGAATATATGTCAAACTTGATTTTCTAAGACGAATGATTCATCTTTGTACGCGGTACTTTTGAGATCGACCGTTGTGAAGCTGTACTTATCAATTTGTACATGTGACAGATTTACCCAGCTACAACGAAACAACGGAATCTTAAACTTCACATAGTCTAGCTCCCAGATCTCTTCAATGTACCCGTAGTATGAGCTCTTCCTACCAACGGTATCTCGAGCATCTATTCGAACACAACTATTTTGGTTTGTGCTCTTCTGGTCCTGATCTCTCGTATAAAATGTGTAGCCATTTAAATCCATCCCTTGCCATGTCACAGCTGTACATGACGGACCTTCTGCCAACCATGTGAGCGTTGGGTTAGAAGACGATAACCCATGAGGTTGCTCATATAACCATTTGTATAACCATTTGTTGAACCGACGATTGTGTTCTTTCATCACCCAAGCTTCTGTCGCTTTCGGATTGTGCTCCCGTAATGTGGCCTTGTGTCGGTCGATATATAGGGCCACTAAAGCCATGTGTTGCAAGACTGTAAAGTGTGCTTGATCGATAACCTTCCAGACAGGAACGACATCTTTCCTGCCAAGGGTTCCGACACCTCGAAGCCTCCCCTCGTGGCGAGATTCAGATAAACCTATCGGTTTTTACTGTAGCCATGTATTCTACACAGAACTCGACAACCTCTTCGGTTGCATATCCTTCCACGATGCTTCCCTCTGGCCGTGATCGGTTATGTACAAAATGCTTCAGAATTTCCATATCTCTCTCGAAAGGGTACATGCTACGAAGGAACACAGGTTCGCACCACTTTATTTCTCTCACAAGATGCACAGTGAGATGCAACATGATATCGAAGAACGAAGGGGGGAAATACATCTCAAGCTGACATAAAGTTTTAAGTGACCAATACATGACAATCGTGAGACTTCATGCCAATTAATTTTAACTCTTCCATTGAAACAAGTCTTCGTATGTTTGAGGAGTAGCCGGTCGGAACTACAACACCATGAAGGAACTGGCACAACTTTTTTCTCTCAGCTCTTGATAGAGTATAGCAGGTAGGTTCGTAGAACATGCGACCTGTTTGAGTCTCTTTCGGGTGTAACTCTTTTCTGATTCCCATGTCCAACAAAGCCTTGTTTTGAGGCCATCCTTACTTTTTCCCTTCATATTCAATAACAAATCTATAATGCTATCACACACATTTTTTCTACGTGCATGACGTCGATGTAGTGACGAACTTGTAGTTGCTCCCAATAGGGTAAGTTCCAGAATGTCGACCTCTTCTTCCACTTTGCTTCCCTTCCCATAAGTAACTTTTATATCATTTACCATGTCATGTACCTCCGTACCGCTATATTGTTTCAGAGGTGTACCATCCTCGATTTGTCCATTAAATTGTTTCTTCATTCGGCGGTACGGATGGTCTCTTCGAAGGAACCTACGGTAACGCATGTACACGGTTTTCCCCAAATGCTTAAGCCACTGACTAGCCGTATCATCCAGGCAGTTAGTATATGCTTGTGACCCTTTCGTACTCTGGCCAGAGAGGTTAGCAAGGGCTGGATAATCATTTGTGGTGTAAAACAGCAAGCTGCGCAGATTGAAGTTCTCTCGCTTGTGAGCATCAAATACATCTTCCCCATGGGCTCACAATTTTATGAGATCTTCCATCAATGGATCTAGGTAAACATCTATATCTTCCCGGGTTGCTTTGGTCCTTGCACAAGTATCGTTATCATAATGTACTTCCGCCTCATGCACAACCAAGGAGGAAGGTTATAAATACACAGATTCACTGGCCAGGTGCTATGACGGCTGCTCATGTTTCCGAAAGGGTTCATTCCATCCATGCTTAATCCAAACTTTAAATTTCTTGGTTCTCTCCCAAAATCATCAAATTTTCTATCAATGTTTCTCCACTAGATTGAATCAGCAGGATGTCTAAGCTTTCTGTCGTTCTTGCGCTTATCAGTGTGCCAACACAGCAGTTCTGCATCATTTGGGTTCATAAATAAACGCTTAAGACGGGGGATTATAGACAAATACCACATGACTTTAGTTAGAGTTTCTTTCATCACCTCGTCTTCGACACCTTTCTCCATACACTTGTATCGGGAGGACTTGCATACCGGACATGCATGGAGGTTTGCGAACTCCATTCTGAAGAAGATACAGTCCTAAGGACAAGCATGTATTCGCTGTACTTCCATTCCCAACGGACAAAGGATCTTCTTCGCTTCATACGTACTTCTAGGCAACTCGTTTCTCTCTGGAAGCATGTCCGCTATGAGACCTAACAATTCTGTGAAACTTTTGTCTGACCACCTGTTGCTTGCCTTCAGTTTCAACAATTCAAGCACTAATGACAATTTCGTGTACTTACCCTTGCATCTCTCAAACAAAGGTTTCTCCGAGTCCCCCATTAAGAGTTTGAATTTCTCGTACTCCCATGTATTACGGTTTCCTTTTGCATGGCGCAACATCTCGTCCAAATGGTGAAGATCATCCGACGATGTTTCTTCATCTAAATCATAATGGACATCATGCGCCATATAATTATCTTCCTCCGTAATGTCGTCATTACCACCTTCCTGGATTGTCTGCTGCTCACCGTGACTTGTCCAACGTGTGTAACGCTCTATGAAACCCCTACGAATTAGGTGATCTTGGATCTGCTCTAAGTTCTCAAACGTGTGTACATTCTCGCAATCTTTGCATGGACAACAAATATATTGTTCCCCTCTGTTCAACTTATGCTCTTCTGCGACTCTTATGAAATCTGACACGCCACTAAGGTGCCGTTCACTTGAGCAGTTACCATCATACATCCAGTTTCGGTCCATCTACAGGACAAATTAAATAAATTTAATTAATTTGTGTAAAATATTGAGGCTCACAAAGTGCGTATCAACTAATCTATACAATATTAATTAATATTATTGTTACTATTTGGTTTTGACTACATGTAAGTAATAATTACCAATAGTCTTTTTATTTCACGACCAACAATTACTGTGTTGGTAGTGTTTTTACTGCATGTGAATAATTATTACCATATTTTATTTCATTCACGAAGATATGACCTATCAATAATTATACATTTATTTACGACATAAATAAAATTTTAATTAATCATGCCATTAATACATGGGGGTTTTACAATATCAAAACATTCTTAAAATTTCATTTTATACAACCTTTCGACAATTACAACATCTTTTTACGAGACAAGATAAATCAATTCTAAAATAATAAATTACTATATGCTATATAGACAAATATCTCTCTTTCATAAAATCTAAACCACTCAAATATATCATTTGCCACTCTAAATTAGCTAGCCACATCCTCAATATACTAATTGAAACCAATTTATGCCTCAAATTCAAGAAAGCTAAATAAAATTTTCCGTAACATTGCTAGATCTACATTCTCTCTCTTACCCCATTACATCTAGCAAATTAATCAAACTTTTAAACCAATCACTAATCTTAGTTCACCAATATGAAAGAGATATGCAATATCCTCTCTAAATCCAGAGCTTTTGGGCTCAATTCAATCTCCAAGGTGAAAAATCGCAAGAGCTCCGCCGCCACTACTGCTGTGTGTAAGAACAACATTGAAGACAAGGAGCTCGGTCTGGCAGACTGTAATAGTAGACACCTTATCACAGGCGGGTCAACAAAAACTGCCTATGATAAGGCCAAAGAACCGCTTATGATATGTCGTCTACATATTGCATGTGGTTCTTTGACAGAACTATCTGTGATATCTTATCATCACAGGCGGTTCACGTATCTCTGAATTAACTCAGACGTTTTTCTTTGTGAACCGCCCGTGATCTACTATAACAGAGACAGATTTTACTAATTCGCCTGTAATGAGGGGTCTCGAATGATCAGTTCTATAGTAGTTGAGATAATCCCGCAAATAATCGATCCAAACATCTAAACTGTAACCATGTTGATAACCTGGTAGGTAAATAAATAAGAAAGGAAACCAACATGCGGCACGAGACGTAGACGATATATGGACGAGTTGAGGGGCATGTTGAGACTGACATCTATGCATATGCCCTTTGGTCCCTGTCACGCACCCCTGTGGGCTGGGGTCGTGCGATGCGGCGCCCTCGTTGCTGCCCTTTTACGGTTTTGCCCCTCTCTTCCCTCCACACTTTTAAATACACCACCACACCCTTTCTTCCCCTTCAGCCAGGCACAGAGCTCCCCTGACCTGCCTCGATCGCCTCACTCATCCTCTGTTCATCCAGCAATTCAGACTTCAGACACCCAGGAACGTTGCACCTTGATGCAACACAGAGAAGCAGGCGGCGCCATGGTAAGTCCAACTCTGCAATTCTTGATCCTTGATGCAGCAATTCTTTCTGCTTGTTGCTTCGCAATTCTTGATCGTTTGCGACTTGTGTTGTTGGTGTTGATCTGTTGTGTCTTGTTGATCGTATCATGCAGGAGGATGGAGTGCGAGAAGTGGAGAGATGGGAGGGGTACGTGGACTGGAGGAACCGGTCGGCTGTGAGGGGCCGGCACGGCGGCATGCTCGCCACCTCCTTCGTGCTTGGTAAGTCTGAAACCAACTCTCGCGCTCGCTGCCGCATGCTGCTTTCCTTCTAGGTTTTTCTAGAACCCTCTCAATCGAGCCCGGCCAAAACGTAGGGGACCGGGCACCGGGAAAGGCGAGAGACAGAGCAAAGCAGGAATAGGATACTCGAACAGTACTGCAACTCCACTGCATGCATCATGGACCATTATTCGTCCTTCCTCCACTCTCTTTCTCATGCTTGAAGCCACATCTTCCCTTTCGAACCCGTTCTTTCCTGATCGGACTTGCACACTTTTCCTGTCTGATTTGGCTGCTTTCAGAGAAGTAGTGCTCAATAGCCTCTCTCTCTCTCTCTCTCTCTCTCTGTGTTCAACCGTCCGGTTTCTATTGGGCTCCATTTCCCTTATTCTTTCATGTTTTTCCCTTCTTGTCCTCCTTCCTTTCTTCCCTTCACATACCGTTTCCATCCAATTTTTCGGGTTCTTGAAACTTGCCAAGAATTGGGATCATTTAGCGCCCAATTGCATGACAAGAGAGGAGAAAACTTGCACGCACTTGTTCCTCGCTATAGTTCCTCGATGCTTTTGCATGAGCATTCTCATCCATCTTTTCAATGCGCCTGTGGAACTGATGGCTCAGGGCCTTCTCGAAGCATCGGTGTGCACTCGTGTGCAGGGGAAACTGTCTTTTGAGCGAGGCCTCTGTTTTTTCCTTTTGGTGGTTGAGGTCTTGAGTGCGAGACAATTTTTTTCTTTTTAAATATGAACCATCCCTGGTGTCAAAAGGATTTTCTTTCTATTTTACCCGTCCCGAGCTGTACAAACGGCACGAATCGCGAGGCAGAAAACGGCACGCATATATAATGGGGACGCTATGTTATTACCGCACATGCTGCTTTACATGTGCTAGTTTTCTAAAGAAAATATATGGAGTGTTTGAACTACAGGGATTGTTTCGTCTGCAAACACTAGCTGAAATTTTTTGTGGGACCAAGTGGGCCTTAATTCGGTCAAGATTTGTTAATTACTACATGCTATAATAATGTTGCTGAAACTATTGGGCGCGTTGCTGCATGCAGTTGTGGAGGTGCTTGAGAACCTGGCGTTCCTGGCGAACGCGAGCAACCTGGTGAGGTACCTGATGGGGTCCATGCACTACTCGCCGTCGCAGTCGGCGACGACGGTGACCAACTTCATGGGCACCGCGTTCCTGCTCGCCCTCCTCGGCGGCTTCCTCTCTGACGCCGTCTGCATCACCTACGCCGTCTACCTCATCAGCGCCTTCGTCGAGTTCATGGTACACATGCACGCACTAAATCTTTCACTTAGTATTTCTGCTTATTATTGCGCATACTCCACTAACGATCTGTTTGACTATATAGTATTTGCATTGTGCACCGCCCCAAAAAAAAATGTAATGCGTAATTGCGTATATACTATTATAGACTTATCCTAATAGATGTTTCCGGATAAACGTAAATATAGTGTGGTGCTCGTCATACCTCCAAGCTGGCGTCGAAGAAATATATCCAAATATTTATGTCCAGCTGTGCTGCCACGTCGCTACATTGACCTTTTCTTTTTGCTCTTTATTGGCCGGTTGCATGCACGACATGTTTGACCGGCGATTAATTCGTTGTTTAGAATCTCTTGGCCGCCGAAAGGATTATTAAGCTGTCATGGATATATCCGCCCTTCTTCCATGGCGACATCTGGGCCGTCCAATTAGAGATTGCCACCAAGTTAGCTCCACCAAATTGCACGTCCTAATTAACGTACGCTAGGTGAAGAGGTGACACCTGTCCGAGGATAATCGCATCTGTCGAATTAAAAGCCTGTCAATCTAGTCTGGAGGCCGTGGTGTCATATTGGCGCACTACAAGTTACACGTCCATCTCTCTTTTCTAAGATTTTGTTATAAGGAGACCGGACCCTACCCTGAGCCCTTTACTCAACAGGTTCCATCTGACAATGGCAGCCATAAATTAATTAACCGGAGCTCACAATTCCCTGCGATTTGGGTTAGGAGGAAATGAGAGGCCAATGATTAATTGTAGCAATCACTTTATTCGCCAACAAGATGCATGGGCAGAATCAGATAGCCTGGGTCAAAGGGAACTACTCTAATCTGATCAGGTCGATCTACGTATTGTGACAGCAGCTTGCCGTAGGCTAGCCAGATAGCCAGGGGCATGGGCTTAATTTGGCTTAGCCACATGCGTGGGCTTCGTTGGATTAATAGGTGGTCGTCTCGATCGCTTTTAGCGACGGGGAGAAAAGAACAACTGGTGGCAACAATGTCCATGCGAAACCCGTTTGATCAAGGCATCTGTTTGGAGCCAGATTTAGACATTGCCACGGTTTTGTGCGTGTTTATGTGTCCCTTAGACCCTGAGTTGTGGGCCGTTGCGACAGCTTTTCTCGTTTTGTTTTTCATTGGGTAGGTGCTACCTTGTTAACTCGGAAGTATGCACGAGTACGTACTGCGTTGTGGGTTATGATGTGTGCGGGTGTGTACGATTTAGAGGATATAGAGACGTGCAGTGTGTGTTGGATCACGTGGGTGGGCACTAGCAAGTTGAACATAATTGTACTCGAGCAAACGAGAACAGTCACTGGGAAGGGTCATTCACATCAACAACCGTGCACCGTAGGGCATGTTCTCATGGCCGATTTATCTTGATGTTTAATTTATCCGACCATGATAAAAGTTAGCTAATGTATAAACAAGAAACCTTATCTTGAGAAACTAAACTGTTTTGGTTACAGTTTGAGTCTGGGGCTGGGCTGTTGTTTTATCATATGTAGCATGGAAAAGAAGTAAGCTTAGATCCTCTAATGCATAATTAACTATGAGAAAATCTAAAGCAAAGCGTTCGGTTTCTAGTCTTAACCAACGATCCTTGTTAGCATCATCCGATACATGACGAAGAGAAAAAAAACTCAGACATGGAGGGACACAGATGAATTGATCTGCATGCAGATAACTAAAAAACAGAATTGATAAATTACACAAATTCAAAATTTTAAAATATTTTATAGCTCAAACTGTTTACCATGATCCATTTTTACCCTCGACTTCGTCGCAACGAGCACAACAAAATTAGATCCCGTATAGGTATATTTCGATAATCTTTTTTTTCAATCTCATTAGTCGTCATGTGTTAATACATTATTTAGTATCCTATTAGCAATAAGTTATCAAGTAGTTAAACATGGTATTACCATAGCTAGCGTATTTGATAGAGCTCTCTAAATAGGTTTAACATGCTCATCTATGTTTGGAATAGATGATCGAGATGTGTTAAGATCACTCCCCTCCTGCATAGAAATATGATTGGATTGTGTGTGATTTCATCTTTCCTAAGCGGGCTTAAAGATAAGAAAGAAGTCACTATTATATACTGATAATATAGATAAATAGTCTTGATAAGTACGGTAAGCCAATCGGATAAGTATATATCTACATTATTCTCTCGAATATGGTGGTACAAAATATACAAGAAAATACGTTGATAAACTATATATATAGTCAGACAACTACAACGAACCAGTGGAATAAATATACAGTTAGCAGTTTTACCTCATTGTGCATACATGAAAAAAACCCAGAAATTTAGACTAGCTAGGGACGTGACTGCGTCGCGATATCCATTAACTACAAGCGGACAACCCAGAAAGTATCCAGATACCGCAGCAGCAAATCAACAAAGCGCCCCCAACCCCTCTCTCTTTCCCCTCGCGCCGGCGACGGGAAACACGATTCGTTGGCGTCCCGGCGCACGTGTCCGCGCCCGCGATCCAGTTGGCCTATCAGTCGCCGAGGTCGACAAGGGAATCTGATCACCCTCACCGTCCCATCACGCACGCGGTAATCCGGACCACTCATTCGTCCTCGTGCCACCGTGTGACACGTACTGTGTTAGGTAACCCGATCCGTCGAGATCATTTTGGCCTTCATCATGCCACGAATGGTCTAATCCTTCGCCGGTTGGGTAGGTAGGAGGTGGACACGAAATCCTTGGCTCATCTTAATTATCGCTCCTTGCTTATCTTAATCACATGTAATCCAAGCAGTTTATAATCGACTTGAACAATCAGAGTAGACACAAGAGAAGGAGAAGAAAAAGGTCCGCTTAATTTTGTCCTTGCGCGCCCAACAACACTACAGCACACACAGATGTGCGAGGGGATAGACAAATCGAGAAAGCTATCTTGTCCTGTTCCTGGGTTTCAGCAGCAATCTCTTGAGCAGTGTACCCAAAGCCAAGCCCGGGCAAGGACACGATCAAGTTAATCGCACAAAACCACCACAATTAGAGCTAAGGTTTCAGAAAGCCACCAGTTTTTATTTTTTTTCAAAAAACTACCAGTCTCTGGATAGGCCATTGCAGATTGCACTGATTGCTCGCTAACCGCTTGTTGACGCCCATTCTGACCAGTGGGGCCCATCCATCAGGCTGACGTAGCACGGGGTAACGGTTCGCAGGCAACGGACGTTATAACTAAATATAAGAAAAGAGAAAAGAAGAAAGAATAAATAAATAAAATAAAAAAACTTAGAACTAAAAGGGGCAGGGAGCTACTTGGGCCGCCCCACCCCGTGCTCTCCACCGCTTAGTTCACACCGCCACCATCCTCGTCTCGGGCGCGTCGCCATCCCCGCCATCAACGACGGCGTTGCCGGTGGCTAGTCGCTGCATTTTCCCCCGGCTGTCTCCGCCGCTCCCCTCCTCCTCCTTTCTCTCTCCTCGCAACCACTGCCTGCGCCGCTTCTGCCACCTCTCGCTCCACCCGCCGCCCCAGCTCTGCTGTCGACTGGTCCCACCACCGGCCGCCCTCGCCGACGCACCTCCGCTCCCCTACCATGCCGCCGGCCAGCCTTCCGTCCCACGCTGCTGCTCCCTCCTCCTGTGCGGCTCAGCTCTACAGCGCACGTGTCTTCGGCCTAGTAGGGCTCGCATCGCCGTCGCCGCCAAACCAAGCCGCCGGAGGTCTCCTCCGCCGAATGGTGAGCATCGGCAACCCTAAGATCTTGGAACTGGCAGCAAGAACTGACCCGAGATTAAATTGCAGTTGCACACACCACCTCAACTTGAGTGTCCCATCAGAGGTGCTCGCGGGTGAGCTCGCCGCCCGTATCAGCTGATGCCGACCGCGTCCTGAAGAAACGCAGCCGCCTCAGCTCTACTCTTCCGCCCCGAGGACTGCGAGGGCACGAGGAGCCAAAGCCCCAAGGTTTCCGCGCACGCCGTCCACTGCATCGCCAAAATTTTGCCATCATCGCCAACTCCGGCCGAGCTCCGAGCGCGTCGATCTCTATCTCCGGTGAGTCCTACTCCGATTCCTCCCTACTCGTCCATCTACTCCAGCGCGCGAACAACCCCGCGCAACAATCTTGAAATCTCCGTGCCCGTAGTGTCCTGTCCACTTCGACCCCCCATTCGTCGCCCTGACTCGGTGAGAGAACAGCGAGAGAGGGGGAAGAGAGAACAAATCATCCGTGGACACGCCATGTGGCTTAGTCGTTCCGACCGAGCCGCCTAACGTCCGTTGCCTGCGAACCGTTACCCTGTGCCACGTCAGCCTGATGGGCGGGCCCCTCTGGTCAGAACGAGCGTCAACGAGCGATTAGCGAGCAATCAGTGCAATCTGCAACGGCCTGTCCAGAGACCGGTAGTTTTTTTAAAAAAAATGAAAACCGGTGGTTTTTTGAAACCCTAGTCCTAATTATGGTGGTTTTATGCAATTAACTCGACGGGATCACAGTAGCCAGGTGCCAGTTGCCGCCGTCCAGCGTATCGGTGGGTGGACCAGACTCACGCGCGGTTGTATCAGTTGTTGCGGTGGTGGACTGGTGGTAGCTTCGCTTCTCACGTATCGGCATCACGTATGCCACCGGGTCGCTGCGCGGCGTTCTGGGGATGGCCGAGAACTCTCGGTGGGGGGCCCAGCCTCCACGTCCGGTGTTGGATAACCTGGAGACCGGTGGTGGTTTGGCCGGGACTTGAGAGAGCGACCGTACGTGCGTGCCCCGTCGATCCTCGTTTTCTGCCCGGGCTTCTGGAAGTCCGGAGTTTGCTGTCGCCACGAACCATATGACGACCCAGGAAAGCCAAACGTAATTGCTTTTAGTTTAGGTACCTGGGGCACCGAACAAACACCCCAGCAAACTTAAGCTAACATGGGCAGCGGTGCTCGCCACCATCTTTTGTGTCCCTCTCATGATGTGATGGGGTTAATTATGATAACAAGTACACTACTACTGTACTAGTACTTAAGTAGATCGCATGCCTAAAGCAACTAGTCAATTACGTACTCCTAGTTGCAGCTGTGCCTCCCACACTATTGCCTGTTTCTCTGACCTCAAGATACATCAATTATGGATCTGTGATCACAGTTTGACCACACAGGCATACAGAGCCTCCCAATCTTTTGGAGCCAAACATTGCTGTCCTTGCGCACGCTTTAGCCATGAAATTTTAGTCCAATAACCCCATTTGCATGGCTCGGTGGCTCGCTGCCCTCTCTCCTCTCCGCTTTGGCACCAACTCACGGGCCATGGCGAGCTAGCAGGCCAAAGCGACGGAGCGCACGGGCGGCCGGGCGCAAGTGGCTTGGCGGCCACTTGCCTGGACTTTATCACTTTCGCTTACTTCATGTAGCTTAGTTACTTGACAAGATCTGCAAATTTCAAGTACTCCATCTGATCATGTCGTACCAATGCAAGTACTAGTAGTACATTTGGTATTTTTCTGAGCAAATGTGATGTTCTCTTCTCATCATCAAATTGCAACCCGTGCAAGCATTTGGATCCGGCCCGATGTATATGGGCCAATAGCCCAATAGCCTCTATCCGTCAAGCGTATTTGTTCCTATGTTTTTCTCTTCCCTGACGCATTTTTCAGTGCAGTGCTTTTCTTTTTCTTTTTTGAAAAGCTTTCAGCGCAATGTAAGCTGATGCCTGTGTGTTGTGATGGCGTGCAGGGCTTGGTCATCCTGACGATCCAGGCGCGATCAACGTCGCTGATGCCGCCGCAGTGCGCAAAGGGGCCCGGCTCGGCGCCGTGCGAGCCCGTGTCGGGAAGCAAGAAGGCGATGCTTTTCGTGGGGCTGTACCTGACGGCACTGGGCGTGGGCGGCATCAAGGGCTCCCTGCCGTCACACGGTGCGGAGCAGTTCGACGAGCACGCGCCGCGGGGCCGCAAGGGACGCTCCACCTTCTTCAACTACTACGTCTTCTGCCTCTCCTGCGGCGCGCTCATCGCCGTCACCTTCGCCGTGTGGGTCGAGGACAACAAGGGCTGGCAGTGGGGTTTTCTTCATTTCCGCCATCGCCATCCTGCTCTCCATCCCGGTCTTCGCCGCCGGCTCCAGGCTATACCGCAACAAAGTGCCCACGGGCAGCCCTCTCACCACCATCGCCAAGGTCCTGCTCGCCGCCGCGTTCGCGCGCCGCGGCGCCCAGAGCGCCAGCAATGGCGCTGTCATCGACCGCGCGCCCAGCCCGACGGGGAGCAACGACATGAAGGAGTACTGCAAGACCGGGGAGATATACGTCGACGACGAGGTGACCGAGCCGTCCCAGGAGCTGAGGTTCTTGAACCGCGCGGTGCAGTGCCAGCCGCCGCACAAGATCCTGGCCTGCACAGTGCAGGAGGTGGAAGATGTCAAGATCGTGCTCATGGTGCTTCCCATTTTCCTCTCCACCATCATGCTCAACAGCTGCTTGTCGCAGCTCTCGACCTTCTCGGTCGAGCAGGCGGCTACGATGGACACGCGCGTCGGGGGGATCAAGGTGCCCGCGGCGTCGCTGCCGGTGTTCCCCGTCACGTTCATCATACTCCTGGCGCCCATCTACGACCACGTCATCATCCCGTTCGCGCGCCGCGCGACGGGGACGGAGATGGGCATTACCCACCTCCAGCGCATCGGCACGGGGCTGGTCCTCTCCATCCTCGCAATGGCAGTGGCCGCCGTCATCGAGGTGAAGCGCAAGAACGTCGCCACCAACACCGGGCTACTCGACTCCCCGGCGCCGCTGCCGATCACCTTCTTCTGGATCGCGTTCCAGTACCTGTTCCTGGGGTCAGCTGACCTGTTCACGCTCGCGGGCCTGCTGGAGTTCTTCTTCAGCGAGGCGCCGCCCAGGATGCGGTCGCTGGCGACGTCGCTGTCGTGGGCGTCGCTGGCGCTGGGGTACTACATGAGCTCGGTGCTGGTGATGGTGGTGAACAGCTCGACGGGGCGCGGCGGGCACCGGCCGTGGTTGGAGGGGTCCAGCCTGAACCACTACCACCTCGAGAGATTCTACTGGCTGATGTGCATACTCAGCGCGCTCAACTACATCTTCTTCTTGTTCTTGGCCATCCGGTACAAGTACAGAAACGCAGGCGTGATCAAGGGGTGATGGCACTTGGAGACGAATAGGAGACGAACTTGTGGGGATATTTGTGTCCAAGCCAAGCAAATATGAAGCTGCCACGCCGCTGCCATTTGCGACTTGGGAAGGCGTGGAGGTTGCAGAGGTTACCGGCGGCGACCTGCCGAATTTCTGCTCTGCTGGGCGAAGGAACGAGACGTGCGCGACGCCGGTATAAGACGGGGTTTCCCGAACGAGCATCATGCGCCGGCTATTGATGTTTCCGACCAAAAGTTACGATTTAGGCCATTGGGCAGCCCACAAAATTGTTAGACGTGTTCATTCTTTCAAAAATCTGCAGAACAATTTGAAGGCCATCCTGGGTTTGCTAGTAACTGTAAGCCCGCATACACTTTGAGGCAACCGAGAATTTAGCAACTGGCAGCCTAGACCACTAGCTCACCATAAGAATGTGAAAAAGTTCAGCATTTTATTATGTGTCTCTATGGTATAGTTAGCCATTTATGTAGAGCATATATTAAACTTAAAACCCCACTAATTTAGCCGTCTCTAAACCGTCACATTACTTGTTCTTTTTAGATACCGGAAGCTTCTATTGATTTTTGGCACCATATCAAGACAACACAACCACCGAAGAGTTTAACTCCCAGCTTCTATATCCAGAATGCACACAACCAAAAAAAAATACATTCTCTGGGGACATATCCTGGTCAAAGTCGACATCATGCTAAAGAGAAAAATAACTCAACATGCAAGAATCCTCAGGCTACACCACCATCCATGCCAGGTAAAGATTTCCTTGAAAACCTGCTCCAGCTGGATACACGCCTTTGTCACCAAGTCGCGGTCCTTTGAGTGCTCAAGCATAAACCATGTACAAAGGAAAATTAATTTTTCTCTTATCAAAAACCATGTCGTTTCTATAAAGCCATAGTGACCAATACAAAGCAGTTGCTCCAACCAGGATCATATTCCTTGTACTTTTTTCCAATCCCCATAACAAGTGTCTAAACATATTGGAAACACTACACAAAGAATGCAGACTAGAAGCTATCTGAACTATGTGCCACATAGATCGAGCAAAAATACAATCAAAAAAATAGGTGATTAATTGTTTCATCACTGGCACAAAAGCAACATTTTAGAGTACCCTGTCAGTTTCATTTTATAAGGTTACCTTTTGTTAAAATAATTTCTTTCTTAAAATACCATAGGAAGATCTGCACCTTCAACGGAACTTTAAGTTTCCTACGTATTTGTTTCGAATTATTTCCTGCCAGACTCCCTTTTCATTTCATAGCTTAAAGAGCCACTTGCGTAGGAGAATTACATTTTTAATCTCCAAGTCTGTATGCCAATGCCCCCTTGGTCCTTAGGTCGACACAGGACATTCCACTTGGCTAAGCGGTACTTTTTCTTATGATCATCGCTTTGCCAGTAGAACTTGGATTAGAAGTAGTCAAGTTGTTTTAGGATCTACTAGAGTATTCCAAAGAAGGATAGCACATATATCAGAAGCCTACAAAGAACAGAGTTGATTAGGACCAGCCTCCCAGGAGGAGAGATGCTTGCCTTCTTAGATGCTTCTCGAATCCCTCCATGACCCCCTTCCAGTCCGCATTGTGAAGACAACAGTAATGGATTAGGGTACCATGGTAACGAAATGGCATTGAGCCAATCTCACACCCAATTAATTGAGCATATTGTTCGGTTACTTCTTGGGCTTCACCAAAGCAAAAAATTCACTCTTATGGAAATTGATTTTCAACCTAGACAATAGCTCAAAAGCGCTCAATAGAAGCGTGATATTTTTAGCTTTGCCCAAATCATGGTCCATAAAGAGAACGGTGTCATCAGCATATTGGAGTATGGATAAACCTCCATCAATAAGATGCGGCACCACCACAAATTTGCCCATCAGATTTGGCTCTAGCAGTTATAATTGCAAGCATATCAACTACAATGTTGAACAAGATGGGAGAGAGTGGGTTGCCCTGACGCAACCCTTTTTGGTTTGAAAGAAAGGGCTTAGGTTGTCATTAACCTTTGTTCCTACACTTCTGCCCAAAACAAAGGTCTCAACCAAGGAGCACCACTTGGGTGAGAAACCTTTCAGTATGAGGGTCTGTAATAGGAAATGCTACTTGACCTTATCATATGCCTTTTCAAAGTCTATTTTAAATATGACACTTCCCAACTTTTTCTGATGCAACTCATGAACGGTTTTGTGAAGAATAACAATGCCGTCAGGAATGTTTTGACCTTGCACAAAAGCCGTTTGGGTAGGACAGACCACTTGGTTAGCCACCTTGTTTATTCTGTTCATAGCCTTGTAACTCACATTAAGCAAACATATAGGCCTGTATTGCCGAATGCAATTGGCTCCTTACATTTTGGTACAAGTGAGATAATGCCAAATTCAGATTATATAGTTGTAAGTCCCCTTGGTGGAAGGCATGGAACATAGCCATCAGGTCGTCCTTTATGACGGCCCATAAGGCTTGGTAAAACTCAGCCAGGAACCCATCTGGGCCTAACGCTTTATTGTGTTCCATTTGAAACACCGCATCATGAACTTCCTTTTCTGGGAATACTGATGTCAGCAAATCATTCTCAACATCAGACACTGGCGGCATATCCTCCCATTGGGTTTCAAGGGGGGGTTTGTCATATTTTCAACAATGTATCGGTGTTTAGCCAAGTCTCCCAGACCACTACTATTCTAGAACATGCCATTCATCGTGAACCCTTCTTTGTTTTATAAACCTTCACCATCTTAGAAGGTCGCCTAAGGCAGGATTTGTTCTTCTTCGAAGAGGAAGATTTATGAGGGATAGCCTTTAGATCACAGAAAGAGTGCCCACGCTCCACCTCATGCATCACCTCTTCGGTAACTTCACTGCATAAGTGATCCAACATGGGTGTACCATAAGGCTGTTCCTCCTCGTCACCACTCGAGGTAGCCAAACGTGAAACAAAAGTAGAAGACGTAACCCTTTTATTAGGTAAAACTTTAACACGACCAAATTCCACATGTATAATAGAACGAACAGATAAATCTACCTCCACGCTATTTCTTCCCTTAGATATCCCAAACTTATGAACATTAGAAGAAATATGAGAATCTGAAAAAGCAATGTATGGATTTAGGGAGGCTGGAGGCATACCAAGTGAGTAATCCAAATTGCGAGAGGTAGTACAATGCATAGCTTGGGTTAGTGAATCTTCATCAGCTGTTGCAAAACCACTAGACGTAGAGGGGCTGTTGACGTGCCCACTCCGCCGGAGACCACCAACCGGTGGCATAGTAACCAGCGTGGCTGAAGCAATGTCGCTTGCCACAACAGGGGTAACTATCAAAATCTGTCCAGTGGCCACGTCCTAGCCAGCTGCCGCATCCTGTGGGGGAGCAGGCACGGTATTGCAGGAAGCTACCGTGGCTAGAGTTGTTGCTACAGCAATAGGAGGTGCCACAGTAGAGCATGCCACTACCACCTCGACAAGGAGCCTACTGATGCGGACATCATCATGGACAACACTACTTCATGTTCAAGCCCACCTCCACTTGTTGGGCCAATGGCACGAGCTCAAGCTAAAGCCCAACATGAGGTGAATCTTCTCCTTGATGCTTTTCTATTTGACTGAACATGAATAGTATGCTACCTAATGTGCCAACCTTATGCATGCTAAGGTATAAAGAAACATCCAAGGTGGGGAGCAACGGGACCAGAGAAGGAACTCTGAGCATCAAGGCCAACCCCAGCCAGACCGCTGCCTCGGACCCTCCGGATGCCCACTGAGAATGAAGGCCCGGACTGTCCGGTTGTGGCCCGGACCCTCTGGATTTGGCCGAAAATTCCACCCGGGACCGTCCGGATGAGGGTCCGGATCTTCTCTGGAAGTCCCGGACCTCCCACCCGGATACTCCGGATGAGGGTCCGAATCTTCTCTGGAAGTCCCGGACTTCAGTCCGGACCTTTCGGCCACTCGGACTGTCCGGCCCAATCTGGACGGTCCGGATCTGCCTGCGCGCAGTAAAACGGGCCACGACCCATATACCATTAGGTGGAGGGTGAGACTATATATACCATACCCCTCTCCACTAATTAGGATTATGCTTGATGTATGAAGGCAAAGTAGAGCTTAGCTCCTTAATTTAGGGTTCATCCCTCTACATTGGGGAAATCCACCTTTGGCCTTGCAATTTCTCTTGAATTTGTAAGGATCGGCGTGTGCCTCCGAGTGGAATCCATGGCATCCATCAAGAGATTGGTTGATTTGGTTTCTGTGTTCCCCAAAGGCTATCACATTAGTGTGTGTTGTTGGGGTTATAATCCATCTAGGCTAGTCTAGTTATCATTTCAACCGTGAAGATCGGGAGCCCTCCATATCAGCTTGGTATCAGAGCTCAACGTTGCCACGGTTTGGAATTTGTATCCCCTCTTTTCCCTACCCTCCAATTGCTAACTTTGTTTTGGTTATTCTTGCCTATTTTGAAAACCCCACAAAAAGAGGCCAATTTGAAATCTAGATGCAATTCAGAGTTTTGGGTGAGCTTTGGTAGTTTTGATCCATTAGATCTTTGCTATACTTGTTGATCTAACCTTCCTTTGCGTTTCTTTGGCCAATTTTGTCGTTTACCCTTCCGATTTGGTCGATTTCGGTCAGCCCGCATCTCAGATCCGCTCCACTATTCACCGGTCAGACAGGCTGGATTTCGCTGGATAGTCTGGGTGGTCGGACCCTTCGGATTCATCCTGGACAGTCCAGATTTGGCAAAACTGGACACAACAGCTTCACCGTTTGGGGCATAACTTCCACATCCGGTGTCCGTTGTCAGTGATCTTGGACTCGTTTCGAAGCTAACGATGAGCTCTAGATCATCAACATCGGCACCAACCTCCACAAGCAAGGTAAAATCTCTAAAAAGACCCTTCTTCCTTGTGACTTCTTTGTGAGCCAATCTTTACTTTTTGCAAAAACTTTGATCCTATAAAGACTAGTTCATTGATGATTGTTAAAGCCTTGTACACTTGTGCTACTTAGAACATCTTTTGCAAGCAAGCACAAATGTTAATCTTGTAAGATCTTGGCATAAAGAAAAGGAGAAAGAAGAATCAAAAAGAAAGAAAGAGAAAGAATAAAAAAAGAGAGAAAGAAACATGCAAATGTCATTGATCATCTTGTAGGGAAATGCAAGTTTGAAAGGAAATCTAATTGGGAGAGAGAGTCAAGTGTACAAATCCTTTGCCCTACAAATTTGCAATCGAGCTAGCGTCTTTCCTAGCATTTGTGCAACATGAGCTTCTAGTCTTCGCTAGGAAAATTCTTATATTAGCTCATTTCTTGGTTGCACAAATCTCAATATCTTTGTGTATGAGTTGTCTTGTGTTTCGCTTATATGCTTTGAGATCAATTCTTATTGCATTATTTCTATTGTGGATCATTACTTATCATTGCAACATCTCAATTTCTAATTGCTTAGTGTGTTGTGCTAATCCTTTCCGAGATCCACATAAGCTTTTGAATGTGATAGTGTTTGAGACTTGGAACTTCTTCAACCTACTCTTGAGGGTCATCTATTCCCTCCACGGCCTTTCGATCCTTCAATCCAAGGAGGTAAGAACTTTGGTGGTATCTAAGGTGAGAGAGTTCAAATTTCACATATTCCACATATATTTTTGCTTTGCTAATCATGTCTAGGGAAGGATCACACGAAGGCAATAGGAATGAGGAGTACGTGACAAGAGGACAACACATGACCCTCCAATGGAGTCTTTGCAACACTGTGGAGAATTTGAGGAATGACATGACTCAACAATTGGGCGTCATGAGGACAAGCATTGTGCGAGAGGTTGTCCAAGCCCTTCGAGGCCAACTTCGGGAGGCGGAGGTTGATGAAGAAGAACCCCTCGATGAAACCGATGCCGAGATGGCGGCTCGGCGAGCTCAAGCACGAGAATCTTCAAGACATCGAGCGCCCATCCCTTCAATAAGAACTCAAACCCGAGTCCCCACCGATGGGTCACGGGGCCACGGGAGGTCAAGGAGCCATCAAAGGCACTATGAAGACCAAGAAGAAACTTTCGAAGGAGACGCAAGTGTTCGTCCCCAAGCTGCACCACAACATTGACGACTTTGAGAAGGTAAAGTCAATTGGCGGCGGGGTCACCATGAAGATGGCGATGAGAAGTTCGGCAAGCTCAAGTTCACTATGCCCAAGTTTTCCGGCGACACCATCGACCCTGAGGAGTACCTCACTTGGGAGCTCAAGGTGGACAAGGTGTTCAGGATGCACAACTACTCCGAAGAGAAGAAGGTTGCCATGGCTTCTCTTGAGTTTGATGGGTATGTGCTCCTTTGGTGAGAACAAGTCCAAAACTAGAGTGAAGAGCATGGGGAGCAACCTGTCATGACTTGGAGTGTGATGAAAAAGGAGATGCGAGCATGCTTTGTGCCCAAGTACTACAAGCATGACCTCTTTAAGAAACTTCAAGATCTCAAGCAAGGAAGCCAAACTATTAAAGAATACTTCAAAGAGATGGAGACCGCTATGATTCGAGCCAACATCCAAGAAACAGAAGAGCAAACCATGGCCCGCTTCTTGGCCGGGTTGAACCACCCCATCAAGTGCATCGCCGACTGTCAACCATACAACACTGTGGTGAAGTTAGTGCACCAAGCTATCAAGGCGAAACGCCAAGTACAAGAAGATGCCTGCTACTCCAAGACTTCAACATACACTCCACGAGCTACTTCATACAATCCACGCACCACACCATATGCTCCAAGTCCAACTCCAAACACAAGAAGTGTTCCTCAAGCTACAACAACCAAGACGGAGAGCTATGTTGGTGGTGGAGATGCAAGTGTTCGCCCATCAACAAGCACTAGCTGTCCCTCAACCACCTGCTCCAAGGGGGGACCGGCTCCAAGCATGGCGTCCTCAATGGCTTCTACCGATAAATCACGAGACATCATATGCTTCAAGTGTCAAGGTCGAGGTCATATGCAAAAGGAGAGCCCCAATCCTCGTGTCATGTTGATCACCGAAGAGGGAGCATACGAGTCCGCAAGTGAAGGAGAAATTGATGCTATTCATGAGGTGGCAAGATTTGAGCAAGAAGGAGAAGATGAAGAAGGACAAGAACGAGTCTATTGTGAGATCGAGGCGGGACCATCCCTCGTCGTCACCAAGAAGATCCTCACCGTCCAACTTCCAGACGAGCCCGAACAAAGTTGCAACCTCTTCCAAACCAAGGCCGCAATCGACGGCAAAACCATCAAGGTCATCATCGATGGAGGAAGTTGTCACAACTTGGCAAGTCAAGAGCTATGTGCCAAGCTAGACTTGAAGTACAAGAAGCATCCACATCCCTACCATGTGCAATGGTTGAGTGATACTGGCACTGTCAAGATCCAACACATGGTCCAAGTCTCCTTCAAGATTAGAGCCTACCAAGACACGGTGGAATGTGATGTGGTACCCATGACGGTGTGCCACCTCTTTTTGGGACGCCCATGGTAATACAACCGAGCGGCGCGCCACGACGGTCACACCAATTAGTATATCTTCCGGTGGTACCATAAGGAGTATGTGCTTCGTCCCATGACGCCAAGTCAAATCATTGCCGACAATGCTTAAAATTTGGCAAGACTTCAAGAGGAGAAGAAGAGAAGTGAGTGAGAGAGCATTATCTTGAGTGACTCCCACAAATCGGTGAGCGAGAGCCACAAGCCCAAAATGAGAGAAAATAATAAGAGTGAGAATAGAGGCTTAGTGATGTTAGCCACCAAAGCTAAGATGAGAGGAGTGAGGAGTGATCCACCTATGCTACACTTTGTGTTTGTGTGCAAAGATGGGGATTTTTTGACTAATGATTCAACCCCCACTTCCTAATGTCATCTCTCGAGTTTTGTAGGAGTTCACGGATATCTTCCCTGATGAGGTGCCAGTGGGACTACCTCCCGTTCGAGGCATTGAGCACCGCATCAACCTCATTTCGGGAGCGCCACTTCCCAACGGGCCTTCTTACCGCACCAACCCTGAGGAGACCAAGGAAATTCAACGTCAATTACAGGAGCTACTTAACAAGGGGTATGTTCGTGAAAGCTTAAGCGCATGCGCCATTCCCGTTATTCTTGTTCCCAAGAAGGATGGTTCTTGGCACATGTGTGTTGACTGTCGAGCCATCAATAATATTATGGTGCGTTATCGTCACCCCATTCCTAGATTAGATGATATGCTTGATGAGCTTAGTAGCACTATAATCTTCTCTAAAATTGACTTAAAGAGTGGTTATCACCAAATAAGAATGAATGAAGGAGATGAATGGAAAACTGCCTTTAAAACCAAATTTGTCTTATATGAATGGCTTGTCATGCCTTTTGGTTTTTCCAATGCTCCTAGCACTTTCATGCGCTTAATGAATCATTTTTTGTGACCTTTCATTGGCAAATTTGTTGAGGTCTACTTGATGATATTCTTGTGTATAGTAGAACTTTGAATGATCATGTCTCTCGTATTAGCAAAGTTCTACTTGTGCTTAGAAATGAACGCTTGTTTGCTAATCTTGAGAAATGCACTTTTTGCATGGAAAAACTTGTATTTCTAGGTTTTGTTGTCTCTACTCAAGGTATAGAGGTAGATGAATCTAAAATTGAAGTAATTAAAAATTGGCCTACTCCTATCAACGTGAGTCAAGTGCGTGGCTTTCATAGCCTAGCAAGTTTTTACCGCCGGTTTGTCAAAGATTTTAGTGCTAGTGCTTTCGCTTTGAATGAATTGACTAGAAATAATGTTGAATTTGTGAGGGGGCAATCTCAAGAAAATGCTTTCCAAGAACTGAAGAAACGTTTAACTGAGGTGCCCGTGCTTGCTTTACCTAATTTACTAAATTTTTTGAAGTTGAATGTGATGCTAGTGCGATCGGTATAGGGGGTGTTCTCATGCAAGAGGGTAACCCAATCGCTTATTTTAGTGAGAAATTGAATGGAGCTCAACTCAATTACCCAGTTTATAATAAAGAATTGTATGCTTTGGTTCGTGTTCTTCAAGTGCGGCAACATTACCTTTGGCCAAAAGAATTTGTTATTAATTCTGATCATGAATCTTTGAAATATCTTAAGGGCCAAGCTAAATTGAACCATAGGCATGTAAAATGGGTTGAATTTATTGAAACCTTTCCCTATGTAGTCAAATACAAAAAGGGCAAAGAAAATGTTGTGGTGGATGCTCTTTCCCGCAAAATGACTCTTTTGAACCAACTAGAGGTTCAGGTTTTGGGTTTGGAAAGTTTGAAAGAATTGTATGCCAAGGATCCTGAATTTGCTACCCCTTTCCCTAAATGCAAGGAAGGGAAGGGTTAGAAAAAATATCATGTTCATGAAGGTTTCCTTTTTTGAGCTAACAAACTACGCATTCCCGAGTCGTCCGTGCATTTGTTGTTGTTACAGGAATCACATGGCAGCGGTTTTCATGGGACATTTTGGGCAGGACAAGACCTACTTGATGCTTTCCAACCACTACTATTGGCCCAAGATGCAAAGAGATGTGGAGAGATTCGTCCAACGATGCATCACGTGCCTCAAAGCTAAGTCCAAACTCAATCCCCATGGTCTTTACATTCAACTTTCTGTTCCTACTTCACCTGGGAGGATATTAGTATGAATTTTGTGTTAGGATTGCCTAGAACAAAAATGGGGCGGGATTTGATATTTGTGATTGTGGACAGATTCTCAAAAATGGCTCATTTTATTCCATGCCACAAGACCGATGATGCTTCACATGTTGCTAACTTGTTTTTCAGAAAAATTGTGAGACTTCATGGTGTGCCCAAGACCATCGTCTCCGACTGTGACGTCAAGTTTCTAAGCTACTTTTGGAAGACATTGTGGGCCAAGTTGGGAGTCAAGCTTCTTTTCTCCATAACTTGCCATCCACAAACCGATAGGTAAACCGAGGTTGTCAACCGCACGCTCTCAACACTCCTTCGAGCCATGATCAAGAAAAATTTGTGAGAGTGGGAGGAATGCCTTCCTCATGTGGAGTTCGCCTACAACCGCGTGGTACACTCTACTACAAGCATGAGCCCATTCGAAGTGGTGTATGGCTTCAACCCTCTACACCACTTGACCTCCTTCCACTACCGCTACAAGAAAGAGTAAATATGAATGCCTCCAAGCGAGCCGCTTTTATCAAGAGGCTCCATGAGACAACAAGAGTCACAATTGAACAACAAATTCTTCGTCACGCCAACAAGGTCAACAAGAGCAAGAAAAAGATGGTATTTGACCCCGGTGATCTTGTGTGGGTTCACCTAAGCAAAGAGCATTTTCCTGAAGAACGCAAGTCCATGCTCATGCCGTGGGGAGATGGACCTTTCCAAGTGCTTCAACGCATCGGCGACAATACCTACAAGATCGATCTCCCATCGACCAAGTACTCGGTGAGCAACACCTTCAACATCTCTGACCTTTCACCCTTCCGTGGAGACAATGAGTTGGAGTCGAAGTCAACTCCTTTTAAAGAAGGGGGAATGACACTACTTCACGTTCAAGCCCACCTCCACTTGTTGGACCAATGACACGAGCTCAAGCCAAAGCCCAACATGAGGTGAATCTTCTCCTTGATGCTTTTCCATTTGACTTGAACATGAATAGTATGCTACCTAATGTGCCAACCTTATGCATGCTAAGGTATGAAGAAACATCCAAGGTGGGGAGCAACGGGACCAGAGAAGGAAGTCCGAGCATCAAGCCCCACCCCAACCAGACGGCTGCCTCGGACCCTCTGGATGCCCACTGAGAATGAAGGCCTGGACTGTCAAGTTGTGGCCCGGACCCTTCAGATTTGGCCAAACCTTCCACCCAGACCCTCCGGATGAGGGTCCGGATCTTTTCTGTAAGTTCGGGACCTCTCACCCGGACACTCCGGATGAGGGTCCAAATCTTCTCTGGAAGTCCCGGACTTCAGCCCGGACCCTCCGGCCACTCGGACTGTCCGGCCCCAATCCGGACGGTCCGGATCTGCCTGCGCGTAGTAAAATGGGCCACGGCCCGTGTATCAATTAGGTGGAGGGTTAGACTATATATATCGTACCCCTCTTCACTAATTAGGGTTAGACTTGATGTATAAAGGCAAAGTAGAGCTTAGCTCCTTAATCTAGGGTTCATCTCTCTAGATTGGGGAAATCCACCTTTGGCCTTGCAATTTCTCTTGGATTTGTAAGGATCGGCGTGTGCCTCCGAGTGAAATCCATGGCATCCATCAAGAGATTGGTTGATTTGGTTTCTAAGTTCCCCAAAGGCTATCATGTTGGTGTGTGTTGTTGGGGTTAGAATCCATCTAGGCTAGTCTAGTTATCATTCCAACCATGAAGATCAGGAGCCCTCCGTATCACCTACCATGACCACCTCGTCGGAGCGTGCTGCGGCAGAGATAGCCCCCGTTGCCTGGCCAGCTGCCGCGGTAGGGTAGAGGACTACAGTGGCAGGGGCAGCTGCCATGGTAGCGGAAGTTGTAGCACCTGTTAGCTCCACCGCAATGTTGAGGCCTGCCACAACTAGGAATGAATGCGGTGTGACCGCACTTGCTATCACTCAGCGTGCTCCGCAACATGCCCGGCTGCTGTTTGCAAGGGAGTGGCCCTCACCACCTACCGTGATGGGGAGCTTGTCGAGGCCTCCGGTGCTGATGCAAAACACAGGTGAGGTGCAAAGGGAGTCACGGTCATGAGCGAAGCTTTCTTCATGTTCAGTGGCAAGTTCTGGATGACAGTGGTTACACCTTTACTATCTTGAGCATTTTTCTTCAACCTTTGTGACCATCATGTTCTTCAGGATCATCCTCCCGATGATACGACTTACCACCAGCGCCACCATCATTGTCCATAGGATCGGTGACACCCTCATCCTCACCAACCAAGGACTCGTCCTCCATGTCAAAGTGGATTTCGTAGCTATCGGTGCCTAGGACCGGATGTTGCCTCTTGTCGAGGACAATCACCTAAATACAGACAATGCCCATCTTATGGAGGCATCGCATATCCATGGCTTGGGTGGCGCCGGTTTGAGATACCATACATCGAATTCCAGCACAACCCATGAGCCTCGAGCTTGTATTCAATGTTGACCATATTTTGCAACACCTCATGGGATGGGAATGCCATTAGGAAGGCATCCTCCTCGTGGGGTATAGCCCCCCAGTTCCACTTAGATGGCCACCCGAGACGGTGATGAGGACAATAGTATTGAGAAGATGCCGACAACTATGTTCTTTTGTTCAACATGTAAGGCAACTTGGTAGAACCCCAACTTGTCGCCACCATACCCACATAAAATAGCCCATGGCTTCGATACCTTCAAAATAGGGGACTTAGCGATGACATGCTCAGCTTATCACAAATGTTGCAGTACAATACCGTTGTGCATGACTCCATCACATGACCCTTGGTTTTGTAGTGGAAACGGTAGGGTTATTTTTCTTTTGATCATTGCCTGCCACTGGTAGTTTACGAGGGCCTCCTTTAGCAGCATGTCCAGCCGCCAAAGATGATGGACGGCTCTAGCATGGCTGCAGGCGAGCCAGCCTGCTGTGCATGACCAAATTGCCCCGGCGGGAGGCCGCCATGCGTAGTAGATGGTTCCTACCTCCAACCATGGCTCATGCAGTGGTGATCCCTCTTTGCAGCCCTACCGTGGCAAAGATCGGAGTTAGTAGCACTGTGCGATGAGCTGGACCCATTGAAGCTGCCAAAGTTGAAACCGCCAACCACATGAAAACCTGGCCTGGCCGCCCCGCTGAAGCTTCCCACGACGCCGGCAACCTTTGCCACACCGAAGGTAAGGAATGACAACATGGCACCCACAGATGACACTAGGAGGCGGGCAGGGCCTCACCTGGGCATAGAAGGGACGTGGTTGGCCCCGCCGGCCTGATGGTGGGAGCCACGCGATTGCACTGGAGGATCATGGGCACCACCACCGACATGTTGATGGCCAGGTCCAGCGCCTCGTGCTAAGGGGGGGTCGACCATAGTGCCTAGCAGAGCCGTAGCGTACACCAGTTATTTGGAGGAGTGAAAAAATGAATTGGGGTTTCCAAATCGCTAGTTCCTGCAGAAAAGTCCAGACAGGCGTGGGCCGCTGCATGCTTGGACCTGCACAGAGTGGGCCCCAGCAGCCTGGCCCACTGTCTAAACCAAGGCCTAAGCTGCCTGATCACTCCCAAGGGCCGCTAGCCCATCTGCCTTAGATGTCGACTTCGTTAGTGGCCTCAGCCTCACTAGGAGGAAATCTCCAAGAATGACCAATAGCGGTGGATGGGGTCACGATAGAGGACAGTGCCATGGGTGAGAAGGCCAGAGCTGAGTTCGTCCTCTACAATGGGTGCGCGCTGGCTCAGGTGAGATGTTGCGCCAATCCGGTAGAAGACCCATTCACCGGAGATGCGGCGACTTCATCGTCCCTAGACTTTATGCAATTCAACATAGACGTCAGATCTGAAAGCTCCTTACTGAGATCAGCCGCATTCGGAGAGAGGACGGTGATGGCCGCCTCATCCTCCTTGTCAGAGCTACCATCTTCCCAAAACCGAGATCGTCGAGTCAGGAATCTGAGTCCAAAATTCATTGATCAGCTCGCGATCTGATGGTCGGGACACCTTCGTCGAGGACAATGCTTGAGGATCATCGTAGCCGCCAGCCACGACTATCCGGATGATCTGATGTTGAGCTGCGTCCAGCTCCAACTTGTTGGTGTCCTCGACCTCATGAAGTAGACAAGTGAAGAGTGAGCCGTCGGCTAGCGACAATGGGCGTGGCGCTAACATGAGACGCCGACCGCCTACACAATAAACAATTTAATTGATTAAATTGCCTAAAGTTATGTTTAAGGACATAAATATGATTGCAAGCAATTTTGAGAACCAACATCAACATTTACCTTAGTTGGCTACATGGCTTATTTGGTAGCCACCCAGGGCATGTTGACATACTGCCATAACATGTCGATAGCGAATGCACAACGACATTGCAGCAACAACAGAGAATAGTCGGCGAACCGGCCCAATCTCAGTTATCTATCCCCGGCCAATACTTTTATTTCCCCCGCGTCTCCGATAGTTCGCTCCTTGCAGTATCACTACATCTTCCCGCACATTCTTGAATTCTTCTACCTAGATTGTTCGGAGCATCATCCCAATGCCACAAGACAGTCACGCGCCCTCCATGGTTGCTTTGCCTTTGACACACACACACACACACACCGGTAGGGTGCGACGCAGTGATGGTAATGTGGACTTTGCAGGCATGCAGATGTAGGAAAAAGATAAGCACTCGCGAAGAATTTCTGTCTAGAAAACTTGGCTAGATCGGCATTGCTACGTCATGATCAAGTTTGTAGCTAGAAATTGGTGGGTGCTGACTAGACTGGATCGTCTCAAGAAGAGGAAAGAGATGACCAAGTCTGACGATGAAATGCAGCAAGAAGCCATGCAATTGCTAATCGTGGAGCATGTATTTTGTTCTTTCTCTCCCTCTTCTTCAAACGGATGATGAACAAGAGATCACGCGTTGCGCAGTGGAGTCTGCATGTGCCAAAGGCAGGCTGGAGATGATCACAAGTTCATTCGGCTTCATTCAGAAGTTAGAACAAGGAGTAGCGCGTCACTTGGGCTTCAGTTGTGAGGCCATTTCTGGAGTCAGAACGAATGCTCTGCTTGCCCATTGTGCCGACCCATCTGAAAAAAATAAAGTCAGTATTGTAGGAATTGGTCATGTTTAATTTTCTTTAGTTAAAATGTCCAAAATGTGCATAAGCAATGGTGATTATCAGTATACTGAAGCAATTTGATCATGAAAGGTACAATATACACAAAAGTGTCGATGGCATTGTTGTCACTAATTTTCTTACTGATTAAGAGAACCCGTGACAGTGGCTCACATGCTTTATCAATGTTGATACACTAGAAGGATAAGGGAGATGATAAAAAGTTGGCTCGGGTTAGCAAACCTTGAACCACCCTTGAGGAGAGAGGTGCCTTCTGTCGTCAGAGAGTGGTGGACACACGTGGTTCGAGATAGAAGACACCAAAGAAAAGCGATCGCCTCCTTTGGTCATGCTTGTTTCATGGAAAGTTTGGAACGGGCGTGTGTGGGTCTTTCGCCACACCTCAATCATATCAATGATCATTGTCAAGAGGAGGCGGCGACATGGGCACTTAAGGGCGCAACACAATTAGGAAACATGATAGCAAAAGAGTAGGCTTTTCTCTTCTTGGGCCTTCCGGCCTTTTAGCCTTCGGGCTTTGTTAATAAACTCTTCTTAATTAATGAAAATTAGGTAAAAAAATTTCTTATTTAAAAAAGGAGACTTGAAGATCCTTCGTGATTAAGATTTCTTTATGTGTACAAGGTGAAAGGTCTGCACTCTACCTTTGGAAACTGCTCAGGAAGAGCTGGCACCATAGAGAAACAACTGGTGGAATCAGAAGGAGCCATCAAATGGAGCAAAGTTTTGGGGCCCCAAATGTCCTCTTCGAGACCATTTAGGGCCCCAAATTTCTCGTAAACCTCAATGAAGTAGTTCCTCTGTTCAACAATATATGTTATTTTAGATTTTGATACGGTCTCTAGTGCACAAATGTTTTTCTAAAAAGGAAGAATATTATTGTTTACCGCCTGATACACATAGAGAATAAACTCCCGGTCTCTTCAAATGTGACCATTATTTTTCATATAGTTATATAGTAGAAAATGATATGAACATAATATTACAAAAATATTTTTTATGACAAATCTACCCACTTCTTCGATTGTGCCCAGGCAGCCCGACACCATAACCCGAAGAGGTGGACTCATCTCTATGTCGAACCTCTACCCACGTATTACACGGAGCTCACTAAGAGACTCTACCTACGTAATCCCGTGGAGATCCTCTAGGGATGCCAATCTACCTAGCACACTCTTCCTACTGCCCACGGGTCCAAACCCTAATACTTGCCGGGATAATAGGCCAAGTCCTTCTCATAAAGGACATGTGGACGTATGGTAAGGAATCTGGTCTGACGGCACTTTAGGTTCGGTCCTTGGTTGATTCGAGCAAGACTCCATAGTCACACAGACAACCACATTGCTATCAGCTATGCTACCATCCCCAAGCTGCCCTTAGCATTCTAATCCGAATCAAAATCATTCTCCACTTTTGTTTGGGGTTTTAAAATTGACAACATTCTTTTCAAACACTCACCTCGGAGGGCACATGCCCAACCGAGGGTTTTTATCCCATGTCCGAGAGAGTCGGTATGCACCGATGGAAAACGGTTTCTTTTTCTCTAAGCAGGTCTAAGCAGGGTTATCACCTATATTTCTAATTACTTTGCTGAACGTACGACGAACGGTAATTAATACTAGGGTTTCGAGGATGGAGTCATCGGGCCTGAGGTATATGCATCTACTAGGTATAGCTATGTCTAACATAAAATAACGTTGATACTCACATATCATGCATGGTTGCAAACAAGATAATTAAATTTTCAAACATATGGGTTTCAACATGATCAAAGTGGGAGATGCTTGCCTGGCAATATTGGTCGTTATTCAAAGCTCAATTTTTATATGGCAACGCGTCGGTTCCTTCCAGCGAGGTATCGTAGCGTTGTAACTACATATTGGAGAAAACATCGAATAAATGATGGTGCGAGCGAAAACCCAAGAACAACAAGTAAGGAACCAGAATAGCAAAATCACAGCTTCATGGCGGGTTAGGGTATTATTTATTTTAATAAGTCTGTAGGAAATCAACTTGGTGCGTCTAGGTCCTTCCACACAGGGTATTGATAAAACGGGCATGCTGTATTGGGGGTTTCTTTAACTCCTAACAAGTTAGGTGGATACCCATTTAGGGTTTTACTTGAAAATAGGGGTGACGGTTGTAGCGAATGGTGTTTACAACTTTCGTTAGGACTCTCTTTGGTTTTATCCACTACCTCAGATTGAACTTCTGCTGAAACCCCTCCACTGACGGGCCAAAACTTGTGCCTGTCACTAATTCTATTTGGCCCATCTCCAGCCCACATAGCCCACCCGATTTTCTCGTATAAAACCCTAACCTGGCCGCCCCTCTCCTCCTCTCTCAATCAACCGCTGCCCCTCTCCCTGAGTTCCTCCACCCCCACCAACCCGAGCTCCCTCCCCTCACCTCCCTCCCCGACGGCCCCTCTCACCCGGTGCCCTCTCCCCCAAGGTCCCCTCTCCCGACGGCCCCTCCCCCGGCGCTCCCTCATCCCGGCGGCCCACCTCCCCCGAGGCCCCTCCCACGGCAGCTTCCTCCCCTGGCAGCCCCTCCCCCGACGCCTCTCTCCTTGGCGGTCCGCTCCGCCGGCTCTCCCTTGGCCGTCGCCTCCCTCGAGCTCCTCCCCGGCTCCAAGCAGGAGCAGAGGCGCCGGCTCCTCCCTGAGCGGCCCCCCTCCCTCGAGCTCTCCCTTGGCCGCCTCCTCCCCGGGTGACCCCTCCCCTGAGCTCCTCCCCTGCAGTCCCCTCGCCTTGCGCCCCGCCTCCCGGCGCCGCTGCTCTCAGATCTGGAGCGGGGTGAGCTGGGGCGGGCAGGCCCGAGCTGCGGCGGACGAGGCGGGCCGGGCACGCGGGAGAGGGGAAGGGGAAGGGGAGAACGGGATGGGCATGGCGGCTGGGGTAGACACGGCGGTGGACGGGGAGGACGAGGACGGGGAGGGCGAGGTGAGATTAATTTTTCTCTCCCGTTAATTTTGTGCTGTGATTGATTGCTTGAGTGGAGTTGGTTCTTCAGATTATGCATGGAGTTGGATTCTTCAGATTATCCCGCCGTCCTACCTCTGCTGGGTCGTCACCAAGCTCGACTACGGGGACACCACGCTTCGGATGGCCGAGCTCGACTAAGGAGATGGTCGAGCGCTTCGGATCAGACCTCGTACGGCGGACAATGACAAGGCGGTGGGGGGCCACCTCCTTGGTTCCGTGCGACGGCAGCGCTATGTGCTTCCGGCGTCAGCGGCGGCGGCGACATGTGCTGTGGCGGTGGGATGGCGGGTCCGGGCCTGGACTAGGCCCGTTGGGCTTTTTTTTGGACTGTAAATCATTTCCACTGACGGGCGGTGAGGGCCCGTCAGTGGAATAATTTAGAACCATTGACAGGCACGTACTGACGGGCGCAAAACCCGTCAGTGGAGGTGGTTTTGTGCCCGTCAGTAGAGGGTCAGTCTGAGGTAGTGATCAAGCATATGTTTGCTTAATTATCTATTGAACAGCTTTTAGGGTTTCTGCGAGGGATGAACTTCGCCATGGCTTTTAGGTCTTTGAAACTTTTATTAAGACGTGGCCGAGTGAAGGATCTGGTCCTACAAAAAGGTGAGTTAAAACTATAGATTATACTTAGTTTTTTAGATACATTTACATGATTATGGTTATAAATCATGATAAGAGATCTTGGAAGTTATACGAAAAGCTTGTTAGAACAAGATTAACTTGCATAGGTAAATACTTGGATATACCTGCATCAAAATGGTATTGCAACCCTTTTGTTTTCCTCACTATTTTTCTTTTGAAAAAGTTTGCGTTGTAACATTACCTGGACGAAGAATAGCTCTATTTGGAGTTCACTTAAAAGGATATGCACCTAAGGAAATTGCTGCCAGAAAAAGAAAAGAAAAGCATTAGAAAGTAAAGGATGATCTGGGCTGCTTGGATGGCTCGGACGGACTGGTCCTGGACCTTAGCTGGCTTGCTCCAAGAACCAGATGGAATAAACAAAAGAAACTGCCCATGGGTTCGGCTGACAGAGGGGAGAAACTGGGACGCAAGGGGCCCTTCTCGGCTTACCCTGCCGGCGTTGGTTGGCAGCGCACCGGCGGTGGGGGAGGCGCTCGGATGGGGTCCGTCGGAGGTAGGAGAGGTGCCCGGGGATGGCCTTGGGGACGCGGCGCAGTGGGGTGGCGGTTGTTGGGGCGCTCCAGAGCGGCGGCGGTGGAGAGTGTCGAGGCGGCGTGGGCGGCGGTTTGAGCTGCAGGGAAACCGGCAGGCAGTAGCGGTGATGAATCCCTTCGGGGCGGCGGCGGGGCAGCTGGAGTCCGGCTCGACAGAGAAAAGGGACACCGGAGTTGGTGCGGTTCCCAGCGGCGGGGTCGGGAGCAAGCTCGGGAGATGCGTGGGTGCGGAGGTCCGGTCCCGCTGGCGGCCGGGCTATGGGGAGAGCCCACGACGGTTCAGTAGTTGGCTGGCCGCAATGAAGCTCATAGCTTATGGAATGGCTATGTGGACGTGGCGAAGCGAGGAAGGCCAGCGGTGACGACTGGGGAAGAGACACCCATGGTGGTTGCTCCAGCTGGTGGTGGCAGAATAAGGAGAGAAAGGAGTGCGGTGACTCCAGAAACAGGAGCAGTAGATTGGGCGACTCGGTAGGGCCTCGTTCCGGCGGCGGTGGCTCAGCTTTGGAGAAGGTCTGCTGGAGTGGCGGTGCTTGGGAGGAGCTCAGGGGCTAGCGAGTAGGGGTGAGGGTGTACTCGTGGCGATGGAGCAAACGGAAAGCTTGAGGTTTCAGAACTGGAGAAGGAGGAGCTTGGAGTAGAAAGGAGCATCAGAAGTGGAGCTAGGGGAGCTCGGGCTGTTTGTTTCTGCGGAAGAGTAGCAGCAGTAGGTGGGCACTCGGGTGAGAAGAAGTGGCAGGGAGGAGCTCGAGATTGGATGACTACTTTGAAAAGGGAGAAGATGAGAGGAGGAAATGGCTTGGGGATTAGGGAGGCAGCTTGGGCATAGAAGTGAGCTCGGGAAGGGGCTTTGGAGTAGCTTGAAGAAGAGAGCAGGGAGATGGTTGCTCAGAGAAGAAGAGAAGAATGGCAAGGGCAGAGAGAGTAGGGGAAAAATGGTGTATTGGTGCAGTAGTTCGAGTAGAGAAGAGCCACTGGAGAGGAGCTCAGCTCGTGGCTTGGGGAGAGGATTAATGCCAGGTGCTGTATTTGTGTTGCTCTGGCTGCAGATGCACAGGGAAAGTTGGCACCGATTCTGAGCACATTTGGTGAGCCAACTGAGCAGCAGTGTTATCATCAGGAGAGAGAAGGGAAAATGGAGGGAGAAATAATCCTAGGGAAGAAATGAGGCAGCTCAGCTTGCTTTTATGGGGAAAAGGAGAGCTAGTACCTGCTGTTGTAGCTGCACAGGAAGTTAGGCACCGATTGATGCGATGGCAAGAAAATGGCACGAGTGCTAGGTAGGATAGTAGCACGCTGGTGCTGCTAGAATTAATACAGCCCGGACTTGACTTTGGTTGCTCAGACGATGGGACCCGTTTGAGGAGAACTATGACTTTCTTGCTATGCATATGCACTGCACGGGTAACATGCACACGTGCTCATGTATCCTAGTGAGGTTGGAGAGGTAATCACCTATATATATAGCAGATGAGTTGAGTTAACACTATACATATTGCTCTAGTGGTAGCTAAAGGTTATTGCATGCAATATATTTCTTGTGCCAACACTAGCATGGGTAGGAAGCTATGGCGTGAGATGTTACTATGCTAGAATGGATTGATTAATCAGGTATATGCGTATACATGTATGGTAATTTTGTTCTGTAACTATCCGCATGATAGCTCTGCTATTCCAAGTAAGTCTAGCACGTTAGGGTATTAGGGTGAGTTGGTGAGGAAATCAAGGTGTTGGCGGATGTAGGATAGATAGGATTTTGGGCATCCAGGAGAGAGAAAAGATGGTAGGGTGATAGACGGGCATGCACACATACATATATTGGGTATACGCATGTGTGGATTTACAGGTATGCGTGTATGGACACGCAAGAAGTCTAGATGGAAAGATAGGCAGGAGTTGCCTTACATCGAGGGATGGAATTTTGGCGAAGGCTAAATGTGAGGGAGGTTTGAACACATGTGTCAAGACGAAAAAGAGGTCATCTGATCGTTACGCCAGGTGGTGTTGATTACGAAAGGGGCGACACGGTTTTTAATTAGGTTTGCTTAGGAAGGTTATTATCAGCAAAAAGTTTTTGTTAGCCCAAATTTTCGTGTCTCGAAAAATCAGGATGTGACATCACTCTTGTGTTCTTCTTTTCTTAAGAAGCAGAATTTAGCACACAATTATGTGGCTAGGTGTTTGCACGCGAAATCGATCCGCGCAACACCTAGATAACTGTCGTGCTTTCGTGACAACGAACGATTGCTTTCTGAGCAAAGCAACAAAGATCTATCGTACTTTCATGACGACGAACGATTGCTTTTCGAGCAAAGCAACAAAGATCTCCTTGCTTTTGTGAAGGAGAACTGACCGCTTTTCGACGCAAAATGGCAAAGATCTAGGCTAAGAGAAAAGATAAAAGAAACAAAAGGTAAAAGTAGTAGATTGGTTTTGATGTATCGATTGTGTTTTTTAATCGGCCATGTACCCTGCATATATATAGGGTACGCCTGGTCTTTGAGCTACAATAGGAATCCATCTTGTATATGAGACATCTTTCCAAATAAACCGAGTAACTTTCCAAATCTCTGATTAGCTTGGCCATCGCAATCAGGATTCTATCTCGTACACGAGATACCCTTCCATATAGATCGTATAACTTTTTGAGTCTCTGATTAGCTTGGCTGCCGCAATTAACCTCCGTTTCTTGCGTCCCAAGTTAGGGTTTCTAGCACCAGAAAAGACCTTGAAGTAAACGACTTGGTGCATTGGCCCACTCGCAGGGTAACTCGGCAACACTGTAACTCGGACACGCCACTCGGCAATGCTGGAACTCGGACACGCCAGAAGGAACTCGGCTTGGGTCAGTCGGCGCGCTGAACCACTCGGCAACACTGCGAGCGACTCGGCATATCAGACCACTCGGGAGCGCCACGGGCCATTCAGCTGCACTGGAATCGTCAAGCCTGCATTGAAGTTAACACTAATTCCGAACAGCATGTCAGTCAATTATCTTAACCATCAACAGTTAAACTAATTTGGTTGACTGAATAAATCTTATAGCCAAGTTACACCATTAACACATGTCCCTCTATTTTTGGTATAATTGCATTTACCAAAAATACTATGAGCCAGACCATTGCATAGGGCGATATCTTAAATGATATATCGGCCATAGGGCCATCAAGCCTCTTGCCACATGCTAGGATAATTCTTCAAATATTTTCCATTGAGAGCTTTAGGTAAACCCTCTCCCTGCAGAGTTTGCACAAAATAGGAATTTCCAGGAACAATCTCTACAACTTTATACGGGCCTTCCCAACTTGGCGACCATTTGCTGAATTTATTATCTTTAGTTCCAATAGGCAAAATCATTTTCCACACTAAATCTCCTATCTGAAACGATTTCTCCCTTACCCTCTTATTGTAAGCCTTAGCCGCTCTTAATTTTTCTTTTTCAATCTCCCGTAAGGCTTTTAATCTCTCTTTCGAAACATCATCTATCCTATCCATCATCAAGTTATTGTAATCTACAGCCGACAAGTCATTTTTTCTGGCTATCCTAAGAGCTTGCAAATTAATTTCCACAGGTAGCACTGCTTCCGGGCCATATACTAACTTATACGGCGTTACTCGAGTTGCACCATGCTAAGATATCCGATGAGCCCACAACGCTTCCGAAAGCACCTCATGCCACCTTCTTGGATGCTCTTCAATTTTCTTCTTTATAAGCTTAATTAAAGTCTTATTGCTAGACTCGGCCTGTCCATTAGTCTGAGCATAATAAGGCGACGAGTTTAACAATTTAATCCTAAAGGACTCGGCAAACTCACGAAATTGATGAGACATAAAAGAAGCGCCTTGATCAGACGTTAGAGTTTGAGGAATGCCGAACCTATGGATAATATGCTCTAGAACAAAACTAACAACTTCCTTATGAGTCATGTTCTTCAAAGGAATTGCTTCAGTCCATTTAGTGAAATAGTCTGTAGCAACAAGGACGAAGCGATGACCCTTAGAAGAAGCAGGATGTATTTGACCAATAAAATCTAAGCCCCATCCCCTAAATGGCCACGGCTTAATAATAGGATGCATCATAGCTGTGGGTGCTAATTGCACATTTCCGAATTTCTATCCTCTATAGTAGTGAAAATAATCCTCCAACATCATCGGCCAATAGAAACCCGCTCTTTTCAATAACCATTGCATTTTATGAGCCGATTGATGTGTCCCGCATATTCCTTCATGCACCTCTCCCATAGCTACTTTTGATTGGTCAGGACCCAAACATTTCAAAAGTAACCCATCTATGGTTCGGCGATATAACTCATCATTTAACAAAGTATATTTTATAGCTTGCCGCCGAATTTTCCTATCCCTTGTTTGACTCGGATCTTTCAAATAACTAGCTAGAGGTACTCTCCAATCATTTAATTCTAAATTGCTCGTCGACTCGGCTATTTGTGACCCTTGTACCGAGCTAACACCCAACAAGTTAGCCTCGACTCCAAGTAAGTCGGCTTCGACTCCAAACAAGTCGGCTTTACCTCCGACAGTAGCTAGCATCGGTTTCTTTAATATGAAAAATTTTCCCCTGCCGACTTGATACCCGGATGCTTGCTGTGCTAAACAATTAGATCTAGAATTCTCCTCCCTACGCACATGACTGATAGTAAAAGTATCTAGGGACTTGATTATATCTAAACATCGGTCTAAATAACTATTCAGTAGTCCATCAAAACACTGAAACTCACCATTAACTTGCTGAACAACTAGTAGTGAATCCCCAAAAGCATCTATGTCCTTCACGCCCATATCTACGAAGTTTTGTAAACCAAACAATAAAGCTTCATACTCTGCTTGGTTGTTAGTACAATAATACTCTAGTCAGACCGATGCTTCATAAACAACATTGTTCGGTGAAACCAAAACATTGCCAATACCTTGCCCATTCCTACAAACCGATCCATCAAAATAAAGTTTCCATGAGCACACACTAACATAATTAATATCTTCTTCATCTTTAACCCTATGATCAACAATGAAGTCGGCAATAACTTGACCTCTCATAGAACGCAACGACTCATATGTTAAATCATACTCTATTAATGCATAAGCCCATTTTCCAATCCTTCCGCTAAGAATCGGTTGTTGCAACATATATTTGAGCACGTCAACTTGGCAAGCTACTACACAAGTACTCGAAAGTATATATTGCCGAAACTTGGTACATGCATAAAATAAAGATAAGCACAATCTCTCAACAAACACGTACCGACTTTCAGTGTCGAGCAGACGGTGACTCAAGTATGCAACAATATACTCCCTCCTGCCATCTTCTTGAGTTAGAACCGCATCGATCACCTTGTCTTGTGCGGCAACATACAACCTGAACGGTACACCAGACTTGGGTGCCCGAAGCACTGGAGGACTCGACAAATATTTCTTAATGCTATTGAAAGCGTCCCGCTGTTCTGTCCCCCAAGTGAATTCGGCTTCATGCTTTAGCCGAAGTAAAGGAACAAGCCATTTGATCTTTCCCGCAAGGTTAGATATAAATCATCTTAAGTAGTTTACTTTTCCCAACAGCTTTTGCAAATCCCTTTTACACGTTGGCTCCTCTCAATTTCTGATTGCCTCTATTTTCTTAGGATCAATCTCTATGCCATGTTCATGAATTATAAACCCTAAGAACTTACCAGCCGACACTCCAAAAGCACATTTGAGTGGATTCATTTTTAACCCATACCGACGCATCCTTTCAAAGGCTAATCGTAAATCAGCCAAATGATGATCAAATCCATCCGACTTAACAACGACATCATCAATGTATACTTCCAGCACAATGCCTAGAAGGTCATGAAAAATTAAGTTCATGGCACGTTGATATGTGGCGCCGGTATTCTTTAACCCGAACGTCATGACAACCCACTCAAACAACCCGGCAAACCCAGGGCAACGAAAAGCAGTCTTAAACATGACCTCTTCGGCCATAAAGATTTGATTATAACCATCACTGCCATCCAAAAAGCTAATCACCCTGTGTCCAGAAGCGTCATTTATCAACATGTCGGCTATCGGCATAGGATATTCATCTTTAGGAGTAGCCTTATTCAAGTCTCTAAAATCAATGCATAATCTAATCTTACCAGTATTTTTCTTCTCAACTGGTACAATGTTAGAGATCCACTCGGCATACCTACACGGCCGAATAAACCCGGCTTTCAACAACCGATCGACTTCCTCTTTGATGCAGTCATACAGATTGGGGTTGAAATGCCTAGGTGATTGCTTATAGGGCCTAAAACCAGATTTAATAGGTAACTTATGCTCGACTAGATTTCTACTCAACCCGGACATCTCAGTATAACTCCAAGCAAAGCAATCAACAAATTCTTTAAGTAGTGCACATACCTTGCTCTTATGACCGGCCTCCATGTTAATATTAATGAATGCAGGCCTAGGAACGCTGCCATCACCAATATCGATCTCCTCAAGTGGGTCGGCCGATGAAAACCTTGTCCGAGTTTTTCTATGTCATTAAAATCTTCGATAGTTTCATGCATATCGTTCTTTCCGGAACGATATTCCTCAGTACACTTTTGTAGCCATTTAACGCTGTATTCTTTACTCATTGTTTACAAAGATAAGTCATTAAGCCGAGTTATACTAGTCGGCTGTGCCTGTACCGGTACAAAACCATCTCTACTGATACTAATGTAGTCATACTTTGATAAATTCCTACCCGTCAAGCATCTCATACCACTGTGTTGCCAATCAACCGGCGTTTCAATAAAAGCGATGCAAGCCGAGTTGTCTGCCTCAATGACCTCTACATCGTCGTCAACCCCCTGGATTAAGCATTGATGCATAGTAGAAGGGATGCAGCAATTTGCATGAATCCAATCGCGTCCCAAAAGAACGTTATATCGGCCCTTGACGTCGACGACAAAGAAAGCAGTCGGCAATGTTTTGCTTCCGACTGTGAGCTCCATGGAAATTACGCCCTTAGCCTCAGACAGGTCTCCCGAGAACCCGCTAAGCCCCATGTTGGTCTTCATCAACTCGTCTTCCTTTCGGCCCAACTTAGAGAAAATCGAAAAAGGCATTATATTAACTCCGGCACCACCGTCAACAAGCATGCAGCCGACGGGCTTCCCATCGATGTGACCTTTGATGAACAAAGGTTTCAAGTGCTGTCCGTGCTTCGCTGGCTTTTGAATGTAGCATTTTTTGGACCAAGCACAAGCTCTGCGACTTCCGACTCGGGTGCACGAAACTCAGTAGGCAACTCGAACACCATATTGATATCCATATCGGTGGGTATTTCCCCGATATCATCATTGGCGATGTTACCTCCTTCCTTTGCGATGCGTTTCTACTTCCAAGTCATTTTTGCAGGTACCATTGGTCTAGCTCGGTTGAACCACTCGTCGCGCTTCTTCTTGACTAGTTCTTCTCTGAGTTCAAGTGCTCGCAGCCGCTGTACCCTTCGTTTCTGAGTATGTGTAAGCCTTGTGGGGCACCACTGAGATTTCAGCTTGGTTCCTGATTCAACCGACTTCACCCTGTTGTCCCACTGATCCAGCGTCGGCTTGTCAGTTTCAACTCTTCGTGCCCTAGATCCTGCTGCGTTGCTTGCTTCTGGATTCGCCGAGCTGTCCACTGTACCGAATTGCACACGCTGAGTCCCTACCAGTGTCGCCGAGTTGATCTGCAGGTCGACCAACACGGCGGACTGTCCATGCCGAGTTGTTTCCGGAGCTTGAATAGTGCTTGCCCCTCCGAGTTGGGCACAGGCTGGTCTGTAGTAGTACCGCCAGATCTAGGGCCATCGCGCTTAACTGGCACCCATACGCGATTGCGGCCAGCCTCGCCACCTGTCCTGCGTCTCGGCGAGTTGTCTTCCCAAGCCCTTTTCGGCGCTGCCGAGTAATTTAACATGCCGAGTTCCTCGCGCCGAGTCATGGTAGCATCCCGCGATCTAGCCCTTGGATAGAACCGAGTCCTCTTCTCACGTGGATGCTCTCTGAACCTGGGCCCTAATGGAATCCAACCTGGCTGGACAATGCCAGCTGGTTGAATGGGATATGGTGCCCAGGGATTGAAACCCCATGGAGGAAATTGTGGATAGAAAGGTGGCGCGCATCCCCAATATTTCGGACTCGTCGCGAAATATGGCGGCTGGGCATATGAGTTCCCTTGCCAGCACTCGGAACCACCAAAACTTTGTCAGAGAGGCGACCTAGGACGCTTGGCACCTCCAAGCCGAGTGAACACATTGTTGGACTTGTGCGAAGTATATTTGTCCAACAGTTGCTTTACCGTTGGCTTTGGCTTCAGGTCTTGTCTTTTTCCTCGATTTACCTTCCATACTCTGACCTCCGGATGTTTCGGTTTGATCATTCTCAGAGCAGCATTATCGTCAACGATGACATTTTCCCCTTTTGTAGATTCGGCCTGATCCGACCGAATTAACACCTTCTTGTTCTCCAAGTCGATCACGTTGATGGGAAAAGGATCGCTATCGAGTTTCATCTTGGTGCTATGTGCAAACGTCAATCGTCCGTCATTAATGGCCGATTGCACCTGTCGACGAAACACATTACAATCATTAGTAGCATGAGAAAAAGAATTATGCCACTTACAATAAGCTCTTTTGCCCAAGTCTTCTACAGATGGGAATATATGTCCTTCTTTTACTCTGATCAGATTTCCTTGCATGAGCATATCAAAAATCTTGTCACACTTGCTAACATCAAAAGTATACTTAATTTCCTCTCTCTTAGCAGGTGTAGGTTTCAGAGCAGAACATGCAAAAGGTTTTGACTTGGATGCTTGAACCCACTCGGCTATGCATATATCGACGTCGTCCTCACTAGCCGAGTCATTATCATATGCTACGATATTAATCGCAGGCTTTTCCTTGTTTTTGTTCTTATTTTCCCCAAACCGGCTATACTGTTTAACTTCCTTAGCACGGTTCTCCTGCACCAAAGCTTTCTGCAAGACTTGATTAACATCTGAGAATTCTTGCCCTTCTAGTCTATCTCTAATATGAGCAAGTAAACCTGAAAAAGCAAGGTCAGCTAGATCCCTTTTGGCTATGGTCAAGCTGAAGCACCGGTTTTTAACTTTCCTAAACCTTCTAATGTAATCGTAAACCAGTTCATTGTATTTTTGCTTAACCATTGTCAAATCTGAGAGTCTAAGCTCGGTTTCGCCGCTAAAAAAGTACTCGTGAAATTTCTGCTCCAATTGTGCCCATGTGGAAATAGAGTTAGGAGCAAGCGACGTGAACCAAGTAAATGTAGTACTGGACAATGACAAAGAAAATAGCTTCACACTAAAAACATCTGATGTGCCGACTTCACTACACTGTGCCAGAAATTGCCCTATGTGCTTGAAGGTGGTCCTACCATCCTCCCCTGTAAACTTGACGAAGTCTGGAACTCTAAACCCACGGGGGTAGGGCGTTGAATCAAAGTAATCAGGATAAGGCTTTTGATATGCACGTGCTCTACCCTTAGGTTCTAAGCCGAATTCCCTCAGTATACTAGTGAGTTGATCCTTAAAACTTTCATTGGCTGGTGGAATCTGTGGAACGTGAGCATGCGAAGTCGGCTCTAGCAACGAAGGTTGGACCTGCTGCGGAGACACATTAAAATACGAATCTGGTACCGGCCCATGAGGAACCCTGGTACCGAGAGGTGGCAAAGGTGGTGTGTTATATGCCACCGTCTGGTAATGTGGTTGCGGCACGTTGGTGTTAAAGCCAAGACTTCGGTTGTCATTGGTAAGACCCTGGGAAACCGAAGTCGGAATAGTAGATGCAGTGATTATAGGAGTAGCGTTCATTAGGCTATTAGATCTGTTAGTATCAGGAAGCATCAGCCGTTTGTCCCGATGTTCATCATTGATTTGCAGCACTATTGACCGAACCTGACGCGGTAGACTACTCTCCAGATCTTTATTGAGTTGCTCTTTAAAATCATCTAATCGGCTAACCACTGCCTGGGTGAGTGTTCGTGCCGTATTATTCATATCAGAGGCATATTTGCTAGCTACCGACACGTCAATTAGATGGGCAATATCCTCAGAACAAGTCGGTCTACTTACCTCAGCATTGAGCGCAAAAGAAGGATTCAGCACGACTACCTTTTTGATAATGCCGTTTCTCATCTTCTAGTAGCCGGCCAAATTTTGCCGAAGTCTCTCCGCCTGTTCTTCTTCAAGCTGTCGCTCAATTTCTCGCCGCTCATCTTCGGAGAGGTCGTCGAGCGTGACGGCGATGATGTTGTCGGGGTTGATGATGCTTCCATCCTTGGAGTCGGTGTTCATCATATAGCTCTTTTCTTCTCGTCCCCAGCGGAGTCGCCAATTGTGTTTGCACGCGAAATCGATTCGTGCAACACCTAGATAACTGTCGTGCTTTCGTGACGACGAACGATTGCTTTCCAAGCAAAGCAACAAAGATCTATCGTACTTTTGTGACGATGAACGATTGCTTTCCGAGCAAAGCAACAAAGATCTCCTTGCTTTCGTGAAGGAGAACCGACTGCTTTGCAGCACAAAACGGCAAAGATCTAGGCTAAGAGAAAAGATAAAAGAAACATAAGGTAAAAGTAGTAGATTGGTTTTGCTGTATCGATTGTGTTTTTCAATCGGCCATATACCCTACATATATATAGGGTACGCCTGGTCTTTGAGATACAATAGGAATCCATCTTGTATACGAGACATCTTTCCAAATTAACTGAGTAACTTTCCAAATCTCTGATTAGCCACCGCAATCAGGATTCTATCTCGTACACGAGATACCCTTCCATATAGATCGAATAACTTTCTGAGTCTCTGATTAGCTTGGCCGCCGCAATTAACCTCCGTTTCTTGCGTCCCAAGTTAGGGTTTCTAGCACCAGAAAAGACCTTGAAGTAAACGACTCGGTGCATTGGCCCACTCGCAGGGTAACTCGGCGACATTGCAACTCGGACACGCCACTCGGCAACGCTGGAACTCGGACACGCCAGAAGGAACTCGGCTTGGGTCACTCGGCGCGCTGAACCACTCGGCAACACTGCGAGCGACTCGGCATATCAGACCACTCGGGAGCTCCATGGGCCATTCAGCTGCACTGGAATCGCCAAGCCTGCATTGAGAGTTAACACTAATTCCGAACAGCATGTCAGTCAATTATCTTAACCATCAGCAATTAAACTAATTCGGCTGACTGAATAAATCTTATAGCCAAATTACACCATTAACACTAGGTACTATAGTAGATATATTACTATAAGCTGTAATGCTTATGATTGAAAATATAGAGTAGTTGCATCTTTTATACAATGACTATACAACTTCAATGCATATCTAATTAATTTGCACCCTCATAGACTTTAAGAACCTACCAAAAGTTTAGGTTTCTCTCTCTTTTTTTCTGCAATTAACGTGGAGATTTCTAACCCTTACAAGCGAAATGTGTAATTCTTAGGTGAAAGAGACCAATTTCAGATTTAGCACAGGGCCCTCTATTTCTCAAATACAACCTTGACAATTGATGGCACCACTATATTTTTTACTGATTTTTTTAGATAACAGAAGAAAAAACTCTCCCGATCTCCACACCCAAGGATACACACAACCTAATTTATTATAGTCATTACAATATTCTCACTATAAGGTGGAAAGGAAGCAACAAACTACAGATATATGAGCAAGAAATAAAAAATTACATAACCTGTTATCAATCCGCTATCTAAATTGGGACATAAATCCCTAGTAGCCAACTCCAACCTCCTGCCACCAGATACCGTCAGCTCCTTAGTGATTAAAATTTCCTCCTATCTATGCAAGATGAATGGTAGACATCTTACCTTTGGGAACTGCTGAAAAAGAGGTTGCATCATAGAGAAACAGCTGGTGGAATCAGAACAAGCCATCGTGTTAAGAGAACAAATTTTCTTCTCCTTATCCGAGGAATTAAATTCTCAGTATTTTCATGATCAATCTTGTAAACTATGCGAGCTTCCCTAACAAACAACGTAAGCTTGTTAATTAATCCTCAACAACGTGAGGTGTTGGCAGATGCTCTAATCAGTGTACTTCGTTTCTTATATTTTCCCTTCATGATGCAGCTCTGGAGTAGATTACTCGCTCATCGGCGGAGCGGCCGTTAGTTCAGGCGACCTAAATATTTAGACCCGGCCTGAACACCGACTATTTATAAACAAAAGTTGAGTACGCATAGTTCTAAGTCATGATTGGATCGAAGCATACTAGCAAATGAATAGCCGTTCGTTGTCTCGACAAGTCATCTGAACGTGACTGCAGTAGTATTATACAAGTTCTGGATATTTTTATGTGGGACAACATTAAAGCAACATTTCTTAAACATATACCGGTCAACTGCTACTTCCTTCAGTTACTTAATCTGAACACAAGGGCTAACTAACTCGTATGAGTGCTTTGTTTTGTTCCGGAACTGATGATCTGATCGGTATTACATAGCTTTCAAGGAAAAGAAACAAGAATACATATGTAGCTTACTACGGAATACGTACTTCTGCCTTAAGCTCTCCTAGCCAATAGCATGAAAAGCCATGCTTCTCCAGTCTTCTAATGCTCATGAAAGCAATTCCAGGACATCTTGTTGTGTGTGCATTGGATGCCACTAACAATCATAGATAGCATGGTTGGCTGCCTCTCCCAAGACCAGCCTTTATGCTTGTTTATCCCAAAGGGGAGCTTCCCCTTTAGGTGCAGCACAAACCTATCCCTAGTTCCTCCTTGCTCTGTCCTATTAGCAAATGAGGATGTAGTTTCATTATTGTGGCTACCTGCAATCAAGCTAGGTAAATTAAAGAAATACACCAGCAAAGAGTAGTGGTCCAGATAGAAGAGATCTTCTTAAGCTCAATTGCTTACAGCTTTTAAAACTTCTCTACTACAAGACAGTTCCTAAAAAGGATGGCAAAGAGAAGGTGAATTAATGAGTGGAAGGAAAAGCATTCACCATATATTCTCATAAGTCGTAACAGGGATCACACTGAGAGAGGTGGTGAATTCATACATGTTACAGAATGCACAGCACGTAAGATTCTTTTCGGTGGCATATATAGGCTAGATCACATGCATGATCAAAATATTCTTCCTTACCTTTAAATGAGATTTTTTTTTCACCAAAAAATTTACTCGCATTTATAATTCTACAAATAGAAACAAAAAAGATTAAAGAATTTGAAGAATTGTCAACAGAAGGGAACTCAGATTTGGTTTCCATACAGTTTTCGGAGCTCACCTGTCTGGTAATGTTCTACAAATCTCAAAAGTTAACTGTCAATAGTTCAGAATTTTGTACTCGAATTATTTTATGCGCAATAGATGAGTTGGATGAGAGTTATCTTAAGACTTGGCACCAAGGGGTCATGGGATCAAATAACATAATTGTTTAACAAAGTCAAATAGAGGCATACGAGAGCTGAAGTGTGTTTTGTTCACTTTAAAGAGTTGTGGAAAGAATTTAAAAAATCTATTAACCTTTAACTATAGGTGATAAGGTTGATTGATATCACGCATACCAATTCTAACAAGGCTGCAAGAATATAGCCATGAATATGATCGACACAAGGAAAATCTACCAGGAGAGGCCTCCAGATAGTCTATCTAATGCTCTAACCCTAGCTAGTAGCCAGCTGGTCTATATGTGGATGATAATCCTTAAAAGGGTTTGTGGGAGTAGAACCTTATGCCCCTATTCGTTCCATTTACAAGCTTTGCCAAAAGTGGAATATTACAAGATTATATTCCTCCTATGTATGGACAATATGGGAACAAGATCCACGATTTCTCCACTGTTCTAACTCTAAGTGAGCACAACCAACTATGTATGTGTACCTCAGATAAGAATGCTCACACTAAGATGACAGTGCAATATTTTGTGGTGTTCATAGAGTTGTAGCTAAATGGTAGCCAGCTAGGGTTCTTAAATATTTGAACTAGACAGATAATAGGTACTTATATACTATAGCTAGGTATTTATATCCACAAAATGTCCTAAAATAAGTGTTTCGGAAGGAAACAAATTACCTCTAGGATAAAAAAATAATAATTACTCCTCTTATACTAAACATTGTGATGTGTTTCAGACGTCAAATCGGTCTCCAGATGCGTCATGCAATATCGTGGAGTTAGTTTTGGGGATAGTTTTTCCAATAGCATTTCAATAATAGTCAAAATACTTATAATACATATGAGTGGCCAAATTTTCACATTTTGACTATACACAAATCTTAGAAACAAGTTCTATCTAGTAACAGATTGAATTGTGATGTTACGCGCCTACTTCTGGTATCCTATATTTTACCAACATCATTATCTAAAAAAATAATATTTTACCAAAATTGGTGATGAATGATTTGTTATTTGTTTTGTCAAATTATTCTTGAATTGCCTGGATGTTACCTTATTTAGGAGTGGAGATGATAAGAGATGTAGCTTGAGAAGCTTGTCAAAAAACATTACCAGGTATAGGAGGAACCAAATTCTGGTATTTGAATCACGACCAGGAACTGTGCTAGTTCTACTAGCTGCGACAAATGAATCAGGTGTCTTTGTTGTTAGTTTGCTAGTGCGGTCGTATATTGACCTGATGGTCCACGGTTCGCAGAATCAATACCCGGACGGAGAAAAGGCGTATGCTAGGCCTTTTGGATAGATCTCTAAGTCCCGGAACAAATTAACAAAGATGCTAACCCCTGAAAATCACACCATAAAAACTATTACTCTCCCCGTCTATAAACATAAGGTTAATATATTTTAAAATTTATCTTTGACCAATGATTAGTTGAATATAGATTATATGATATAAAATTAGTACAATTAAAAAGTATTTTTAAACACGAGTTCAACAATATCAAGTTTTAATCACATAATCTATATATTGTTAGACTAATTATTAGTTAAAATAAATCTTTCAAAGCACGTACATTTTATATTTCTAGACAGAAAAATGTAGTAGGTTTCAATTTCCTTAATCATGCATAATCTGCTTCATATCGTTAATTTTGGGTGTCAATTAATCGTAATTGGATAACACACATTTTTATCAAGTTTTTTCCCCGACTTAGCATCACGCATATTTAAGCACGAAATGGGCCATGATCATCAGGAAATTCAATCACCTCTGCTTTTCCATGGTTGTGCTGGTAGGTAAATTTCTCCCTTGTGACAGTACTAGAGTGGCTAATCAACCCAACTCCCTGGCTTTTTTTTAGAACCTGATCTCCCCCTTTCCATTACTCACATAACGAACACAGTTCAAGAGTGTTCAGAAAGACAGAAAGGGAAAAACAAGTTCCAGCATTGCTAGGAAACCCACCGAACTATATCTGCCCTTAGATGTAGCCTATGAGACGAAAATTTGACAAACACTCCGCATAACTGTCCTATTACAGTATAGGCACAACAGATTTTCAAAAACAGCCACCATCTGAGGACAGCAAAACATCCCCTGTGATGAGCACCATCTTCATGCATCTGGCTCTATCCGCATCAATGCTGCCTCGATAGCTCCAATGCACTTTGTGAAAGTTCAGTAACTATGGTGAACAACTGCGTAGCTCCTGCCTCCAGCGCCTCCTTGCCAGTTGCCTTGTGCAAACCTGCCCAATAACGCAAATATCCACATACAGGAGAAATCACCTCAATAGGGGAACGAATCTTTCGTTCCTCAAAACTGACACCATTTGGACACTTCCAAAGCACCCAACACACTGCTACAAAAACAACAAGAAACAAGTGTTGCACTCAGGGAAGTATCGATGCATCCAACAAAAGAATTGCCAAAGATTGGAAGGCCGATCCTTCGCTCCTAAACTACTGCTGATAATTCCCCGCACACATTTGGCCACACAACAGTCAAGCATAAGGTGTTGCAAAGTTTCAGGTTCACAATACAAGCTACAGAGAGGTTCCCAGGCCAGTGCCTTTTCACCATGTTATATCTGGTAAGAATGACATTGTAAAAGATTTGCCAGACAAAATGTGTATCTTCAAAGGAATCTTAGCTTTCCAAATTAATAGGCAAGCAATTCGGCCCTACAATATGTCGACTTAGATGTTTATATAAAAAACTGATAGACAAAACTCCTTGTGAATCTGCCACCTGAGCTAGTCTCTACCAACCCCCATTGAAACATGACTCACTTCAAAAAAAGGTATCCCACTCTTGTTGTAAAGTGACATTCAACCATTGTCCAAAACACACATTTCCCTCGCTCTAAAAAAACTGAGCAACAATTATATTCTGCTCATTGCAGATATGAAAAGTCTCAGGCATGACCACCTTCAAGGGTTGGTTACCGCCAGAAAGATGTATTCCTACTAGAAACTATGCCCATATATCAACATGCTAGATCTGTGGTTTTAATTTTCAATAAGTCCTCCACATAGGAGAATCAGTTTATTTACTCTTAACCAGAGATAAGACAGAAATGTCTCCATATTTTGCCTTAACCAGTCTTTGCCATAACCCATCCTCAAACTCTAACTTCCACCACCATTTACAAAGAAGGCTAATATTCAACTCTCTCAGATTCTTTATCCCTAGGCCACCTTTCTTTTTAGGTTTACAAATTCTAGTCCACTTCATCAGATGATATTTTCTCCTTTTACTATTGCCTTGTCAGAAAAAGGTTCTTCTATACTTATCAACCCTTTTAGCCACAGTTTTGTGTAGCAGAAACATAGACATGTAATAGATGGGAAGATTAGACAAACAAGCATTTATAAGAACTAGCCTCCCAACCATAGAAAGGAACTGCCTTGCCACCCATCTAGTCTTTTTGTATATTTTTTCCACAAAATCCTAATCTTGAGTCGTAAGCTTCCTACGACTCATAGGGACTCCCAGATATTTAATAGGGAAAGAACCAATGTTTAAAAATGTCAAAGTAAGTTGCCGCCAGGTTTCCATCACCACTTCACTCTTTTGAAAATTAATTTTCAACCCAAACATCATTTCATATATGTATAACAAGAACTTCAAGTTACTAGCACCCTCTATATCATCTTTTAGGCACATGATACTATCGTCTGCATACTATAAAATAGCAATCCCAGGATCCACGAAGTGAGAAACCAAACCTCGAACAAGCCTAATCTGCTGAGCTCTTAGAATCATTCTAGAGAGACAATCAGATGCCAAATTAAACAAGAAAGGAAAAAGAGGGTAAGCTTGTATTACACCCTTGTGACTTTGAAAATAAGGTCCCTCTAGATTATTAACTCTCACGCTAATAGTTCCATTCATCAATACTTGTTGAATCCAACTGCACCACTTATCATTAAATCCTCTAAGCCTCAAACAATTAAGAAGAAATTCCCAATTCACCTTTCGTAGACCTTTTCAAAGTCCAATTCTGAAATCACACTAGTTTGTTTCAATCTCCTTGTTTCATGTAATTTTTCATGCAGAAACATATATACCATTCATAATATGTCTATTCTTAATAAAGGCATTAAGAGATTCATGCAAAATCTTGTCGGCCTTCCAACCTTATAGTTAAAACCTTAGTCACCCACTTATAAAGACATCTCGACAAACAAATGGGCCTAAATTGTTGTATCTTGTCAGCTCCAGACACCTTGGGCTGTAAAGTGATAATCCCATAATTAATCCTCTGAATATCAACTGTACTCTCACGAAAAGCGTGAAAAAGTGCCATATTATTAGAGTTAATAAGGTCCCAACAAGATAGACAAAAAGCAATTGGTATTCCATCAGGCCAGGGGTCCTTCTTTTTCCATTTGAAACAGGGAAAACATTACTTCCTCTTCAGTAAAAGGTCTAATAAGCATCTCGTTGTCCAAATCATCAATATTCTCTACGGAGGACCACAAAGTGGGATCTAAAGAGAATAGGTTACCTGGTGCTAGACAAAAGGGTCTTGGTAATATTGAGTGTTGTGCTCTAAAATTTTATGATCCTCTTATATGCTAACACCATTGTGTTCTAACGAAAAAATGGCAGTGTTTCTTTTCCTTCCATTAGCTACTTTATGAAAATATGATATATTCCAGTCACCATTCAATAACAATTTTGATGTGATCTTTGATACCACAAATTTCTTCAATAACATGAACATCATGCAGCTCTTTACTGAGTTCTAACCTCTGTTCCAACTCTCCCTGAGTTAGAACATACATCTCTTACTTATCTTCCAAAATCTGCAATATAGCCAAAATTTCTTTCTTCCTTTTCTTAACATAGCCAACGTTACTTGCCCCCCATCCTTTACAATACTTCTTGGAACATTTAAGCTTTGTCTGAAGCACAGACAAAGGGCAAGAATCAAAGACAGGTTCCTTTCAAATCTGTTTCACCAAAGTCATAAAATCTATATGCTTTAGCCAATGCAGCTCAAAACTAAACTTCTAGTGCTTTAGCCAATCTTACAGGAATGGCATCATGAGTGCTTAATAAAATGGGAAATGATCAGATTCACTCCTAGTTAATTTTTGTAGAGATACTGATACAAAGTTTCCCACTCCTTACTCATTAGAACTCTATCCAAATTGTCAAGAGTAGGATCATATCGTCTATTAGACCATGTAAATTGTCTCCCAGCCATATCAATTTCCTTTAACTCATTTACTTCAATGACATAAGTAAACAATATCATATATTGCTTACCATGCACAATCTTGTTCTCAGAATGAAAACGCAGGATATTAAAATGATCACCAACAATGTAAGGGACAACATTGGCAGCACAAAATTGTGCCAGTTCTGTCAAGAAATATATCTTGTCCTCATCATGAGGAGCACCATACATAGTCAATAAGTTCCACTTAATTCTTTTCACCTTATCCCACATGATCATTTGTAGGATGTGTTCCCGTTGTTTAAACCCTCCAACATTCATAGTATAAATATTAATATCACAAATAATACCCCCAGATCTCCCTAGCAAGAAGCTGATGCCACAACTAATGCACAACATGAACAACCTTTCGAAGGGAACTGTCAGTAAACTCAATTTTGTGACTCTCCTGTAATCCCAAGAAATCTAACTGATAGGTACTCAAAATATCTCTTACGCAGGATACGGAACCTTTTTCCCCCAACACCCTACAATTCCAAAAGACACCGATCATAACAAATACTTAGGATTTTTCTTAAACACCCTTTTAGAGCACCTCACCTCACAGCCTATGAAGCTCCTACAAAGGTAGAGGAAGATCCAACCTGGTTCTTGCTACAACTAGAACCCACAGTTAGTCCTCTCAATCGGGATCTAGTTTGTTTTTTTCTTCTTTCTAGAAGACACCTCAATGAAATCCTCCTCCTCACTATCATATTTTTCCATTCTAAGAAAATATCACTAGGTTGCTGATCACCATTAGGTTGCCCTAATTACTACCATTATTTTGTTGTAAACAAGACCTAGCTTGCTCTAGCTCCCTAAACAAATCAAAATTTTCAAAGGAATCATCTGGAAAGATACCCCCATAGATCTAGCTCAATCAAGCAAGGGAAAATTACTTAAAGCATGAAAGCAATAGTAGAAGTACTAACAGTAGATCTTTTCGTGCCTTGAGGCAAAGCACTCTCTGGAACTTGCAAGTTTTTCCTCATGAGCAACTCAACGGCTTTGTCCATAACACGAGTGGCCAGAAGCCCAGAAGTCCACTAAGCCTAGCAATAATTCTTGTTGGAGCATATCCTTCTTATTGTTCCACACTCTCAGCACCTTCTACTTGGACATCATGTTGCAATTGTTGAAGCCACAGAGGAGATAAATCTTGGCCCTAAGAGGAAACACCTGCCAGAGAAGCAGAGGCCACCACCTTTCAGGGAAAGTTAGAACCGGAGACACCTTGATGTACAAAAACTTGAGGGAACATACCAGTTTTCAACCCAGCTGCCACTGCAGGATGAAGAATGTTCAAAGTTGGGCATCTGCAAACATCAGATTAGTAGTGCGACTGGTAGAGCTTTAGCCTACTTTTGCAGCCAAAGTCTCAATCAGAAGCCTATTATCCACCTCGTCACTCTCACCATCACACTCCTCCCTCACAGGTGATATATTAGCTTGCACAATCCTAGGGATCACAGTAGAGCAAGATGCTCTTCTGAGCAGAAGCCATGAACTCAGGGGGTGCAAAAGAGCTACCAGATCCTTTTCAGCACAGCCACGCGGATCACCTTAGGTAATGGGGAGACAGAGCAATTCTGGCACGACCGGTGGTTGGAGGGCCGCGCGCCAAAGGAGATTGCACCTGACTTTTATACCCTAGCCAAAAGAAAACATCGCTCGGTCATGTACGAGTTGCAAGACGACAGGTGGATACGCTCCCTCAAACCTATCACTACCACAATGGAAATTCGACAATTCATAGAGCTTTGGTCTTCACTCCAGGATGTCCAACTTCACCCCGCCACTCTCGACTCTATTTCTTGGCTTTAGACGACAAATGGTATGTACTCCACGAGCTCTGCATACCGTGGCCAATTTGTGGGTACCACGGCACATTTCGCTGCTGACAAGATTTGGAAGGCACCTGCTGAACTGAAATGTAAATTATTCACCTGGCTGTTGCTGCACAGGAAGGCGCTAACGGGAGACAGGTTGGCGATGAGAGGTTTATGATGAAGCTTGTCGCCTATGTGATGTCGATTTTGAAACTAACGAGCATCTCGCCAGAGGATGTCTTTTTTTTAGAGGTGTCTAGGGAATTGTATCTTTCTGACAATCCATCACGACAAACCATATCTTTGATAACTGCTCTCTTGACGATTGGTGGACGGGGACATGAGCTCACTTGACAAAGATCAACGAGCAAAGTTCAGCGAGGTGCTGATCGCAGTGCTTTGAAATATCTGGCTCGAGCGGAACCGCCGCATTTTCTAAGGAAAGTCGATGGAGGTCCTAGAAGTGGCATATAAGACATCGGAGGATTTAGCCCAAAGGAGGTTGGCCACACGTGTGATCATGTAATTTTTTTCGACCGGCATGACTTTTCTGTACATAAACGATCTATTCTTCTTAATGGAACCGGCAGAGCGCCTGCCTTTACGTCAAAAGAGCTACCAGATGGACCAGAAGAAGTACCAGCACCTGGCTCATCAAGGTTCTGCCTCTTCTAAGGATTACCACCCCAGGAGCCCCTTCCACACTCACATGAATCATAGGCCTTGGATCTGGTTGAGCTGCCCCCACTACTACAGAATTCATTTGTACAGACGGTTCAAAACCCCTATATATGTGGGACGCTTTTTTGAACTGTTAGTACTAAAGAGTCTATACAAATCAGGTTTATACATACAGTTTTTGAACTGTCTGTACAAATACTTAGTGAAACCGTCTGTACTAATCGAATATCACCCGTCTGTGATATCGTATTATAAAAATAAAAATATAACCCCTCACACTATGTGTCTTGTCCTTCACAACCGTGTCTCATCCCGTTGTCCGCGTCCCATCCCACCACTAGAAATAAATCACACAATATGTTTCCAGCAGGATTCAATCCCGCAACCTCGTGTTGTCCAAGCAAGGGGGGTTGCCAGCTGAACTAGACTGAGTTTGTGATATATATGAAATGGTTTTCTTCTTAACTCATCCCTATGACTAAGTGGGACACTTTTAGTACAGACGGTTCCAAACTTAGAACCATCTAAGTTTGTGGAACCCATATCAGATGGTTCTCAGTTTGGAACCGTCTGTACTATTTGTACAGACGGTTCCAAGTTTAGAACCATCTATACAAGTACCACCATCTGTGTGGGACGCTTTTAGTACAGACGGTTCCAAGTTTAGAACCGTCTGTACAAATTTGTACAGACGGTTCTAAACTTGGAACCGTCTGTACTAAAAGCGTCCCACACAGATGGTGGTACTTTGGCACCATCTGTATTATTTTTATAGACGGTTCCAAACTTTGAACCGTCCGTACTATTTACATATTTGTACAGATAGTTCCAAATTAAGAACTGCCTATACTGTAGCGTCCTAGATGGTTCTAATTTGGATCCGTTTGTATTATTTGTATAGACGGTTCCAAATAAAAATCGTCTGTAATGTAGTGTCCCGCTTGTTAGGAACCGCTCGTATTTATTTTCTCAGACGGTTCTCTTTTGGAACCGTCTGTGATACTATTTGTACAGACGACTCCAAAGAAAGGTCTATACAGGAACGTCTCATTAAATGAATTCTGTAGTAATGCCCTCTCTCAATCTGAAAAATGAAGTCATAAAAGTGAACATCCAAGCAAGCCTCAGAATCTGGACGTATAGCTGTGACATCCTTGCATCCTAACCGAACGTGAACATAATCTGGACAATGACGAGTTGCTTCATCTAGCCCTAGGGTGATGCCAACCAATGAACCAACATAAAAGATAATAGGAGTTGAACCCATATCATGTGGAATGTTTGCCAACACGCACCCAAGCTGGCCGCAACTCCCCTTTTGACACCCACAGCTAGAGTCGAAGGTACCATAAAATTAGTCCCCTTGCTAGTGTGCTTATCCAAAAGCTATTAAATGAGACCATTCTTCTATTCTTCTAGCACTGGGGAAACACATCACAAACTTGTTTGTAGAAACTGGATATGTCGTGCACCGCCAAGAGGGGCCATACACCTGATTAAACTCTATCTCAAGTTGTCGAGCAGATACCTCACTATCCAACACCGATATCACTACAAAACTCCTATGATCCTTGATGACTTGTGCAGAGGGAACCGCATCAATTAAGAAGAAAACATGCCTTGGAGACTGAAACCCACACATAGGAGCAATATAATCCCATGACTTCTTAGCCTTGCAAACTCTAGCAATATGTCCTGCCCGGCCACAAGAATCACACACAAGAGGATGCAAATAATCAGCATTGACATGGTTTGGATCATCACGCCGATAGCACAACCCCCAACCCTCACCCCCAGGTTGCTCAGCTCAGACAGGGGCAGGAGGATTCGTACCAGTAGCAGGGAGGATACAAGCTTTGGCATTCCACTGCTGTCATGCATGTGGTTGTTGCTGCTTGTTCCGCCTCCTCCCACCTATCCACAGCACACGAAGCGGGCACAGTCAGGTCCCGTCGCTCCTCCAGTGACGGCTCACGACCACGCTCCTCCTGCTGCTCGCTAGCGGAGTTGCGATCCTGTTCGCACACGAACACGTCACCGTGTACCCCCGGAGCCGAGCGCGATGCGCGGGACACGGAGCCGGGGGAGACTCGCCGGGAGCGTGATACGCAAGACACGCCGGCGAGTGCTTTTGGGAACCCGAAACCCCACACCCCCGAGAGGGACCCCGTCAGGAAGTGCGGCGGCTATGGGCTGCCCTAGGTCGACCTGATCGCCCCTAAGGCCTCGAGTTTCGTTGCCGTGTAACACGAAGAACAACGAAGAACGAGAAGCATAAAACAAAGGGAGAGAAAATAGTAGATGAAAAAGTAATAGATTGATTGCGTCGATTGGGAGAGTTCCACCTCAATCGGCCATATACCCTTCATATTTATAGGGTATGCCCGGTCTTTGAGCTACAATAGGACTCTATCTCGTACAAAGATATATTTCCATACAATCTTGAGATAACTTCCTAATCTGATCGATTTAACCGCCGTGATCCGGACTCCGCCTTGTATACAGGATATCCTTCCATATTATCCGGGAGTCCTTCCAAATCTCAGACTTTCCTTTAAATGCCACGATCAACTATTGTTCCTTGAGCCCCAAGTCAAGGCCTCCAGCGCAGAAAGTCTTCGTCTTGAAATCCAATGCCTCGGCCCACCTGTAGGAAAGTACGGGAACGTTACGGCTTGGCAACCGACCTGACGTGGCTGGGACTCGGATGCATCGTTCGGAGCCTGGCTTGGACCCATTCGGGAAGGTGAGTACTCGGGCGCACGAGAACTTAAGAAACGAGCGCTCGGGAACACGAGTACTCGGTAACACGAGTGCTCGGGGACGAGTACTCGGGGACATAGAGTGCTCGGGGTCCGGCACTCGGATCTCGTTAATGCTCGGAAACGAGTGCTCGGGGACATGAGTACTCGGGGGCACGAGTGCTCAGGGACGAGTGCTCGGGGGCGCGAGTGCTCGGGGGCGCCAGAACTCAGGACCGCGGGTACTCGGAAACGGGTACTCGGGATTCGGGGACGCCGCACCACTCGGCCTGGGCCACGATTCGGTAGCATTGCAGATCTTGCCCGACGCACTCGGCCCATCCAGGGGTACTGCCCAATTTGGTCGTCAACACATGCCCCCCTGTTTTCGGTATAAAGATGTATTTTTACCGAAAATAATAAGTCATGTTCTTAGGGCGATGCGGACCATCTCATCGGCCATTTCTTCTCTTAGGGCGATATGATATATCGGCCACAGCATTTGTTATGCTTCTTGCCACACGCTCGGGTGGAACTTCTTCAGATATCTGCCATTGAGAGCTCGCGGCAGCAGAGTGCCCTGCACGGATTCTACTAAGTATGAGTTCCCAGGAACCACTCTCGCAATTCTGAAAGGACCTTCCCAACTCGGCGACCATTTGCCAAACTTATTATCCTTCGAGCCGATTGGTAGGATGACCTTCCATACTAGTTCGCCGACTTGAAAGTTCTTCGACTTGACCTTTTTGTTGTATGCTCTGGCTACCCTTAGCTTGTCTCTTTCTATGGCCTTTAAAGCAACCAAACGCTTATCAGCGACTTCATCAAGACCATCCATCATCAGATTATAAAAGTCGACCGCCGATAAATCATTCTGTTTGGTTAATCTTAAAGCACTCAGATTTACCTCTACGGGTAAAACGGCCTCTTGTCCATACACGAGCTCATAGGGAGTCACCTTGGTAGCACTGTGTCTTGAAATCCTATGTGCCCACAACGCCTCGGACAACACCTCATGCCATCTCCTTGGGTTGTCTTCGATCTTCTTCTTGATAAGCTTGATTAGCACTTTATTGCTGGACTCGGCTTGCCCATTGGCTTGGGCATAATATGGAGAAGAATTGAGCAACTTTATTTTATAGGACTCGGCAAACTCCTTTACTTGTCCCGCCATAAAAGAGGTGCCTTGATCCGTCGTCAGAGTTTGAGGGACGCCGAATCTATGTATAATGTGCTCGGTTATAAATCGAATCACTTCCACATGTGTCATGTTCTTGAGAGGCACTGCTTCAGACCACTTGGTGAAATAATCAGTTGCTACCAATACGAACCGATGCCCCTTCGAGGAAGAAGGATAGATTTGTCCAATGAAGTCTAGTCCCCAACCTCTGAATGGCCACGGCTTGATAATAGGATGTAGCATGGCAGCAGGAGCGAGTTGAATATCACCAAACTTCTGACAGGCTTCACACCCCTTGTAATACCTGAAGCAATCATTGATCATAGTCGGCCAATAGAACCCGGCACGCCGTAATAACCACTTCATCTTGTGAGCCGACTGATGAGTGCCACAGATGCCTTCATGTACCTCTCCCATTGCAACTCTTGCTTGGTCCTCGTCCAAGCACTTCAAAAGAACTCCGTCGACCGTTCGGCGATAAAGATCATCGTCGATCAAAGTGTATTTGAAAGTCATCCGCCGAACAACTCGGTCTACCCTCTTAGTCGGATCTTGCAAGTAATCAAAGATCGACTTCCTCCAGTCTTCTTTGTTATTCATATTCGGTTTTCCACTGGCGACCGAGTCGGTGATTTCTGACTCGGCCTTTCCTACCGAGTTGGGCCCAAGCATCGGCTCTTGAGAAATATGAAAGACACCACGACTGATATGGTAGCCGGATGCTTGCTGCGCCAACTCGTTTGCAACCTAGTTTTCTTGTCTAGGTATATGAGCAATGCTAAAATAATCCAAGGTAGAGATTATATCTAGACATTTATCAAGATAAACATTAAGTGATTCGTCAAGACATTGATAAACCTTGGATACTTGTTGGACTACTAATAACGAATCACCGAAAGCCTCAATATGTGTGGCACCTATTGCAATCAGAAGCTCTAAACCGAGTAGCAAAGCTTCATACTCGGCTTGATTATTTGTGCAAAAGTATTCTAAGCGGCATGAGGCTTCGTGAGTAGTACCATATGGAGATATGTAAACAACACTGACACCTTGGCCATTGCTACAGACTGAACCATCAAAGTATAATCTCCATGGTACTAGCGAGACAAGATCAATGCTAATGCTATGCTCGTCAACCCGATGCTCAACAATAAAATCAGCAACGATTTGGCCCTTCATAGCTTTCAAGGGTTCATAGGCCAAATCGTACTCGATCAGCGCGTAAGCCCACTTGCCGACTCGGCCACTAAGAATTGGCCTATGCAACATATACCTGATGACATCGGTTTGACAGGCTACGGTGCAAGTACTAGATAGCAAATAATGTCTCGACTTCGTGCAAGCGTAATATAGGCATAAGCATAATTTCTCAACGAAAGAGTACCTTGTCTCGGCGTCGAGTAGCTGCCGACTCAAATAGGTGACAGCATATTCCTTTCCTTCGGCTTCCTGGGTTAACACAGCTCCGATGACGCCCTCCTCTGCTGCGATGTAAAGTCGAAAGGGTTCCCCATGTCTAGGCGCCTTCAATACCGGAGGGGTGGATAAATAGCCCTTGATCAACTCGAACGCCTCTTGCTGTCTTGCCCCCCAAGTGAAATCGACGTCGTTCTTCAACCGAAGGATGGGAGTGAATGCGCTGACCTTTCCCGACAAGTTGGCTATGAATCTCCTGAGATAATTGACTTTGCCAAGGAATCGTTGCATGTCTCTTTTGCATGTCGGGGCTTGCACCTTCTGAATCGCTTCTATCTTCTTAGGGTCGATTTCTATGCCATGCTGATGTATGATGAAGCCTAAGAACTTCCCAGCCGATACGCCAAAAGCACACTTCAAAGGGTTCATCTTCAGGCCATACCTCTTCATCCTCTCAAAAGCTAAGCGCAAGTCGGCCAGATGACATTCAAAGGCGTCCGACTTGACAACAACGTCATCGATATAGACTTCTAGTATGACGCCGAGTAGATCATGGAAGATTAGATTCATAGCTCTCTGATACGTGGCCCCGGCGTTCTTTAATCCGAAGGTCATTACTGTCCACTCGAACAAGCCAAGGAACCCGGGGCAGCGGAAGGCCGTTTTGGACATGTCCTCTTCGGCCATGAAGATTTGATTATATCCCGCGTTGCCATCGAGGAAGCTGATGACCTTATGTCCAGAGGCATTGTCAATAAGCATATCGGCTATAGGCATAGGGTACTCGTCTTTGGGTGAGGCGCTGTTCAAATCTCTGAAGTCGATGCACACCCTCAACTTGCCGGACCCTTTCTTTTCCACAGGAACGATGTTAGAGATCCAGTCGGCATACCTGCAAGGTCTAATAAAGTTAGCCTTAAGCAACCGACCGATCTCTTCTTTGATCCGGTCATACATCTCGGGATTGAATCTCCTGGCCGGTTGTTTAAAAGGTCTGAAACCGGCCTTGATAGGCAACCGATGCTCCACTAGCTCTCAGCTTAACCCGGGCATCTCATGATATTCCCATGCAAAGCAGCAAACATATTCTTTTAGCAAGCCGACTAGCTTAAATTTACAGTCGGCTTTCAAATTCTCGTTTACAAACGTCGGCCTAGGACTCGAACCATCCCCTATGTCTACTTCCTCTAATGGATCGGCCGACGTGAAACCTTGTCCTAACTTATCCATGTTATCCAACTCTTCTACGGACTCGTGCATATCATTCCTACCGGACCGATACTCCGCGAGTCGCTTCTGCAACCACTCCGCGTTGTGATCCATCTGATTATTTCTTATCTTGGAGCCGATTGCCATCAACCGGCTCTGACGATGTGGGTACTCGGCTGCTTCCTTCGGCCCTGGGGAAGTCGGCTCCTGAGGATTTGCCGGGTTGTAGCCGACTCGCCACCACATCGACCAAGGCGATAAGAACCGAGTTGGCCTGAAGTCGGTCGGCGCCGACTGGCTTTAAAGATACAGGTACGAACCCATTTTTCGTGGCACTAAGGAAGTCGAACCCGGAAAGGTCTCGCCCAGACAGACACGTCACATTGGGGTGCTGCCAGTCCACCAACGCATCGGCTAAGGCGACACAAGCCGAGTTGTCTGCGTGAATGACTTCGACTTCTTCATCAATCCACTGTATAAGGCATTGGTGCATCGTGGATGGCACGCATTGGTTGGCGTGAACCCAATCGCGGCCCAGTATGACGTTGTAATTTCCTTGCACCTCAGCAACGAAGAATGCAGTGGCCAAAGTCTTGCTTCCAATGGTAAGCTCTACGTACATCACACCTTTGGCCTCTGTGCTCTCTTTGCCTTCAAACCCGTTGAGTACCATATTGGTCTTCATCAACTCGTTATCATGTAGACCCAACCTCTTGAAGACCGAGTATGGCATGAGATTCACCACGGCACCGCCATCCACAAGCATCCTTGCCACTGGCGTTCCATTAATGTGGCCCTTGACGTATAGCGGTTTTAAGTGCCTCACCGGCTCTGTCGGCTTCTCGAAGATGGCGTTCTTGGGGCCGAAGTCGAATTGGGCTACCTCCCCATCTTCATCTACAGCACGGAACTCGGCAGGTAAGTAATATACCATGTTTATGTCCATACCTGCGTGAACCGGTGTAGACTCGTAATCCACCATTTCCACTTCGCTATCTTCCGTGGTAGCTACCGACTTCGGCGACTTGCCGAGTAGGGGAGACATGTTTTCGGGAGTCGTCGTGTCCTCTGCTCGCTTAGGCTTCCAGACCTGCTTCGCGGGTATCATGGGCTGAATCTCGTTAAAAGATTCGTCCCTCAGCGTCTCAGCCTCTCGCTCAACCTTCTCCTGGTTCCTCATGCGCTGCAGCCTTCTTTTCTGGGTTTTGGTCAACCCGGGAGGACACCAGGTGGGCTGAGTGTACTTGGGGTCTCTGGGCCTGCTCTTGCTTGTACCGGCTTCGTGGTCATTGGCCATAGACCCCTGCTGAACAGTGATCACATTATCGTTAGAGTTGACCAGATTACCGATAGTAATCGGCCCTTTGCCGAGTTGATTGATCTCCATTCTTGGTCCGTTGTTCGTTGGAGCATCAGCACTCGGTGACTTGGCACGCCATATCTTCTTGGCTGGTTGACCCGGAGAAGTTGGTGAGGACCGACTGGTATCGCCAACGAGTCGGTCTTGAGTAGGGTGGTTGACCTTCTGTGTTGGCCGACTGGCATCCCCGCCTAGTCGGCCCCGAGTAGGATGAGTGAGCCTCTCACGGACGGGTCTCCTCAATGCCGGCCATCCTGGATGAAAAGCGTAAGGGACCATCGGGTGCTGCCCCCATCTTCCGTCGAAGCGATCCACGCACGGCGCGTATGGAGGTGGCACCATCCATGGAGTCGGCATCCATGGCCCGTGCGGTCCGGCCTGATGTTGAAACCCTAGCCTTGGAGGTGATCTTGGACGTTTTAAGCGCGATGGCCGGCCAGGGATGACACCGGCCGCTTGGCTGGTGTATTTGGAAAGCAACATATCGAAAGTCGGCTTCACTCTTTTATGCTGAGCTCTGGCTTCGTTGATCTTCCACTTGCCGACTTCCGGACTCTTGGGCTTGATGAACTTGACCCGGGTATTCTCTGGCATCGGTGGTTGCCCCCCGAGTGCACTGGTGTGATCTTCCTGTACTCGGGATTGCCCCCCGAGTGCGTGATTTCTGATAGTGATTTTCAATGTCTCTTTGCCACCGGGTTGTTTCTCGAGCACGACTTCTCTTCCCGGTGCTTTGCCGACTTCTTTCTTCCGAGGTTCACCAAGGACCACATGGTCTTTGTTAGCTGATTCGGCTATGTCGGGCCGAATCAAAACTTTCTTCCCTTCCAAATCCATAGCGTTCATTGGGAAGGGCTGTTTGTCGATTTGCATATCGGCGAAATTCAATCGTCCCTCATTAATGGCCGATTGTATCTGTCGCTGAAAAACATTGCAATCATTAGTCGCATGAGAAAAAGAATTATGATACTTGCAATAAGCCCGCCGTTTCATCTCTTCAAACGGCGGTAAAGAATGAGATATTCTAATAATCCTATCTTGCAGCAAAGAATCAAATATTTTATCACACTTAGCTACATCAAAGGTGAATTTCATCTGTTCTTCATGATTCTTGCGAGTCGGCTTGAGAGCGTCACAAGTATACGGTTTGGTCTTGGGGGACCAAACGAACTCGGCAGCATATATGTTACCCTCATCGCCCGAGCTGTCATACTCGACCATGTGCATCCTAGGGCGATCGGGTTTGGACCTATGAATCTCTTTGACTTCTATGCTTCGGCTTTCTTGAGCCAAAGCTTTTTGCAAGACTTGGTTGACACTTAAAAGCTCATAATTTTCTATCCGTTCTCTAATGTGGGTCTTCAACCCGGCCAGTACCAAGTCAGCCAAGTCTCTCTCAGTTATCACCAAGCTATAGCATCGGTTTTTTGTGTCCCTAAATCTTTTGACGTAGTCGGTGACCGACTCGTCGTGCTTCTGCTTGACCGATGTAAGATGTATCAACTTGAGTTCATTGTCGCCGCTATAAAAATGATCATGGAACTTCTGTTCTAACTGTGACCACAAGAGTATAGTGCCAGGCTGCAAAGCGGAGAACCATGAAAAGGCTGTGCCAGTCAGTGATAAGGGAAATAGGCGCACTTTTAGCTCATTTATGGAACTTGCTTCACCTAACTGCGCCAGATACTGACTGACATGCTCCCATGTAGTTTTCGTTCCTTCACCGCTAAATTTAGCGAAGTCGGGAACCTTGTAACCCGGAGGATATAGGATAGCATCATAGTAGTCGGGATATGGCTTCTGATACATCCGACTTCTAAACTTCGGCTCGAGTCCGAAGGACTCGGTAAACATCTTTTTCATATCTTCCTGGAGCTTGGCTAAAATTTTGTCCGGAGTGGACGAAGTCGCTGTGGGATGACTGGCCATGGGTGCGGCCTGTAACCCACACGCCGAGTCGTGACTCGGCATCGGCCTAACCACGCTTGTGCTCACGGAAGGTGCAATCAGGCTCTGGTTTGGCGCTACCGCCGAACCGGGTATACTCATGATCGGACTAGGGCTGGTGGGTACGGCTACGAGCTGGTTGGTCTGACCAGGGCGTAAATTCAATGGCACGGGAAGCGCCGATGAACCTACTACCGAGGTCTGAACAGGGTTTATTACGCCTACAGCCGTACCGGTGTTACCACTAGATGTCGGATACGTGCTCCCCTTAGCACTTGTGTTTTCCATGAATGTGTTGTAAACAAGAGTATTGCCTTCCGAAATATAACCCTGTATTTCGGCTATCTGTTCTGGAGAAAACGTGCTACTTACCGGGGTGTCAGCCTTCTTGCCGTGTAGAGGAGGGAATTTGATTTCTCCAACCGGAATAATGTTCCCTTGACGATCCTTCTTGAAGTTCACGAGGAACGTCTGCAGATCTTCCTCCTCCTGCTTTTTCTTGTATGCTTTGAAAGCTTGGCGATGTTCCTCCGATAGCTCATTGTAGTCTGGCTTGATGATGTTATCGGTGCTGATCTCGCCGAGTTGTGGAATCTGATGGTTGGACATGATGATTTCGTCCCCAGCGGAGTCGCCAAAAAGTGTGTTCGCACACGAACACGTCACCGTGTACCCCCGGAGCCGAGCGCGATGCGCGGGACACGGAGCCGGGGGAGACTCGCCGGGAGCGCGATACGCAAGACACGCCGGCGAGTGTTTTTGGGAACCCGAAACCCCACACCCCCGGGAGGGACCCCGTCAGGAAGTGCGGCGGCTATGGGCTGCCCTAGGTCGACCTGATCGCCCCTAGGGCCTCGAGTTTCGTTGCCGTGTAACACGAAGAACAACGAAGAACGAGAAGCATAAAACAAAGGGAGAGAAAATAGTAGATGAAAAAGTAATAGATTGATTGCGTCGATTGGGAGAGTTCCACCTCAATCGGCCATATACCCTTCATATTTATAGGGTATGCCCGGTCTTTGAGCTACAATAGGACTCTATCTCGTACAAAGATATATTTCCATACAATCTTGAGATAACTTCCTAATCTGATCGATTTAACCGCCGTGATCCGGACTCCGCCTTGTATACGGGATATCCTTCCATATTATCCGGGAGTCCTTCCAAATCTCAGACTTTCCTTTAAATGCCACGATCAACTATTGTTCCTTGAGCCCCAAGTCAACGCCTCCAGCGCAGAAAGTCTTCGTCTTGAAATCCAATGCCTCGGCCCACCTGTAGGAAAGTACGGGAACGTTACGGCTTGGCAACCGACCTGACGTGGCTGGGACTCGGATGCATCGTTCGGAGCCTGGCTTGGACCCATTCGGGAAGGTGAGTACTCGGGCGCACGAGAACTTAAGAAACGAGCGCTCGGGAACACGAGTACTCGGTAACACGAGTGCTCGGGGACGAGTACTCGGGGACATAGAGTGCTCGGGGTCCGGCACTCGGATCTCGTTAATGCTCGGAAACGAGTGCTCGGGGACATGAGTACTCGGGGTCCGGCACTCGGATCTCGTTAATGCTCGGAAACGAGTGCTCGGGGACATGAGTACTCGGGGGCACGAGTGCTCGGGGACGAGTGCTCGGGGGCGCGAGTGCTCGGGGGCGCCAGAACTCAGGACCGCGGGTACTCGGAAACGGGTACTCGGGATTCGGGGACGCCGCACCACTCGGCCTGGGCCACGATTCGGTAGCATTGCAGATCTTGCCCGACGCACTCGGCCCATCCGGGGGTACTGCCCCATTTGGTCGTCAACAAATCGCACAGCATGTGGCGATGGCCTCCGCCACGACCACCTATACCAGTGCTGCCTCGATTGAACCATCCTTGTGCGAACCCATCTTTACTTGAGGGAAATCACCCTATCGTGCCATGCGAGCCAGAGCACGGAGTACCTGAGCAAAGGAGCAACGAACACCACGCCGTCACCCCTGAGCCGGCGCTTGTCCACCAGTCCCTGAATTTTAAAGGAGAAAAACCTCTCTCACACATGGAAATGGAACATGTTCCCATCTCCCACTCGACACCTCATCGGGCAGCGTAGAGTGGATAGCGTGCACTAGCTCGTCTCAGAAGTACACACTAGGCCGCAAGTAGTCATTTGCTACATAGGGGATCGAATCGATGGATCATTGCCTCGATGACCAGGTGAAGCGAGTGCTCGACTGCATGCTACATGCACGATGCATGCATTCATGCGGCTCTAGAGAGTTAGGCACTCATTGCACTCTGAGGAAGGGTGGATTAGCATTACCTAACTGCACTGCTTTGCTCATCTATTATATTATTAAAACGATAGGAAAAAGAGCCAGCATGTTCGTCCACATAAGCTAAAATGTATCCACCGTTAATGTTGATGTGGATCTAAATTATAATGATGTAAATAAATTAGATTGTTTATGAAAATACATATACAACTTTTATTAGGTGGATAAATAGTACAACTCTTATTAGGTGGATAAAGCATACAACTCTATTTCCTAAATTTAAAAATTAAAAATAATTTTAATGCAAAATTACCAGTTGGATGTATGTATTAGGTGGATAAAAAATAAAACTCTATTTTCCTCAATATCTAAATTTTGAAATTAATTTTAAATTAGAATTAGTACTTGGATTTACATATGAAATCCTTCCTAAAATTGAAATATGAAATAAAAAATAAACTAAACTTAGCATGTGATTTCCATTCCATGCATGAATATACACTGATGATCATGTTGCTATTGATATCGTGAGATAAATCTTGACATGATGACAAGGTAGCATATGATCGTGCTTTAAAGGAGGGTTCCAAACAAACTGATGATGGTGGTCGGATGCAGTAAGGCGGGATTTGTGGTGATACATCCTGAGAGGCAGTTTGATCAGGAAGCGGTAAAGGAACAACTAAGGTTTATGTTCTTATGAATAAGCTCAATGGTATGCCCAACCGGGTCACCCCAATGCACGTGGGTCCAACAGAAGAAGCTAGGGCATTGCTTGATAACAAGGACATGTGCTTTGCCATTGTCAGTGACGAGATGAGAAAACGGCAGAGACAAGTAGAGTAAGAGGAACATGTGTGGAAGCATTTGAAGGCATATATTGCACTAATCGAATAATGAAACTATTGTATGGCTAGTGAGACGTAGGTGGAGGAAGATAACACAATGTTTCGGTTGTACCCGTCAATGTTTATATTTACTCTCTTCGTTTCATTATATCTGTCCTCAAACTTGGGATACTCTGTTTCAAAATATTTGTTCATTGAGGATATCAAGGGTATATTATTGTGTTCTCTCCGGTCTATGCCCCGATTAAAATATTTTGGAAATATTAGATGGTCGTCTTATGTTATTTAATAGGGGTATGCATGGCCATTCCCCAAATGGAAGACAGAGATATAGAAATTAATACCAAAGTCTATTATTTCGCACAACAGGCCATGTGCCTCAACAAAAATATTTCTATTAAGTAAGATTTGCTATTAAAATAGTACTTTAAACTAAAAACTCGGAAAATAATAAACATAAAATCTCTACCAAACTTCAATCATATTTCTTTCGGACGTAATTTTTCATAATTTTCTATATTTTAAATGATGTACCAAAAAGCTAAGATAGTAGTGAAGAAGTCGAATAAGGAAAAAAATAACAAACAAAATAAATATAATAATAAATAATAAATTTAATTATGTAAATACATGGGCCATCTCCTGGTTAAAAGGATAACGAAAGGCATGCAATTAACCGCGTGCTTTCTGCATGTCTCAATGTCAGGCGTATCGCCACGCGGGGAACCTATCGCCTTGGCACGATGGAGATTCCCCGACGACTGATCGACCTACCGGTCCAGACCAGCTGGCGTGCGGCTGCACGAGCCCCGCGTGTACATCGTATGCGGGACGGTCAAGGGTCCTCGAACTGAACTCTCCTCCATATCGATCACGCCTGAGCCAATCGTGTGGTTAAGGTACGTGTGCACGTAGATGCATGTGCTTCAACGAGGCATAATAACGTAACAGATAACCGGATAAGATCGAAAACCTACGTACACATGCACGTGTCACGCTTGGGGTGCATGTTCTTGTCTTGACTTCTGCAACAGTACGTGTGCAGTCAAGAGCGGTTCACCAGCCACTCTCTATATCACACACGCGTGTTTTAACCGTCGGCGGCTCTCGCGAGTTAATTAATGATCGATCCAGATATATATATATATATATATATATATATATTACCACGTGGTTAACTCGCGCATGGCCTACCAGGCCGGGTTCGGCCGACGAATGCAAATTTGTACCATAGGTGCCGGCAGAGAGGAGTTTTCGGTCAAACGCGAGCTGGATAACTTGGGTCAAGTGACAAGAAATACATGTCATTTTTCCGTGGCAAAATATTGCTCTGTGAACTGAAGATGACTTCTGAAGGTAATTACTGGAGGCAGCTCTCAACGAAAAAAAAGCACGGGTAATCCATATCGACGGTGGACTTTTTAAAAAAAATATTATTTTTTTATCTAGAAATTTCAGAAATATTATCACAATCAAAAAAATTGCAAAAACTGACCTCAATCGCCACGACACATGGCGATTAGGGGGAATCGCCACCAACGATGGTGATAGGGCCCAATCGCCACAGTCACCGACGGTTTTGAAAGCTATCGCCATGCGGCATGGCGATAAGCAGCAATCGCCACCAGCCGTGGCGATAGGCACTTAATCCGGGCCGGATCCCCCGCCAACTCGGTAACTGCCAGGGCGTAATCGCCACAAGCCGTGGCGATAGCCCCCTGGCTATATAAACCGCGCGGCGGCCGGTGTTGATTGAGGAGAGAAGAGAGGAGTGTTTTGGAGGGGTGAAGAGAAGAGAGGAGGAGGGTTTCGGGTAGGGAGGAAGAGAAAGAGAGAGGGGGAGGGAGAAAAGAGGAGGAAGAGAAAGAGAGAGGAGGAGGGAAAAAAGAGGAGGTAGAGAGGTGTTTCTGTAGTGATCTGCAGGTATTTTAAAAAAATATTTCTCTGTTTATTATAGCTAATTTTAGTTTTAGAAGTAGATCAAATGGTAGGTTTAATAGTAAATATAGAATAAGTTGTAAATTTATGGTAAATTTAGTAGTTCTATTTAGATCTGGTAATGTATAGAAGTAGAGTAGTATTTAAAATAGAAACGTATGGCAAAATTCGTAGGTTTTCAAATAGAGTAGCTATATAATCAATTCTGAACAAATGATACATTAGATAGATGAGATTAAAATGTTATTTTGTGAAAATCGACATAGATTTAGAGTTAGAATATTTAATCTTTCATTTTGTTCAATAATTGTTTATCATATTTGTGTACAGATAGCGATATATAGAATTTTAGATGCACTATATTTAAAAACGAAGCACAATATTAGTTTATGCATGGGAGGATGTTAGACTACATAGTCTAAAAGATGATGTTTTGGATGATAGGAATGTCAGAACTAGTCGAATTTGTAGTTTATTATGGTATTAGTACCATTCGTACAGATGAATCTGGTTCTGTCGATCTTAGTAGCTTCCAACAAACGACATTAAGTATGCAAGATGCAGATAAATACCCTGTCAATGCCATTAAAGAATGGTTCACACGGGTCTTTGATCTTGATCCGAAGGTCACAAGTGTAACCTTGCAGGCATATTTTAGCAAGTTTTGCAAGCATGTCCGGTGGGATTTGTTCCCGCTAAATCTGACAAAAGATTGGTGGGCTTGGTTGAGAGCAAGTAAGGCACGTAAGGATTCTCATTATCTGTTGGTCCAGGCAGTAGCTAAGGAGGTGTCTTCTGAAGAAGGCAGAGGCAAAGAAAATGGAGTTGGACAGAACAGTCCAGAGGTAGAGGAAGTTGTTGGCGAAGAAGGCGGTAGAGCTTCTGTTGGGCCTTCCACGACAAGAGCTATTGAATATCTCAGTGGTTCGGTGGACGAGGGGGACATACGTCAGGAATTAGTGCAGATCATGGAGCATGATGATGCCGTTGCTAGAGAGGAACAGATGAATATCAAAGATGGTAGCAGCGAAGAGGACGAAGCTAAGAATGAAGGAGGGGACGATCCGATTCCTAGTATGTGGGACACAGGCATGTCCACCATAATGAATGTTGAGGGCGCAAGTGATGATAGATATCCGTATAAACCGAGCGAGATTGTCCAAGGCGTATTCTATGGCACGAAGAAAGAGGTGAAAGAGGCGGTGAAGTTTTGGGCGATGTCGACACAGAGGACATTTGGAGTGCAGAAAAGTTGCAGGGATCAGTACTCAGTGAAGTGTAAGTCTGCTGGGTGTGAGGGCTACGTGCATGCGTCCCTGAGGAAGTATGAAGTGCAGTGGATCATACGAAGGGTGGTGCCGCACACATGTGTAATAAACATTGTTCCTGACACCCATTGGAATATCAGTGCTGAACTTGTGGCTGGGTTGATGTATCACGAGATACTGAGGAATGTCTGCATTCCAGCACAGTACATACAGACATGTATAGAAAGCAAATACCAATATAGCATAAGTTATGCCATGGCATGGAGGGCTAAGCAGCTCGCACTGGAGCGGCGGTTTGGGACATTCATCGATTCATATCATAATTTGCCATACCTGTTGGACACACTTGGCCAGAGGAACAATGGGACTTATGTTAGCCATCTCGAATTGCCCTCTACAGACATGCCTGGAAAAATGATGTTGAATGGTGCTTTCTGGTGCTTTGGCCTATGCGCAGAAGCTTTCAGATATTGTCGGTCGGTTATTTGTATTGATGTGACTTTTATGACAGGCCAGATGAAGGGGATACTGTTTACTGCAATTGGGACAGATGGAAATGATCAGTTAGTGCCACTGGCAACAGCTTTCGCTGATTGCGAGAGCTACAATAACTGGTTGTGGTTCCTTATGTGTCTAAAGAAAGGTGTTGTGAAGGATCAACCAAATGTGTGTGTTATTCATGACTGGCATGCCAGGCTGCTGCTAGCAATTCACAATCTTCAGTAAGGAAGAGCGAAGACAAGGGAGGGGGAAGATTTGTCAGAAGATTCCAGTTGGTACGACATATGGAGTAGGTGGTGCACGCGCCACCTAGCCGCTAATTTCTATCGTCAATTCAAGAACAAGCACTTGATAAACCTCTTCAAAACGTTATGCAAATAGAACCAGTCTAGGAAGTTTGATGCGTACTGGAGCAAACTCAACGAGTTCACGACGACGGAGGTTAGACAACGTAACCCTAGGGAGGTAACACACAGGCTTTGTGACCTTCTGGGAGTTGATGATCCAAACACTAGGAGGAAGGCTTCAAACAGAGTGAAGTGCTTCTTGGATTGGATAAGTAAGGAACCACTTGAGCAGTGGTTGCTCCTCCATGACCAGATGGCGCTAGATATGGAATCATGACTAGCAATCTTGCTGAGGTTTACAATTTTGTTCTCAGGGGGATACGAGGTTTACCCCTGGTGGCCATCGTGGAGGGTTCGCTGCACGGCACAATAAGGTACTTTCAGGAGAGACGTGCAAAGTCTGTACTGCATATGGAAAAATTTGGTGGAACACCTTACTGTGCTAAAACTATATTGTTTATTGAGGAGAAGGTCAAGAAGGGGCAAATGCACAAGGCCAGACGCACAGGAAATGTGCAACGTAGGTTCGAGGTATGTTTGAAGCAGAAGATTGGATTTAGAGTTTGCACACAGGAGATTACTTAGGAGGTTACTTTCCATGTGGAACCGAATATCTCTGCTACGTGTATGTGCAACAAGCCCATGTTTCTTCACAAGCCTTGCTCTCACGTCCTTGCTGCGGCTACTAAGACAAAGATGGACACGAGGCCGTTCGTGTCATACTACTTCACAAAAGAGGCTATCCGTGATACTTGGACAGGCGAGCTGTATGGTTTTCGTGTGGTGGATAATATCACGCAGGTACCTTTAGGCGAACAGTTCTGGGTCCCTGATTTTAGCCTCCTCCGAGCTTCTGTGGGACGATGCCGGAATCGCCTATTGCTAACACGATGGACGAGGTGGAGGCTGGTGGGCCAACCAAACAATGCAGCTATTGCAAGAAATTTAGCCACCGGGTGAAGACATGTCCGAAGATGAATGAAGACCAAAAAAGAAGGGAGGACGCATCTAGTGCTGCCTCTGGGTCAGGCCATCAGTAGTCTATGTCGCACTCTTTTTATTATGTAATTTGCTAGTGCCTCTGTACGTCGTGTCGTATTTACTTCACGTACTTTATGTATTTCATCTATCTGTGTTATATGTACTTCATTTACTTCGTGGACTCTTGACTTCATGTATTTCATGTATTCGTGTTATCTTTACCTCGTGCACTTCATATACCTCCATGTTTTTTTGTATGACATGAATAGGTATGGCTGGCTTCGAGCTTATAGATGATCGAGAGGACCGAGAGCACCGGTCTAGGCAGTTGGCTTTAGGAGACCGTGATCTCGGAGTGTTTCATACTCGTACACCTGAGCACGCGTGGAGGATTCACGAGTCATGGATCGAGAGGTACATTAGTTGATTGTGTCTATATTATTGTGTTTCAGTACTAATTAGACTTCTTTTCTGCTCTGACAGGCTGACTTGGTCCGGTTTACTACCACTCGCATGGATGGTCGAGGCAGTGGGCGACGAGGACATCGGAGACCCGGCTGCTGGAGTGGGTCGTTCCAGGAGGTTTCCTTTCAATGCCTCGTTGCTCACCGCACTTGTAGACAGGTGGAGGCCAAAGACCCACACCTTCCACTTTGCTTGGGGGAGATGACGGTCACGTTCCAGGACACAGCCTGCCTACTTGGCCTACTTGTGGTGGGAGCCACAGTAGGTCCACTCCAAGCTCCTGCCGGTTGGCGTGAGTCACTTGCGGTGAGGTTTGCCCCAGCTTTACCGTCGGGTCCACCTCAGGTTGAGGTGGCAAGGGCGGCCCAGAAGCACGGTCCCAGGTTGATGTGGCTTCGTCAGTTTGACGTACGTATGTCATTTAATGATGTTCGACATATTCGTTGTGAAGTCAACCTATTTCTGTTGTTTGACATATTCGTTCAGCTGGATAGCATGGAGCAGAGATTTCAGGGAGATCTCGAAGTGTACTAGCTGAACCGGGGACTTGAGACGTACGTGCTTTGGCTGCTTGGATACGTGATGTTCACGAGTGTGTACAGAGACAGCGTGGACACTCGCTACATCGAGCTCGCACGGCAGATCGCAGATGCTGAGTCAGAGGTTCAGCTACCTCCGACGAGCTGAGGGTTTGTAGTGTTTGCGTACACGTACTGAGCGCTCTGCTCCGCATGTAAGATGAAGGGCGCCAATGCCAATCTCACAGGGTATCCGCTTCTTCTTTAGTTGTGGTCGTTTGAGCGCTTCCCGGTCAGATGACCATGGGTCGACGACTCAGCTTACGGCCCAGAGTTCTACTGTGGAGCAGGGCCGCAGCTGCCGCAGGGCAGACCAACTTTTGGGTCCATGTGGACTAGAAGAATAGTGAGTTACTTTCTCTCTTCCTCAGCTTGTATTTGCCTAAAATATTTGTACCTCAGTTTATAAGTTTATTGACTATAACACTTTCTTACGTACTTCTTGCAGCCGCAGTGGGCAAAGGCTCAGGTACGAGGCTGTTACCTCTCTTTCACGGAGCAGTTCCACACCTCCCTACGCAGAGTGTCATATGGGAGCCGTACTCTGATGATGCATTGACGCGACATGCACCGCACCAGGGGATGTCTTCACTGTGCCACCGGGACGAGAGCTATTGGAGGACTACTTCGAAGATTGTCTTCGACATCTTCGTGGAGGACCACTCACCACACCGTGTGATGAGGCAGTTTGGCTTGTACCAGGAGTACCCGCCTCCACATGTACCACTGGTCGAGCGAAGCGCACACACATAAGTCAAGTTCCAGAAACTTCTATAGACTTAGAATGTCTATTGCTTTTATGAGATACAAATTCATTAGATAAACAGGTGGAGTCGCAAAGGAGGGAGTACTAGGGAGACACAGTGGGCATCACGGATGGCCCCTTTCATTGCCCAGTGGGACGCTGCTCTGAACAACATCAAGTGCGAGGAGCGGCCGTTTCGATATGCGGAGTTCGACGCCTAACTGCAGTGGTATTTTCCACATACGTGCATTCACCTTATTCGTGGAAGCGAGGCTCCTGACGACGCGGCGGCACAGACGAAGACATGTACCTATCCTCGCAGCTGAAACTCTGGATTTGGTAGTTAGTGAAATTTGTGCTTTGCTTCTCCGTGTTTATTTGTTTATTACTTATGTGCGTACCTATGATTCTCACTCTTCAGGGACAGTGGGCGATAGTGGCCAACATGGAGGTCACCGCTGTTCTTCAGCGTCTCCCAGCCGGCATCGAGGACCACTCAGGCTTGTCTAGGGCCATGGAGTACACTAGGAGAATCATGGACATATTCAGGTGCACGCGTAGGGATGACGTTGTTGCCAAGACTAACGCAAGCCAAGGAGCGAGACCACCGCGTTCTTCACAGATGAGGCACCATCAGCCTCGTACCTCTCAGCCACTGGGGCCCACAGAGGTGGGTGGTTCTGCTGGCAGTAGAGTGCATCCCCACTCTTCATAAGTCGACAAGGTAAAACAATTCTCATCTTGTACAAGCCATTTTTCCTTACATTGTTGTGCTGACTAATTCTGGTTATATACAGATCATGTGCCGCCTCAACTACCAGCTAGTCTGCTTGACTACCTCCTCAACAGCCCCGACACTCATGGCTTCAGCTTTCATGACGAGGCGGATGAGTTGATTCCACCTGGGCAGTCCAGCATGACGCAGCAGACTCAGCCACCATTGCCCACGCAGGATACACAGGACCATCAGGAGGAAGACCCAACACTACAGGTGGGCAGGGCTCCTAGAGTGGGAGCGAGACAGCGTAGGCCGAGGTACTCATCATCGCTGATCAGGAAGAGGGAACGATGAGGCTAGGCGTCGACGACTTTCATTTTATCCTTTCTTTCACTACATTGTATTGTACCAGCATTTTGTACTGTATGAATTAGTACACTTGTATTCACTGCTACATATTACTACATAGTGATTGATGAACCATATTAGACTAATAAATTAATATCTAAATCTGATTACATAATCATGGGTTACAGAGCCATGTTACACTGCCACATTAATAGTTGGCTACACATATCGTAGGTAGAATAAGCAATTATTCGCTACCACTTCTAATACGACTACATGAAATCATCTTCGCTATCGCTTGCGAAGAGCCTTGGAGCGGGGACTTTGAAGCAAAACAACTTCGAGAAGTCCTCATTACTCGACGAGCACTCGGTACACGCCTTTTTCGATGAACTACATGCGCCTTTATCCTTTGATGATCGAACATCTTTTTTAGATGTGCGCCCACGTTTTGCCAAAGGGGGGACTCCAGCAACTTTGTGTTCATCTTCTTCAAATGTTGTCTTCATTAAGTATCTTCTATTAGCAAATGGGTCTCTCCAGAATCGGTCCACATGCCCAAAGTTTCGGTTCTCGCAGTTCAGCAACCCTACATCCTCCGAATGTGCCTACACACCGAGAATGTGATGTATCAAATGAAAATGGTGCATGAAATGCTTACGAACTAAGAACAAAGGAATTGTACTAACCCTTATGTGCTTATTGTACTGAGATTTTGGGATATTTATCGTTTCTTCCCTAAAATTGCCTTTTGTGTACTTCGTCCCAGGTAGTTTTCTAAGCTCGTTTACCCTCTCGCACATCTTGTGGAACTCACTCAAACGCTTGCACACCTGCTTGTACGTAATTTCAGGGAAACCCCTTCTCGCTAACACCTCTACAAGAGCACGCGTATGAACCTCCTCAAAGATCTGCGAACGCATAATTTTACAACTCCACCTCCTCATTTCCGCATCAGTAAGAAGTTTGTAGTCCATTCTCGGGTTCCAAACAGCATCACTGGCATCTAGTAATTTGCATGAAAAATTATTATTGCACAAAACAAAAATTGTAGATCTCAGTGTTTCAATGCATATGAGGAGGAAAAATATTACAAGACTTACCTCTATCGTCGCTATCCATCCGTGAACTACTTCTTCTTCTCCTCCCAAATCAAAACAATCTACTCCAAGATACCAACAATTTTTTAGAAGAACTTAGGGAAGATTAGCTACCTGGTGGGAGCGTCTGCTCACCCGTTTAAATAGCAGAAGGGGGTGCAGAGGGGGAAATCGCCACTGGTCGTGGCGATTAGGACCAATCGCCACGGGTCATGGCAAATACTGAAAAATCGCCAGGGCGTCTGGTGATTCCATAATGAATCATCCTTGCTCTTGGTGATTGGGCCCTATCACCATCGGTGGTGGCGATTTCCCCCTAATCACCATGTGTCGTGGCGATTGAGGTCAGTTTTGCAATTTTTTTGATTGTGATAATATTTTTGAAATTTCTGGATAAAAAATAATATTTTGAAAATAAGTCATCGAGGGTGTATATATGGGAGTATATTCTAATTTTGGGGAACAAAAGCCTGTGATCGGTTTTCTATACAGTTATCACAAATGGCTCGGAAAGTCTATCTTAGTCGGTTTTCTAAACCTTCAATCCTTGATAATCTGTAATGACCCCCTATTATCACAAGCGGGTCATAAGTTGTTTGCGATACAGCTTATCCCATATGGTTCTCATTGAAAGCTGTCTGTGATAATTGTAGGTCAGAGATGATTCACAGTGCAAACTGTCTGTAATATTCTGCTTATCACAGACGACTAGTACAAAGCTATAGCTCTTTTGTTTGTCAGGACCCGGAATTTAGATTATAAAACTTCATCAGTAATCAGTTTCCAATTCAAGACGTCAACTCGACATTTGCGATAGAGATATAAATATTCCATCACGAGTAGAGTGATATGATCTCAAAGAGTCTGAGACGTCAACCCGACATCAATAGCCGGCAACGCTAGAGTGGAGTGATATGGTATCCTCACTCTTCCTGACTAAATCTAAATGACAACACTGACCTCACATTGCCAAATTAATGCATGGCTGGAGTAGGGTGATATTGGTCACGAATTCCTAGTCAGAGAGTGGTTCACGGTATCGATCACACTTGACAATTTCATAAAGTGAATTCCAAAATCCTCTAGACTTCATGCACTTTATAACCATACATGTATAATGCATGGAGTGGTAGTAGTAACTCTATGACAGAAACTGTAATAATATAAGTATCTATGAACGAGTAAGTTTAACAAACTTGATTCACATAATGGTCACAAACCAAGTAGCAAACACACTACGAAAGTTTTATAGTGACTTAGACAACCACAAAGTAGCAAAGTCAAAAGATGCGAGCAGAACAAAATCAAGCTAGGCGCCGCCATAACCCTAGTCCAGGTCACTACCCAGGACCTCCAGTGACTACTCGTTGTCGAAGTCAATCTCCACGTTGAAACCACCCCGGTAGGGGTGTTTCTCCTCTCCAATAAAAGGTTTCAACATTGCAAGGTGAGTACAAAAGTACTCCGCAAGACTTATAGGGAAAATGGTATTAGATGCACCAGATGTCAATAAGGATGTCTTTGGAGTATTTTGCATAAAGCCAAGTTTCACTTCAATTAAGCTAAGTAGATGTAAACCGACTACCTGATCAATTTTATAAAGAGGTAAGCAAGCATTCTCCAAAACTACTCTATTGCTTTCATCGACTTTGCCTCAACCCTTCCTTAAACCACCTTGGAGGCAGCAGCCACTAACTTAACTAATCAAAAGTTGGTGATTTTAGATTAATGTTGAATTTGTCTAATTCAACTCAGGGGGTTAAGTTACCAGTTCAAACGATTCAAGGGATATGGTGTAGCAACCTACATACTACCCTTATGAGCAGTATGCTAGTCTTTAACGTATTGCAGACGAAGTGTCGTCTCATCCACAACATGCTGCTCAGAGTAGTACAACACAAGCATTGAAGTGGTCAGTTTATTACAGACTCAAATATCAAGGTAAAGTCTTACAAACTAATTCCCAAAAGTACGAGGAATTGAAAATCATTTCCAGTTGGTATAGCAAAAGACATATAGTACATCACTCATCTCGCATATCCTATACTTTTACTTGGCAATAATCTCCTCGCGGTAGTCGAAGTAGTAGTCCAATCCCTCGTCGTCTTTGGTCAATTCTCCTCCTGGGGGACTTCTTCGAGCTCTATGTAGACTATTTCTTGATCTGTTGTCGGACCACAATCTAATCAAGGAGGCTATAATATAGCGATGAGTATAGAAGGTTCTCAACAAGTCCAAGAATATCAAAAAGATGTTTAATGCACTATATCTACTGAGAACAGCGGTGTTCTCCAAAATCAATGCAGTTTGTGAGGAAAGAAAGTCAATTTTTTAATTAGAGAGCTATGATCTCTTCTCTCACAGATTGCTAGAATCCCCCATGATTCCTTTCCTACCACATTCATAGTTCTAACTAGGAACATGGAGTGTGTTGGAGGGGGGCCTGCGTGCTAACCCTAAACCGACGGCTATAATTAAGTATAGCGTAAAATAGTCTAAAAAGCCCCTCAGGAATGTTTTTTACCTCCCGAGGGGCAAACTTGTAAATTCCTCACTTTTTTTCCACCTCCACCTCTATAAATAGAGCCCAAGGGCAAGGGGAGGGTGATCGACTTTTTTCCTCACTTCCCATTTGCAGACCCTAATTCTGGGAGAGAAATATGGAACGAACTCGCAAGACCTAACGTTGAACGTCACCTTTTCCCACGTACCCCCTAAGGGTACCCTCGTTCGTGGCGCGTAGAGGGTCCGAGCGTCCTCACGTCATAGGTCCTGTATGCGCGACTGCGGTGTCTCCGCGATGTAGCTGCCCAGGCAACTCTCGTAGGTCCTTGAAGCCGTGCGGGGTGCCACAAGTTTACTGTCTAGCCTCGTTGCTACGACAGTTGGCGCCGTCTGTGGGAAGCTAGCAAGAAGCCGTGTGACGAAGAACGCAGCCGCCACTGGGAGCGCGAAGACGCCACTGTCAACCTACAGGACGATCGAGCCATGCCACCCAAGAAGCGAGGAGGAACAAAGCGGAAGGCTATGGCCGCCGCCACGACGAGCGCGAGAGCGACGACCCGAAGGACGGTGCGTACCGAGGTGTGCGCAGCAGACGCTGCACCCAACCTCCCCACCGACGCACAGGTAGTCGGCTCAGAATCCTCCGCCCAGGTTGCCAACAACGAGGTGGAAATCGAGGCCCTAAGGCGGCAAGCTGTGGAAGCAAACCGGAAGGCGGAGGAGCTGCAGGCCGGGCTGGAAGCGCTCAAAGCCGATGGCCTACGCGTGGAGGCGCTCTTACGCGAAGCCACCGAAGCGCACGCACGACAAGCAACGGTGGTGGACACGGCGAGCCCGGCCGCCGACACCGCGACGGCACTGGCTGACGCCCTTCGCAACCAGCACGCACTAGGACGAGCGGCGGCAATGGAACAAGTCCAAGCAAATCCGCAGGTCACCGAGGAACAGCGACGCCAACTGCAGGAGATAGTTGCGCGTGCGAGACCTGCGACCCCGCCGGGAACCTCGAAAGCGGAAGCACTGCGGACAGAAATTTGGCGAAAGCGCGAAGCGGCCCTCGCCACCCTACGCGAGACGGATGCCATCCTGGACGCCGACGGAGACACCCGTGAGTATGTCACCGCACCAACTATGCACGCTGTGAGGCAGGAGATCATCAACATCGCTGACGACCGAAGTCCCCTCAGTCCTGGGCTTGAAGCAAAGCCGTGGCCACACAAGTTCCGTCTCGCGGACCTCCCAAGCTACGCAGGTGACGTCGACCCAGCCAAGTTCACCCGCGTGTACAAGGCCGCCATATCTGCGACAGGAGGGAATGAAGCCACCATGGCGAAGAGCCTCCTCCTCAAGCTCTCTGGGATAGCACGGTCGTGGTACCTCACGCTCTCCACTGGCTCGGTATACTCCTGGGAGCAGCTCCGCCAGCTACTGCACTCGCGCTTCCAGGGAAACAAGACCAAGGCCGTGACAGCTGTGGATCTCTACGCGCTGGTCCAAGGACCGTGGGAAACCATCCAAGCATTTCACAAGCGCTTCGCCAACGTGCAGTGTCAGATACGCAGCATCACCAATGAAAGAGTGTGTTCCGCCGCGTGAAGGTCCATCTAGAATCCAGCCCTGTGCGCCAAGCTAGACCGGAGCCCGCCAACCACCATCCAAAAGTTGTATGACACCATGGAGAGGTACGCGCTTCAAGAAGAAGGAGAACTCCAGCTACGAAATAAGGCGCTGGCGGCCGCCAGGCAGCCCAAGGCAACTCATGATGATCCTCAGCCACGCCATCGCGGTGTGTACCAAGTGGACGGGTATGACGAGTGGTCCCCCGCCCATCCCAGGCATGACGACGACCGCGACCAAGCGTGGCGCCATGAACGCCCCGAGGACCGCGACCCCATGCGTCGGGGCCTCCACGGAGGCGAGCAAAACCACGATCGTGGTGGAGGACGTGGCAACCGTGGCCGACAGAGCCATCAATATGCAACCGGGAGCAGCAATCAGGCGAGGAAGTTCTGCGAGCTACACCAGTCATACAACCACTCCACTGCCGAGTGCGACGTGATCCGGAGGACGGGTGAGCAGCTTCGCCCAAGACCGACGGACAATGCTCGACCCCTAGCACGGGCTCCCGCTCCAAGGGAGCCACGCCTTCAGCTGCCACCACCACCACCCCTTCCCCAGGGCATGGCTCTGGTACAAGTGATCAACCCGCACCGCATCATCCACGCCATCATGGGAGGCAACATGCACACCTTCCCGTCCAAGCGCCAAAGACGCGTGTACGCCCGCTAGATAAGCCACATCGCCTCTTTTTCGCCCACCGAGCTCCCCGATTGGGCGTCCACGCCCGTGACCTTCAGACCTGCAGATGCCGTAGGGATCACCCTCCCTCATCATGAAGCCCTCGTCATAATTGCAATGATCTCAGACGTGGAGGTGCATCGCGTCTTCGTCGATGGGGGGAGCTCCGCAGACATCATGTTCTCATCAACCTTCAAAGAGATGGGCATACCGTCATCACTCCTTTGAGCCCCAGGCATCCCCTTGCTGGGCTTTGGAGGCAAGCCAATCGCCGCCATGGGACGCATCGAGCTCCCCGTCACGTTCGGCTCGGGTGATTGCTCCCGCACCGAAAACATCACTTTCGACGTTATTGACCTGCCGTACCAATACAACATCATCATGGGGCGGGTGTCCCTCAACAAGTTCGGCGCTATACCCCACCACGCATTCCTATGCATGAAGGTTCTAACGCCGTGAGGTGTCATCATGGTGCACAGAGCTCAAAACCTGTCCCGAAGGATCGACGAACGTGCACAAGCCGTCAACTGCTACGTCCACAATGTGCAGTCAGAAGAAGGCCTGACGGGGCTAGGGACTCACCCCTTGCCGGGCGCAGGGCGATGGACCCCGAAGCCGAAGCCGGATGGAGAGACACGTGTCGTTCCCCTACGCGACGATGCGCTGGGTAAGATCGTGCTCCTCGGGGCAGATCTTGCTCCGGAGGTATCTGAGGAGGTCCTCAAGGTCCTCCGAGACAATGCCGACATCTTTGCTTGGGAACACGAGGATCTCTCAGTCGTCCCACGGGAGATCATCGAGCAGAAGTTGTACGTCCGCCCGGACGCCCGCCCCGTGAAGCAAAGGATGAGGAAGATGTGCGCCGAATGCCAACAGCGGCCCGCGAACAGATCAATGAGCTTCTGAAAGCCGAAGTCATTCAAGAAGTCTTGCACCCCGAGTGGCTCGCCAACCTTGTGCTTGTGAAGAAAGCCAATGGCAAGTGGCGCATGTGCGTCGACTACACCAGCCTCAACAAGGCATGCCCAAAGGACAAGTTCCCGCTCCCGCGCATCGACCAACTCGTCGACGCCACGTCCGGCTGTGAGCTCATGAGCTTCCTGGATGCATTCTTAGGTACCACCAAGTCTGGATGGCCAAGGATGACGAGGAAAGAACGAGCTTCATCACGCCGTCTGGGACTTTCCGCTAAGTACGCATGGCGTTCGGCTTAAAGAATGCCGGAGCATCCTTTGCCCGCCTGGTGCAGAAGGCGCTTCTCACCCAGGTAGGGCGCAACGCCGAGGCCTACGTGGATGATGTGGTTGTCAATAGCACCCTCGCATGCTCTCACGCATAAGACTTGGAAGAAATATTCAGCAACCTTCGCGCGGCAGGGATGAAGCTCAACCCTGAGAAGTGCGTGTTCGGAGTGCAAGCCGGCAAGCTGCTAGGCTTCCTGGTCTCCAAGAGGGGAATCGAAGCCAAGCCGGCCAAGATCAAAGCCGTGTTGGACATGCCTCTGCCCCAGAACGTGAAGGAAGTGCAAAAACTCACAGGACGCCTAGCCACGCTAGGAAGGTTTGTGTCCCGGTCAGCCGAGAAGGGACTACCATTCATCAAAGCCCTTAGGGGCTCGTGTAGCTTCGAGTGGGGTGCTGACAGCTAGCTCGCGTTCGACGAGCTCAAGGCATACTTGACTTCACCTCCCCTGCTACAAAGCCCGACCCCAGGAGAGGGCTTGCTCCTAGACCTGGCCATGACGCCAGGGACGGTGAGTGCGGTGCTCATTAAGGAAAAAGACCGTGTGCAGCACCCAGTCTATTACGTATCCGAGTCACTTCAAGGCCCAAGGGTACGCTACACCAAGCTAGAGAAGCTTGCTTACACGCTCCTCATGGCGTAAAGGAAGCTCCGCCATTACTTCCAGGCACACTCCATCCGAGTGCCGGCTTCCTACCCCATCGGCGAGATGCTTCGCAACAAGGAAGCCTCAGGACGCATCGGGAAGTGGGCAACAGAGCTCGCACAATTCACCATCAAGTTCCTCCCCCGCACGGCGATCAAGTCACAGGCCCTTGTGGACTTCGTGGTAGAATGGGTCACTTCCGAGCACCCAGCGCCCCCAGGGCACGCCGAGCCAGCATGGACCGTCTACGTGGACGCTCGTGGTGCGCAGGGGCAGTCCTCGAGTCGCCGGATGGAGCACACAGTCATTCGCCGCCCGATTGGAGTTAAAGGCTACCAACAGCGTCGCCGAGTATGAGCCCTTGCTGCTCGGCTTGCGAAAGGCGCGCGCCGTGGGGGCTCAGCGAGTGTTGGTCAAAAGCGACTTCCAGCTCATTGCAGGACATGTGGACAAGAGCTATCAAGCGAAAGAGCCAGAAATGATCAAGTACTTGGCTTCGGCGCGAGCGATGGAGAAGCACTTCACGGGCTTCACTGTTTGCCCCATCCCACGAGGCAAAAATGTGGAGGCGGACGCGCTGGCCCGAGCGACAAGTACTTCCATAGGCATGCCACCTAGTGCCTTCTACGAGGTACTCACAGCCCCTGCGACGAAAGGGCTGCCAGAGGTGAACATCATAACCCCGCAGGACTGGAGGACGCTCATAATGCGGTACCTCGTTGATGAGATCGAGCCTGAAGACCAAGTCGAGGCTCGCCGGCTCAAGGCGCGCGCGAGGGGCTTTGTCATCCAATGAGGCTCTCTATACAAACGCGGCGTATGCGCGCCGTATCTCAAGTGTATCTCGAAGGAAGAAGGAGCCGAGCTAGTGCGTGACATACACGAGGGACTGTGTGGATCCCACCTCGCTCCGCGCGCCCTACTCTCCAAGGCCTTCCGTCAAGGCTTCTATTGGCCACCCGCGCTACACGATGTGCAAGAATTGGTGAAGCTATGCCCAGCATGCCAATGGATGGGATGAGGCACAAATCTCCCGCCGCACGATTTGCAGCACATCCCACCCTCATGGCCACTCGCACGCTGGGGGGTCGACCTGGTCGGCCCATTAAGACCACGAGCCATGGCGCCAAGTTTGTGGTCATGGCGGTCGACTATTTCTCCAAGTGGGCAGAGGCGGAACCGCTCATCAAGATCACCTCTGCCTCCGTGTAAAAGTTTATATGGAAGAATTTGATATGTCGCTTCGGCGTCCCGTGCGAGATCACCATTGACAACAGCACCCAATTTGACGCCGAGCCGTTCCACAAGTTCTGTATTTCACTTGGCATCAACCTCTGCTTCACCTCTGTGGCCAACCCTCGGGTGAATGGTGCGATGGAACGCGCTAACGGCATCCTCCTCCACGGTTTGTGCACGCGCCTCTTCGACCTTCCCAAAGGGCGCTGGGCGGATGAGCTCCCAACGTGTTGTGGTCGACTCGCACGGTGGCCAGCAGAGCCACTAGCTTCACCCCGTTCAAGCTGCTCTTTGGTGACGAGGCCGTCACTCCCGAAGAAATCAAACTGGGCTCCTCTTGCACCAAAACGCCACCCGAAGACGAGACCCGCAAAGCCTCCCTTGATGGCCTTGATGCACTGAGGCAGGATGCCACACTCAACATCGAGTGCTATCAAGCGTCCATGGCAAAGGTGTACAACAAAGCCGTTTGTCCACGTCCCCTCTAGGTGGGTGACCTCGTCCTGAAGAAGAAGGCAAACCCCGAGGCTAACGGGAAACTAAGCTCCAAGAAGAAGGCAAACCCCGAGGCTGGGTCGGCCGTCACTAGATTTCTCAAGGAGCGTCGCCTCGTCATGACCCCTTCATGCCCTTGTAACAAATGCCAAAGTCATCTCGTGACACACACACACACACACACATATATATATATATGTATGTGGCCACCTCGAGAGGTGTGAGCACCAACTCTGCTTGCCTACATCGCATGCTCGCCCGAAAAAGCCTCCTCGCGTTGGCCGGGAGGAACCGCCTCTCCCGCGCGAATCGAGCACCTGAACCTCCTCGTATGCGCAGGGACACCCCGTCTCCCCACATAAATCAAGCCAAAAAGCCTCCTCACGTCGGCCAGGAGGAACCACCTCCCCCGCACGAGTCGAGCACCAAAAAGCCTCCTCACATCGACCGGGAGGAACCACCTCCCCCGAGCGAGTCGAGCACCAAAAAGCCTCCTCACGTCGGCCAGGAGGAACCACCTCCCTCGCGCGAGTCGAGCACCTAAAACTCCTCAGTCGGCCGGGAGGAACCACCTCCACCACACGAGTCGAGCGCCTAAACCTCCTCGTGCATGCTGGGAAGCCCCATCTCCCCCGCATGAGTCGAGTCAAAAAGCCTCCTCGCGTCAGCCGGGAGGAACCACCTCCCCCGCGCAAGTCGAGCACCTAAACCACCTCATGGGCGCTGGGACGCCCCGTCTCCCCCACACAAGACGAGTGTAAAGCCTTAGGACGGCTGGGAGGAACATCCCCCCATGTGAATTGGGCGTCATCACTCCCCGGCTCGAACTGCCACGCAAGCAAACAAAATATACATGTGTACATAAGCTCAGAACGCACGCATGTTGTGCACAGAACGCCAAGTGCTCCCCTGTATTTATTAGGGCAAGTGCCCGGAATCAACGCCTAACTATTTGATATAGGGAGGAAACACGAGGTCATGAATCAACTACTTGCACCCCCGCCATGCCGAGGGACGCAATGTTTTTTTGGTTGGGAGGCAAGGTACCAAGTACCACGCCCAACGTTACAAGGGACTCTGCCACCGGAGTACTCACATGCTAAGCGAAACCCGAACATCGACACAAGGATGAACAAAAAAAAGAGAGAAAACCATACAGCTCAACCTCACGAAGGGTGCCGGGCAAGGCTGGCAAGAAAAGTCAAGACCTCTGCGGCGCTTAGGACGTGCAAGTCATCATCACATCGCTCGGCCTTCGTTGCCCTGGCAGGGGCACAACGCTTATGTGATTCAGGTCGCTGGGGTCTTCTCCCCAAACTACCCGCGATAACCTTGCGCCAAAAACCAAACCCTGCGGACCGTCTATAAGAATTCAATAAATTGCATAAAAAGAGGGACATGCAAAGCAATTTTTGGAGTTTTCATTTATAACTAGCAAAATACATGAGAGTTACAAAGGAAAGCTCTAGTCATGCGCACCCTATCAAAAGAAAAGCTCCAGCTATGCCAATCCTATAGCTACAGGGCTCGCGTCTACGCAGCGACAACCCGGGCATGCGAGCTACCAAGACACCAAAAGCTGAATTGAGACCCTGCTATACTAAGGAAAGCAAAACAAACAGGGCCAAGCAGTGAACCTCACACCTGAGGAGGCGGGCCTACCCCTCCAGGGGCTCCCCCGGAGCTAGACGCTACGGAAGGATCCTCTCGCGCACGGTGAGAGCGCTGCAGTGCACGAACATGCGAAGGACCGTGCTCGTCCCGAATGCAATCCTGAATACCCCCGAGCTCATCACGAGTCGGAGCACGATAACCACGCGAAGCGAACGTCTCGACATGGCCGCACTTGGCCACGCTCAAGCAGCCTAGAACCAGCTCGGCAGAGGCCCGGGCACAGTCGAGCGAGTACCCCGAGACCGCAGCACGCGCAGCAGCCCCAACAGTACCTACCTGATGCAGCTGGGCGGCGACGTCGCCCTCACCAGAGGTGTCAAGGGGGGACAGTGATGCCTAGTGAACCGGCTAATTCGCTCACCCCCGCAGCAGCCAGCGCTGCTAGAGATGCCACCTCCTTCTGGCCCTCGACACGTGTAGCCAACTCTCCCGAGAGTCGCCCCACCTCGGCCTCCACACCGGCCAGCGTGGTGCGAAGGGTGCCGATGGTGGCCTTAGTCGCCTCAAGCTTCTCGGCAGCCATAGCCTCAGCACGTCTGGAAGTCGACTGGGACTTCTCCAACGCCTCCTGAGCAGTGGAAGCCTCTGCTCGAGTGATCACGCACTCCTCCTGGGCTGCCAACATGCCCGCCTGAGCAGCTGACACTTCCTGGAGCCAAGCGTCCTGGACCACGACACCTTGCCCCAAAGTGAAGGGGCCCTGAAAGGTAAGGAAAAAGGTGGGATCAGTGAAGCCTAGGACGGGGGTGAAGCAAAGCCAAGAACCTCGCACGCCCAGCTCGGGGCCCTGGCACTGTCGTACAGCTCGGGGCAAGTACGCCTACCGAGCACAGTGGACAAGTCAGCCGGGAGGACGAGCTCGACCGCATGCCAGAAGAAGTGCCTCTCCTCCCTTGAGCTGACAAGACACTCCGGGGGGAGTGACCCCCGTCACTCGCAGGGTACGCGGGGGAAGCTCCTCATCATCATCACTCATGTCCTTTGCAGCCGGAGGTGGCGGTGGCAGGGGTACCTGCACCGAGGGCTCCCTCAAAGGCTCGCGGTGCCTCGATGTCCCTGAAGCATTGGGAGCCATCCCGTCCTCCCTATCCGAGTACCAGAAGTCCCCCTCAGGCGACTCCGACGGGAGAAAGGGCCTCTCCACCTCGGAGTCATCATCATGACTATCCTCGTAATCGGCAGTACGGCTTGCCTCCGGCTCGTCTAGAGGTGCCACCCAAGGGCCCTTCCCGTGCCCTGGGCAGTAAGGAGGTGCAGATTGGTGCGGCCCCACCTGGATGCCAGGAGAGTGCCCCACTCTCACCGGCGAGCGGGACCTAGGCGGGGAAGGAGGCTCGGCGAAAGTAGGGCGAGGCCGAGTCTAGCGAGTCGGTGAGTCTGGGGAAGGTGGTGGAGAGCGCTTTCGGAGCTGCATCTGCGCCGTCTTGGACAAGACGACCGGGCGCTCTGGACATTCCAGTCCGAAGGCAATGCAAACGTGGTTGCGGTGGGATCCCTTAATTGCCTCCTTAATGCCAGCAGACTCCCATGGCATCTCTGGTCCAAGTACTGCCACAGCAGCATCCTCCCCCGTCTCGAGGCTCAGACGTAGGACCAAAGCCAAAACGGACGTCAGCACTGTGAACACGTCACTGCTAAATGAAAGGACATAAATATTATGAGAAACCTCACCCTCAAAGCAGGAGTAACCCGGCGTAGAATGGTTCGAAGGTGACGCTGCCCTCAGGCAGCGCAGGTCCAGGAGGTGCCCCTCGCCCGCGGGTAGCAAGAAAGGCTCCCATCCTCTCGCCAGGGGCGCGATCTTCAGCATGTGGTACTCCTCCACTAAGTCTTGCGCGCTCACCAGCGAAGCCATGCGCGTGAGGATGCTAGCACGCGAAGCATCCGTCGACGAGGGTGACGTGTAGGGAGATGAGGTCCGAGGCACCAGGCCACGCCCCGCATGAGTGAAGGCGGGATCAGTGACGGTGCAAAGAAACCAATCCTGCCTCCAGTTGTCCCACCGATTCTTGGTGGCCCACGCCGGGTATGAGAAGCCCCCACGACCCCGGCGCTTGACGAAGGTGACCGTGCCATACGGGGAGATCGCCTCCTCCCTGCTCCCACTCAGTACTGCCACGCGAGCCACGTGCGCCTGGTGGTAGTAGGCGAAGAGCTCGGCAGAGCCCTCCATCTCCATGCTCTGTAATGCCCATTCAAAAACTGCCAGGCGAACGAAGGCACCTAGGCTGAGGTGCGCGACCTCGAGCACGAAGAATTTGAGCACCCTTGTCAGCAAATCCACAGCCGGAAAGCACAACCCAATGTCGAATTGCGCGGCGAAGGCCACGACCTGGCCAGGCCTGGGCTTCCCCCACAGCTCCGTCCATTTTGGGATGATAACGGCATCTACTGTGGAGATCTTGCCCTCATTGACAAGGTGCTGGATCAGGGTCATGTCCGCACGAGAACGACCGAGCCACCCGGTGTAGCGATCGCCCTCGCCAGCCTCGGCCCTGCCCTCGTCGTCGCTGGTCACCGTCCCCTTTCCTTTGGCAAGCACCCCCTTGGCCCTCACAGACATCTCCTCGTACCCCGCCGCAGGGGGTCCTTGCGCCCCTGCGGACGTATCCGCGCGCCCCTCCGCAGGGGGTCCTCGTGCCATTGCGAGGGGTCCTCACGCGCCTACGGACGCCTCCGCGCCGCCCCTCCGCAGGTGGTCCTCACGCCCCTGCGGACGCCTCCGCGCACCCCTCCGCGGGAGGTCCGCGCGCCCCCATTGGTGTCTCCGCATGCCCCCCGCGGAGGGTCGACGCGCCCTCGCAGAAGGTGGAGCACGCCGCGCCGCCGAGGGTCCTCGTGCACTCACGTACCGCTTCTTGCGGGTGGGAACTCGACGTCCCGAAGTCGGGTCTTGGCTTCCCGGACGACCCTCCCGATGCGACGGCATCGTAGGTGAGCCCACTGCTCGCCGTCCCCACGACCGTCACGCACCAGCGCTCCCTTCAAGTGTCGCAAGGACGGTGGGGGAGCGGGGTGGCAAGGTGGGCAACCGGGGTGCGGGCAGCGATGCGCAGCCCAGCCGAGGAGGACAATATAGTACTCACTTAAATTCCTCTGCTAGCTTCTGGCAGAGATTAGCGCCCAAGACTTGCTCTTTTCTGTCTGAAACCAACTTTTCCACCCGCGCAACCTGTACTAAGAGTACTTACTAATTAACATTAGCTAGCATCAAAAATACAGTAAGACAGTAAAAATGACATAGGTATGAGGCATGACATGACACAAACAAACTTGCATTAGTCCGCATCTAAACATTGAACCAGATTGCCAGACTTCCGCAGTTGAAGCTACGACATGTACAATTATAAAACACAGCACCTCACTTAATAAAAGAACGAGTTAATTAACTTGACATGCTACTTATCTGCAATCGCCTAAATAACATAAAAATTACATCAACCAAAGTAGTATTAGCTGCAGACTGTATGCTCGGACCATTGCCCGTAGACGGCTTACCGCTACTATATATATGCATTTACCAACAGACTGTTTGTTGGGGTTTTTACCGACAGACGGCGTGCCGCCAAATAGAAGCTTCCCTGACAGACAGTAGTATAAGGACTGATGAAATTGAGAGCAGAGCTACAAGGAGTGTTTATCAGTGCCAATCTACAACCTAGATGGTAAAGGACTTGATAGTTATCCTTGGGTATAAGTTTTACGTTAATTCTCAAACTCAAGTAGTTCGAAACAATAGATAAAAAACATTTGGATATAAAGGAGTCCATCAAAAGTTGACAAAATACATGAAGAAGGAATTCACTGGTGAGGTTATAATCCAATCCAAGATGAGGCACAAGAACATAACCATGCTCCTATGCGCTTGCTTAGAGATGGATGTTCCCATGTTGGTGTATGAGTTTCTAGAGAGAGGGAGTCTATATGATGTTCTGTTGAGATGCAAAGATAGTGTTCCCGTGAATACACGCCTAGGGATTGCTATTGGGTCAGCCGAAGGCCTAACATATATGCATTCAGCAGGGAGAGCACCATCCGTCACAGTGATGTTAAATTTACCAATATTCTTCTTGATGAACATTTCACCCTAAAAGTTCCAGACTTTGGGACCTCAAAGCTGCTCGCAAAAGGAAAAGCCGGGGAGACTGAACGTGTCACATCGGAGACATGAGATACATAGATCCGGTATGTATATATGGAGAACGGGTTCGTTACATAGGAGAGCGATGTCTACAGCTTCAAAATTGTTCTGATAGCGCTTGTCACAAGAAGGGCAAGCTGCAACATATGACAACAATAGAAGCTATTTGCAAACTTTGTTCAAGCTTCTCTAGGCAAAAGAGCAAGGATCTTAATTGTTGATGATATTACAAGCGAGATGGATATTAAGCTCTTGGAAATGGTCAGGGGAGTTGGCGTGGGGGTGTCTATAATCCGGAAGAATGCCTGGATAGAAACAAGTTGAACATCGCCTCATCGAAATCATTAGACAAGCTGTACAACATGGACAGGAGAGCAGAGGACACACGCGGAACCCTGGTTGTAGAGTTCGGGGCGGAGCTCAGGGGCCCCACGGCAAGAGCTTCGAGTCCCCGGTGGCAGAGGAACAGAGGCGCTCCGGAGGCTAGCGGCGGCCGAAGCGGTAGAGCTCCTAGCGGCGCTCGGGGCGGAGTTGCGGGCGGCGGAGCTCCCGGCAACGCTCGGGGCGGAGCTCGGGGGCCGCACGGCCGGAGCACCGGAGCTCGCGGCGGGAGCGGAGCTCCCGGCGGCGCTCGGGGCGAAGCTCAGGGGCTAGTGGCCGGAGCGCCGGAGCTCACGGTGGGAGCGGGGGAAGCTGCGGGCGGGGAGGAAGAAGGTGCAATGGAGGAAGATGGGGGAGTACCGGCGGCGGGTGGGGTGGATAAATATCCCCCACCCGCAATTGACATGAGGAGCTTGGGCCTTGGCCCATTAGGTCAGGGGGGATTTCGGCGGAAGGAAAGAAAGGAGGAAAAAGAAAAAAGAAAATGAGAAAGAAAGGAAAAGAAAAAGAAGAAAAGAAAAGGAAGAAAAAGAAAGGAAGAAGAAAAAGAAAAAGGAGCTCACGCCCGAATCGACGAGGGACTACTATTGGAGGGGGGCCTGCGCGCTAACCCTAAACCGACGGCTATAATTAAGTATAGCATAAAATAGTCTTAAAAACCCCTCAGGAATGTTTTTTACCTCCGAGGGGCAAACTTGTAAATTTCTCACTTTTCCCACCTCCACCTCTATAAATAGAGCCCAAGGGCAAGGGGAGGGTGATTGACATTTTTCCTCACTTCCCATTTGCAAACCCTAATTCTGGGAGAGAAATATGGAACGAACTCGTGAGACCTAACGTCGAACGTCACCTTCTCCCACGTACCCCTAAGGGTACCCTCGTTCGTGGCGCATAGAGGGTCCGAGCATCCTCACGTCATAGGTCCCACGTGCACGACTGCGGTGTCTCTGCGACGTAGCTGCCCAGGCAACTCTCGTAGGTCCCTGAAGCCGTGCGGGGGTGCCACAAGTTTACTGTCTAGCCTCGTTGCTACGACAGAGTGACATTGCCATACTTTATTACATTTTGCAGAGTTGCGCAACGTTACCCACAAACACCCACGGTTATGTGTCCGAGATTGCAAGTCTCACCCACATTCCTATGGTCAAAAAGCCTTTTCGTCGTCGTTCTATCATTCTCCGCGACGTAGTCTTGCACAACAAGCCTGGACTACTAGTCTCACGCTAGTACTCCAGATCCAGCATATTGTAGCTGGCACCAACGGCCAAGACTACCTTTCCAGTAGTTGATACTCCAGTCCAACTACCAGGGCCTTGCCTTCCCAGGTGAGTATGACATATGACAAGAGTACTTCAGCTTAGCCCTGCCTATACAGGGTATATGGTAAGCGCGATCTTTATGGTACATAAGCACAATTGATCATTGGTTATTTAACCTTATATGAAAACCCATGTGATGAAACTCTCCTTCCATCTGCCTCACAGCATCTTTCCAGGGTTTCATCACCAGCCGTGGTCACGCCCAGAAACTGGCGATCGATGTCTCAGTTGATTGATCTTTGGAAAATAGATTTTCCTTAAGAACTACTAAGCATCTAAAGCACAGTGTGTATATATATATATATATATATATAGGAACTGCTAAGAACAGATACATTAGCTACTCTAGACCCTATGATGAAATCATCTTCTGAGGTCTTATTCATTATCTCAAACTCTTATCCATGTGCATATGTAAAACTATGATAACCTTGGATGAATTCCAGACGTCTCTTTAATCTAGACAAGGGCATGGACTTGTCTTCCTCTACCTGATCTGCTCTTCCTCGTTGATATTTCTTGGTGGTCTTGGTCTCCTGGAGCTTGGCCTCTATGCCTTGGTTCCTTGGCTAGCTCTTGAGAAAAGTGATGGTGTCGCTGGTGGATTATTAGTGTTGTGTTACTTTCCTTTTTGGTTTCTACAGGGACCTGATATAGCCTCTTTCCTTCTTTGGCAATATAGCCACCTCCTGCTACCTAATGTCAGCTGTGTTGATATTTTGGCTGATATTTTCACGGAATGATTACAGCCGATATTCACTTGGTCTCTGGCTGTCTTCTAGGTTAAGCTTTTGTCCTTGGTCAATTTTTGTGGCTATTGGATAAAATCTTCGATGGATGGCTGCTTTATCTAAACATTTTTATTTTTAAAATTATTTTTTGAAACCAAAAATAAAATATACTGGAGGCATAGTAGATAAGTAGTATAGGTAAAAGAAAGTATTTTTACTACTCACCTCTCTTATCTGCACACATATAGAGATATATATGTATATAAGTTAGTTTAGTCTGATAAGGGTCTTAACCATGTGGCCCTCGGACATTTTGAAAACAAACATTCTTTCTAAACTCATTTTTGAAAATAAAACTATTTAGGTTGCACTTTTGTGCTCTTTTGCCCTCGCAATTAACTTTGGGGGTTTAGGTGAAAATGTGCCAGTGGAACCACCCTTATTTCCAAAACATTCTTTTAAACTTGTTGCCTCCAACAGCAATTTGCGTGATCCTAATGGTCTCGAGTGCATATACTCGATTACCTCGGATACCGCAAACATTTCCAATGTTGCCTCCATCACAGCTAGGGTTAGCTTTAGACATTGTGTATAGGTAGAAATCTTATTCTAATGTAATCTTCTTTCTTTTCCCCTTCTTTATTTAGTCTTGTAACAATTATGTATCTAGACATTCATAATCACATTAATTGTAATCTTTCCTTTATTACTTTTTCTTTTGTACCTTGTATTCATATACTGTACATTTTGTAATTACATTCAACTTAAATGAAATCAAATTTCCAATGTGTATACATATATATGTGTGTATATGGAATGACTGCAGTGTATGAGATGTATGAGCACAACAACCCATTTAGTGCTACTCCACAATGTGACACAACATAAATCAATCAACTCATCAACGCGGGTTGAGTCCGCCTCCATCCCATGTCTCTTCTGACTAGACCTAAAAACTAGGGTTCTCACATAGGGCTAGTGGTGGGCATTTAGTTTTTATGGTTTATATGGTTTGTTTTGTCCAGTTTCTTAACAATTTAGCTTTTGAAAAATGCCAATCGGAAATCAACACAGGGGAAACACTAACTAAACCTAATAGATAGAATAAATTTGGTTTGGTTTTTTAGTGTTTTGGTTCATCGAAGCGTGCACAGTGTTACACCAATTCAAAGTCATATTAAAACCCATCTAATTCCATAATACAACAACCAAATGGCCTTGAAATCCATCACAAAGAGAAAATGCTCAAATCAAGCACCCAAAGGAAGATAGAGAACCAAATCCCCTCCAAATAGAGCACCAAAATAGCTTAAATGGAGCATCAAATCATGCTGAAAGGACCTCAGATGCCGACTAGAGGGGGAATGAATAGGAGGCTAACAAAAATTACTTCTTTTAACTAGATTGTTTAGATTAAGCCTTGTGTAGAAGCAAGGATTAGTTAGCTGTGTGACAGGTGTGTGACACAGGTAAGATGCGATGTGTAAATTAGCACGCAGCTGTCACACAGGTGCCTAACATAGGTAAGCTAATGACTTAGCAAAAATGATGAGCAATCACAGTCTCTGTGTAACAGGTAGCTGACACAGGTGTGAGATATGATCTATACCAACGGTGAGACAGCTAACAAGACACAGGTGTAAATGTGACCTAAGCAGATAAACAGAATGTCTATATGAGCATACAAGCAAACAGATATAGCAAGAATCAAGCAGTAAAATAACAAGTACTAAGGAGACAGAGTGTTTTCACCGAAGTTCCCAGCTCTCTGCAGAGTGGTACGTCTTCGTTGGAGAAGCTACTCCGAAGAGGTTGCCAGCACTGAATCGTGCTTGTTCTTCGAGTACCTGATCTCAGGCCTCTTTCTTTGCTTGTGGAAGTCCTTTTGCTTGCAGCAGGTAGACTTTAATCACCCTCACAGACTACTGGTCCAGCCCACACAAGCTTGGGTGGTACCAGCAACTCCTACGCCCATCTAGGAGTAGACACTCCAAGAGTAATAGATTCAGCAGTGACAACTCTTGGAGGAACCAATGCTCAATTGCTCAAGAACTCTAACTCTTCCCGAACTGACACTTAGGAAACTTGGCTTTCGTTCGGTGGAAAGAGGCTTTGCAATGGTCGAATGTGAGTTACTGATTGGCTCATTGGTTGAGGTCCAAGACCTCCCCTGGTCCCCTACATATAGGGTTCACAGGCACTTGACCGTTACACTGTTGCTACGTAGGATTAAGTGAGTCACCGGTGTCAGCCACCGGTGACACAGCTAATCACTCCGCCCAACTATAACTGGCTCAAGCAGACCGATACCTGTGTCACCGGCGGCACACACAGGTAAACCCTAAACTGACGCAGCCGCACTACTCAGCCCGGTCTTGGCACATGACATGCCCTCAGTGCACACACTCTCTGAAACCTATAAGGAGAGAACCTCCAACAGCCCTCCGACTCAGCAGACAAGCTATCGCAGCGCAGGTTCCTTAGCGTTTTCAAGCTCTCCCCTAGTACAGAGATGTACCTGAGTCATAGAGCGTTAGACCACCTGTGACACCGCTGTGTCACACCGATGACTCTAACCCCTAGGGTTTTCTACTGCTAGCACTGCAGATTGCCAGCTCCAACCAGTTTTATACTTATACAAAACTGCTGACACAGGGCCACTAACCTCAAAGCATTAGTGCCACTGTCCAACATCCTGAGCATTGAGTAACTAGAACCTCCACAGAGCATCACTGCTTCATCCCTCTTGATAGTACAGGCTTTTCCTATGGACTCAAAGAAACTAGCAAATCTAGGCTTTACCTGCCCACCAACTGCAGTCACGGTCCTTGACGCATCAAGCCACCATCACCTTGCTTGCAACTCCTTGCACAGCACCGGCTTCTTTACAGCTGTGGCACAGCTGCCTAGCACAGTCATTCCTTAGTCCTGGAAACTACCCTTGTACCCTTTTTGGTGGTCATCCTTTCCTTGATGACCCTTCTTCCTGGAACCTACAAACCTGCTTACACTCACTGTAAATGTTAGATTCTAGTTTGAGTTGCCATTAACCATCAAAACCAACTTGGGGCCTAGATGTTCTTTCAATCTCTCCCTTTTTGGTGGTTAGTGGCAACCCATTCAACAAATTTGCATATCAATTTGAATAGAAGGTATATGTGCAGGTTGTAGAGAATACACTCCCCCTGAAGCTGCGCACAAGTGATTTGTTTTTAACTTGCCAATGCACAGCTTATAATTTTTGGATATGGGCAGCATTTTCTTACAACTTACACTTTTATCAGTTCAGAACAATAAGTGTGTCAGAGAATAATGAGTTGAACTGAAATGTTTTTCTCTTGATGCATTTGCAAGAACCAGAGCATATAAAAATGTGTCAGAGCATCTGAATATATATCTTAGAGCATGTGAGAATATTAGAGAGCAGATTTACTATAGATATATGTATCAGAGCCAAACAAATTACTGGTCATATGTATCAGAGTTTCAATGGGCATGTATATCAGAGCAAGGGCTCTAACATGAATATGTGGATCAGAGCATATGTTTATTATGAATATGTGAATCAGAGCATAAGTCAATGAGCATAGGATTAATCATGAGTATATGAATCAGAGCAAGCAGACTAATCAGAGCAAAAACAGTCTAGACCTATGCTTCAGAGCATTGAACATATGCATCATAGCAACACACTTGGCACACTGAAATATTTCAGCATCAGAGTAAAGTGAGCAAGACAAGACTTAGTATTAATTGTAATCAAAGCAAAAAAAATCAGAAATAGAACAAGCCTTGAGTACACCAGAAAATAATTTTCTTTCTCCCCCTTCCTCTATTCTCTCCTTCTTACAAATCTCTCCCCCTTTGTATGAAACTCTCCCCCTATGTCTCCCCCTATGTATGAATCTCTCCCCCTTTGACACTAAAACACCAGAAAGGGGTGAGGAAGAGACACATTCAGAGCTTGGACTTCAACAGCTGGAGAACTTCTGACATTTGAGCCTGCAACTGATCAACCTTTGATTGCAGACTTGAGACTTCTGATCTGAGTTGAAAGTTCTCTTGGTGCAGAGCTGCAAACTGTGTTGGCATCACTTTGTTCTGATAAGCTCTGGCTGCTGCTTGAGACATCAGAGAGGAGGACAGAGTGCCATCTGCAGCCACCTATGTCACAGATACTAACTCAGCTGGGTCAGGTGTGGGAGTATCAGCGGTGACACCGGCGGGGACTTAGACTAGAGCCACAGGCACGGAGGGAGCAGGTGTTTGAGGGGCTGTTGGAGCAGCTGTGTCACCGGGAGCTGACACCGCTGGTTCAGGGGACTTGCCAAACAAAGCTGGAACAGCAACCTCATCAGGATGGTCATCAGCCTGAGGCCTGAGCTGGGTCTTGATGGTCTTTATTGTCATGTCAAAGTTGGAATCCAGAAGACCTGTTCTCTGAAGGATCATGTACATGATGTACGACCCATACTTCAGCTTAGCTTTCTTGTCCTTCTGTACAGCATCTATCTCATGGAATATATATCTGGCCACATCAAAATGAATGTTCTTTGCTATGTGCACTAGCACCTGCCATACTGAATTGTATACTGCATCTGTATTTCCTCCTTTGAGCTGGAGGGTGACATGAAGAATCTTTACAAGATGCTTTGCTGTGATTGTGATCCCCTTGAAGTACACATGATCTGAAGGGGCATTGGCAGGGAATGTAAAATTCCTTGGATAGAATTTTCTTCTATCAGCGTTGGAGACAGGCTCTAGCTTGAACAAATTTGGCATACCAGGCTCAATAGGTGCATGAAACAAGCTGTTGAATTCTGGAGCTGTGATTGAGAGTAGCTGGCCTCTTGTCTTCCATAGCACGACATCTTGATTTTCTTGATGTACCCAGACAGTGGCATAGAATTCCTTAATGATTTCTGGGTCATAATCTTGTTGAAGATTGCATATGAACTCCAGACCTGAGGCTTGGATGAGTTGAAGACTCCTTAGTCTGGAATCAGTTAGAGCAAACCAGTCTATGGCCTTGCAATCTACAAATCCCTTGGAAGCAAGGATTTCATGGTAGAGACCCCTTTGAAGATTAGTGTGAAATCTGGGGTCTGAGCAAGATGCATCTTGAAACTCCTTGTCTTCAGTGAAATATGGGCAAGCTGACCTCATTCTTATGAAAGCACTGGTGCTCATGGAGGCAACTTTGCTTCTTGATTTCTGGGGATCACTTTTGGGTAGCTTCTTGGCCACAGCTCGGGAGATGAACTTCATTTGATTCGCCTCAGTCCTCAAGGCATGAGAAGATGTAATAATACTTAGTTTCTAGATCTTCTTCTCCAACTGAGAGACTGGGTGAGCTATCTGCTTATTCAGCCTCTGCCTCTTCTTCCTCTTCTTCGTCAGCTGATTTTGTACTTGGAGAAGATCTCTCGGCTTGGTAATCTTCATCTGAATCAGCTCTAGCTTCTTTCGGCCTAGGAGGGGTAACAGACACACCTCTGCCATCATCTGATGAGCTCTTAGAGCTTTCTTCTTGCTCAGCTGACTGACTTGCCTGTGCCACAGGTGATGATACAGGTGCTTGAACTGAAGGGGCTGGGTCAGCTGGCGGTGGCACAGGTGATTTAGACAGGTGTGGGTCTTGGGCCTGAGCTTCTTCTGCCTGTGACACAGCTGGTTGAGACAGCTGTGGACTTGTTTGTTTGGCAGCTTCTAAAGGCGTCACAGATCCAGCCTTTGGTGATGGGAGTTCATGGGTCTCTTTGGTTGTCTGTTCTTCAGCCTCAGATACCAGAAATTAGGATGGAGACATCTGTTTCTGGACATCCAGGGAGGAAATGGATTCTACACTGGTAGAACTTTGAGATTTTCTGCTTTTCCTCTGGTATGTCTGCAGACTTGACTTAGATGGGCTAGCCACCGGTGACACCGGTGGTGGCATCTCCTTCTTCAATTCTTGAATAGTAGACGTCTGTTGATCAAATTGAACTTTTAAGGATGGCTTGGAGCTTTGAGTCATCTCAGAGATTATTTCGACATCTGCATCTGGCTGCCTCTTGGCTTAAGGTTCATCACTGATCACAACAGTTTCTGATCTTTTCCTTTTAGGAGCTTGAGTAGGAGCAGTAGCAGCAGGAGGTGATGAAGGCTTGGAATCCTTTGAAAGCATAGCCGTTTTAAGCTTGAGCTCAGCTCTCAAGGCAGTTTTCTCAGGACCATTTGGCATGTTTTTGAGCCTTCCGAGAATATCATTTATCTCCATTATAAGAAGATCATCTGTAGCTATGGGAGGGATCCTTGATTCTGAACTGGCAATAGGAGGAGCTGCTCTTTGAGATTTGAATTCAGGAGATAGCAGACCTTGCTTGAGTTTGATCTCAGCTTGAATGGAAGTCCTCTCAAGGCCTTTTGGCAGAGAGTTAGCCTTCTTGGTTAACTCACTGATTTCAAGGATGAGATGCCTATCTCTAGCATCAGAATGCTGAAGATCCAGAGGTTTGTGAGACCCTTCTGCCAAGTATTTTGTTGAAAGTTGATCCTGCTTCTCAAGAATCTTCTTTCGCAATTCAGCTTCTTCTGAATAAGAGTTGCCTGACTGCATCTGCTTGTGCAAATCTGCTATTTCCCTCAAGATAGCCTTATCTGCCTCTGATGGTTCTGGAATTGCCATAGATACAGGCCTTGACAACTTTGAAAGCTCAAAGCTTTTGGCTGTGTATATGGTGGATAGCTGCTTCTTTACTGTTTCATCAGTTGTTTCTCTCATCTGAGCTGCCAGCCTATCCAACTCCTCCAGAATTAGCTTATCATGCTCAAGATCTTCTTGAGATATTTGGGATTTTGGAACAGGTTCTCTGATGGTGAGTGTGCCTCTTGGCAGCACCACATTTGCAATGGAAGGCTTTGAACCTTTCTTAGCTGGTTGCTTCTGCTTCTTAGCTGCTTCCTTTCCCAAGGATGTGTGCTCAACAGCAGCTGAGGATCTTGTCCTCTTGGGTGGAGCACGCTGAGCTGAACTAGATTTACTGGCTTGAGAAGCTGATTTCTTTGCAACTGCTTTCCTCTGCCTGTAAGCCCTTTGGCTTGCCTTTCTTGATTCAGCGACCTCTGCTTTCTGTCTCAGCCTCTCTCTTTCCTGATCTAAATCTAAAATGTTGATCTCAAAGCCGGATGCTTCTGGGTCAGACCACTGCATCCCACTGTCAGCTTTTTCAGATCCTGAAGACATCTGTAGAAACCAGATAGATAAGACAGAATATAGGTAAGAGGTGTTCCTGAGATGCAAAAGGTAGTAGCTGTGTGAGACACCTGTGTGAAAACAGGGACACACAGGTGAGGACTTGGTAACAAACCGAGGTCTCAGCCTTTTGAATAGACTGGCATGTGTGACAGGTGAGACCCTAGCGGTGACACAGCTACGTGCGGAGGCGGATGGCAGATTTTAGAAATCTAGAGATTTACTGGTTTTTGGTGGTTAATTTCAAGAAATATAGGTCCTAAAAGATTATCAGGAGCTAAACCAACCCTAACAACTAACAATGCGCTAATGGATTAGGCTTTAGAGCAAAAACATAAGCCGTAAGCAAGAACAGGCGCAAAGTAGGGCTGGCGGAAGCTTACTTTGAGCAAAGATTGATAATACGCGGATAAATTGTTGCTGGAGCTCTTCAGAAAGCTTTCTCCGATGCTTCGAAAGATTTGGAGGGGTGGAAACGTCGATTTCGTCAAGAATTTGGTGTTTTGGCGCACGGCGGAAGTTTGGGGTTTTAACGTAGAACGTGGGTTCTGTGGAAAATGTATCGACGTCTTATATAGGCCGAAGGGGTATAAGGTGGCTGTGTCACAGCTGACAGAGGAACCTGTGACACAGGTGAGTAGACAAAATACCCTAGGGCCTACAGAAATCAAAAGCATTCACCTGAGACACAGATAGATAGCTCAGGTGACAAGTGTTTCATCCATAGGACACCAAGACAGATAGAATTTGATAAGAGAGCAAGCATATGAACACTATCAGGTAATCCTTATGCAATCTTCCCAATGTCAGTTTGCCAGAAAATCAATCAAGCAAAACTAAAACTGACATGAGTCGATTTTAAAAATAGGTACACAATAATGTGCACACACAGCTAAAAGATCTCTACACTATGCATAAAAACCTATACACCTGTGACACAGGTGATCAACACAGATGAGCATGTAAGACATGTAAATGGCAGAATATATGAGCTAGACAACAAGCCAATCCTTTTTATTAAAGATTAGAGACATCAATGATATTCAATTCACTCCTCAGAGCACAGAACCTAGTCTCATCTAAAGGCTGGTGAAAATATCAGCTAATTGTTTTTCAGTCCTTACATGGCACAGCTGTATATCTTCCTTCTCAACGTGATCTCTCAGGAAGTGGTGCCTCACTTCAGTGTGTTTGGATCTTTGGTGGTGCACTGGGTTGTTGGCTAACTTAATTGCACTTTCATTATCACAGAAGAGGGGTACTTGATTAAAAGATACGTTGAAATCTTTCAAGGTCTGCCTCATCCATAATAACTGAGCACAACAACTACCAGCAGCTATATACTCAGCTTCTGCAGTGGAAAGTGTTGGAAATATGCCCTAGAGGCAATAAATAAAGTTGTTATTTGTCATATTTCAAGTTCATGATAAAGTTTATTCTCCATGCTATAATTGTATTAATTGGAAACATTATTACTTGTGTGGTTATATAAACAACACCGTGTCCCTAGTGATCCTCTAACACTAGCTTGTTGATTAATTGATGGTTAAGGTTTCCTAACCATGAACATGAGTTGTTAATTAATAACAAGGTCATATCATTAGGAGAATGATGTGATGGATAGACCCAAGTTGAGCGTAGCAATTTGATCGTGTCACTAAGTTTTATTTGCTTCAGCTATCATATGTTAACTGTTCTAGTCCTTCGACCATGAGATAATGCCACTCCCTAGTACCGGAAGAATGCTTTGAGGGCATCAACCATCACGCCGTAACAGGGTGATCATAAATGTGTCTTTCAGGTATCTCGGAAAGTACTTGTTGGGTTGCAGGTATCAAGAGTGGGATTTGTCCATCCACGTGACGGAGAGATATTCTCTGGGCCCACTCGGTAATGCACATTCGATATCGCTTGCAAGCAAGGGACTAAGGAGTTAGTCACAGAGGATGTTGTATTACGGACCGAGTAAAGAGTACTTACCAGGAAACGAGATTGAACTAGGTATGGTGATACCGACGATCAAATCTCGGGCAAGTAAAATATCGTGAGACAAATGAATGGAACATTCGACATCGTGGTTCAACCGATAAATGATATTCGTTGAATATGTGGGAATCAATATGGACATCCATGGTCCCGCTATTGATTATTGATCGGAGAGGTGTCTCGATCATGTCCGCATATTCCCGAACCCGTAGGGTCACACACTTAAGGTTCGTTGATGCTAGGGTAGAGAATGAGATATTAATATGGTGAGACCGAAATTTTGTTCGGAGTCTCGGATGGGATCCAGGACGTCACGAGGAGCTCCGGAATGGTCCGGAGATACAATTTCATATATGGGAAAGTATTTTTAGGGTTTCGGAAAGGTTCGGGATTTTTCCGGCAGAGTTCCGGAGAAGTTCTAGAAGGTTCCGGAGGGTTCTAGAGTAGGGCCCACTTATCCCGGAGGGGTCCACATGGACCAAGGGTACTGCATGAACAGTACACACGTGAATAGTGTCGCGTGAACAGTAACCCCCCTTCCTAGATGGATAAGATCGATATCCCTTAAAAATAGGAGAGATAAGATAAAGGAAAAAGGGGAAACTTGGGAGGCAAGTTACTGTTCACATACTGTTCACGTGAACAGTACCGAGCCTATATAAAGGGGGGGAGGGCTGGGCGCAGCCCCCCTTGAACCCTAGCCGCCAGCTCCTCCCTCTCTCCCATCTACTCCTCTCCCGCAGTTGCTTAGGCGAAGCCCTGCAGGAATTTCTCCACCACATCCACCACCACACCGTCGTGCTGCTAGAGATCTCATCTACCTCTCCACCTCACCTTGCTGGATCAAGAAGGAGGAGACGTCATCGAGCCGTACGTGTGCACATCTCGGAGGTGCCGCTCGTTGCGGTGCTTGATCGGATTGGAACACGAGAAGATCCCTCTCGCGGCTGGGAGGTATAACCTAGCTGCGGGAGGCTGCGGGCTTCATCGACAACGGTCAAATTCTCCGCTGCGTTGACGTGTTCGTCGAGGGTATGTAAATATGATCTGTCTCTCGTTGCAAGCTTCTTCTAGATTGGATCTTGGTTTTCTAGATTGGATCTAGGTTTTCGTTTGCATCTCGTAGGAAAATTTTTGTTTTCTATGCTACGAATCCCACCAGTGGTATCAGAGCTAGATCTATGCGTAGATGCTTTGTACGAGTAGAACACAATTGGATTGTGGGCGTTGATTCTCTTGTTGCTACCTCTTTTCGTGCACTTTGGATTTTGCGGGATAGCAAGATGAAGCGGCCCGGACCAACTTTACATGTCCTCGCACATGAGACCGGTTCTGCGCTCGACATGCAACTTGTATTGCATAAGCAGCTGGCGGGTGTCTGTCTCTCTTGGTATAGTGAAATCTAATTTGCAACGGGAGGCTTGAAAAAGTTTATAGCAATAATTGAATCCACGTTGTGGCTTTGCGTAGGTAAGAACGGTTCTTGTATACAACCCCTAGAAGCCACGTAAAACTTGCAAACAATAAGTAGAGGCGTCTAACTTGTTTTGCAGGGGGCATGTGATGTGGTATAGCCAAGATGTGATGTGATATATGTGATGTATGAGATGATCATGTTTTGTAATATTTCACGGCTTGCATGTCGATGAGTACGGCAACCGGCAGGAGCCACATGTGTCTTTAATATTTATTGTATGACCTGCGTGTCAACTCCAAACGCCATGTAATTGCATTACTTTATCGCTAGTGGTAGCAATAGTTGTAGTTGTAACACGTGGTGGTGACTATCATGTGCGACGCCCAAGGAGTTAGGCGTCATGCTGGTGATGATGGAGATCGTGCCGGTGCATTGGAGATGGAGATCAAAGGCGCAAAAGAAGAAAAGGCTATACCATGTCACATTATTCTTGCATGTGATGTTATCCTTTTTATGCATCTTATTTTGCTTAGTACGGCGGTAGCATTATAAGATGATCCCTCACACTAATATCAAGATAAAATGTGTTCTCCCTTAGTATGCACCGTTGCGAAAGTTCGTCGTTTTGAAGCACCTCGTGATGATCGGGTGTGATAAACTCTACGCTCACATACAACGGGTGTAAGCCAGTTTTACACATACGGAAATATTTTGGTTAGCTTGACGAGCCTAGCATGTACAGACATGGCCTCGGAACACATCGAACCGAAAGGTTAAACATGAGTCATATGGATGATATAATCAACATGTTGATGTTCACCATTGAAATTACCCCATCTCACGTGATGATCGGACTTGGGATAGTGGATTTGGATCATGTATCACTAAACAACTTGAGGGATGTTGAGTTTAGTGGGAGTTCATTAGTAATTTGATTAATTTAAACTAATTATCATGAACATAGTCTAAATGCCTTTGCAAATATGTTGTAGATCAATGGCTCGCCCCGTAGCTCCGTCGCTCAATTTTAATGCGTTCCTAGAGAAAGAGAAACTGAAATCCAATGGAAGCAACTTCGCGGACTGGTACCGCAATCTGAGGATCATCCTCACTGCTGCACAGAAGGCTTATGTCCTTGATGCAACGCTGGGTCAGGCCCCTGCTAATGACGCTCCTGAGGATGTCAGGAATGTCTATCAATCTCGCAAAGATGACCACACGATAGTTCAGTGCGCCATTCTGTACGGTTTAGAACCTGATCTCCAAAAACGTTTTGAGAAACACGGGGCATATGAGATGATTGAGGAACTGAAAGTGATATTTCAGACTCATGCCCGTGTGGAGAGCTATGAAGCCTCTGAGAAGTTCTTTAACTGTAAGATGGAGGAGAACAGCTCCGTCAGTGAGCACGTACTCAAAATGTCTGGGTACGCCGATCGCCTAAGTCAGTTGGGTGTAGTCATTCCCAATCAGTTGGGGATTGACAGGGTTCTCCAGTCACTGCCACCAAGCTACAAGAGCTTTGTGATGAACTATAATATGCAAGGCATGCAGAAGACGCTTCCCGAACTATTCGCGATGCTGAAAGCTGCTGAGGTGGAAATCAAGAAGGAACATCAAGTGTTGATGGTCAATAAGACCACCAGTTTCAAGAAGAAGGGCAAGAAGGGTGGCAAGAAAGTTGCCACTCCCGCGAAGAAACCCAAGGCTGGCCCTAAACCTGACACTGAGTGCTTCCATTGCAAGGAGAGTGGCCACTGGAAGCGTAACTGCCCCAAGTACTTGGCAGATTTGAAGGCTGGCAACATCAAGAAGAAAGGTATATTTGATATACATGTTATTGATGTTTACCTTACTAGTACTCGTAGTAGTGCCTGGGTATTTGATACTGGTTCGGTTGCTAATATTTGTAACTCGAAACAGGAGCTGCAGAATAAACGAAGACTAGCAAGAGATGAGGTGACGATGCGCGTTGGAAATGGCTCCAAGGTTGATGTGATCGCCGTCGGCACGCTCCCTCTACGTCTACCTTCGGGATTAGTTTTAAACCTCAATAATTGTTATTTGGTGCCTGCGTTAAGCATGAACATTATATCTGGATCTTGTTTATTGCGAGACGGTTATTCATTTAAGTCTGAGAATAATGGTTGTTCTATTTATATGAGTAATATCTTTTATGGTCATGCACCCATTGTGAATGGTTTATTCTTGTTAAATCTCGATTGTAGTGACACACATGTTCATAATATTGATGCCAAAAGATGCAAAGTAAATAGTGATAATACCACATACTTGTGGCACTGCCGTTTAGGTCATATTGGTGTAGATCGCATGAAGAAGCTTCATTCTAATGGACTTCTGGAATCACTTGACTTTGAATCATTTGATACATGTGAACCATGCCTTATGGGCAAGATGACTAGAACCCCGTTCTATGGAACAATGGAGCGGGCAAGTGAATTGTTGGAAATCATACATACTGATGTGTGTGGACCAATGAGTTCTTCTACGCGCGGTGGATATCGTTATTTCCTAACCTTCACGGATGATTTAAGTAGATATGGGTATATTTACTTAATGAAACACAAGTCTGAAACGTTTGAAAAGTTCAAAGAATTTCAGAGTGAAGTAGAAAATCATCGTAACAAGAAAATTAAGTTTCTATGATCTGATCGTGGAGGTGAATATTTGAGTTACGAGTTTGGTATGCATTTGAAGAAGTGTGGAATTGTTCAACAACTCACGCCAGCAGGAACACCACAGCGCAATGGTGTGTCCGAACGTCGTAATCGCACTCTATTGGATATGGTGCGGTCTATGATGTCTCTTACCGATCTGCCACTATCGTTTTGGGGTTATGCATTAGAGACAGCCGCATTCACTTTAAATAGGGCTCCATCAAAATCCGTTGAAACGACTCCATATGAGTTATGGTATGGTAAAAAGCCTAAGATATCATTTCTTAAAGTTTGGGGATGCGATGCTTATGTAAAGAAGTTACAGCCTGATAAGCTCGAAACCAAAGCGGAAAAATGTGTCTTCATAGGATACCCTAAAGAAACAATTGGGTATACCTTCTATCACAGATCCGAGGGCAAAGTCTTTGTTGCCAAGAATGGATCCTTTCTTGAGAAGGAGTTTCTCTCGAAAGAAGTGAGTGGGAGGAAAGTAGAGCTGAACGAGGTTGATGAACCTTCTCTCGAATTGGAGAGTGGCGCAGCGACGGAAGATGTTCCAGTGCAGCCTTCACCACCTAGAGAGGAAGCTAATGATGATGATCATGAAACTTCAAACGAGGCTGCTACTGAACTTCGCAGGTCGACTAGGACACGTACCGCTCCTGAATGGTACAGTAATCCTGTCATGAATGTCTTGTTGTTGGACAACGACGAACCCGCGAACTATGAGGAAGCGATGATGGGCCCAGACTCCAAGAAATGGCTAGACGCCATGAAATCCGAAATGGGATCCATGTATGATAACCAAGTGTGGACTTTGGTTGACCTCCCTGATGGTCGGAAGGCCGTTGAGAACAAATGGATCTTTAAGAAGAAAACAGACGCTGATGGTAATGTGACCGTCTATAAAGCTCGACTTGTCGGAAAAGGGTTTCGACAAATTCAAGGAGTTGACTACGATGAGACCTTCTCACCGGTAGCAATGCTAAAGTCTGTTCGGATTCTACTAGCAATTGCTGCATTTTTCGATTATGAAATTTGGCAGATGGATGTCAAAACTGCGTTCCTTAATGGTAACATTGAGGAAGAGTTGTACATGGTGCAACCCGAAGGTTTTGTCGATCCTAAGGATGCTGGTAAAGTATGCAAACTTCAGCGTTCCATCTATGGATTGAAGCAAGCATCCCGGAGTTGGAACCTTCGATTTGATGAGGTGATCAAAGGTTTTGGATTTGTCCAAAATTACAAGGAGGCTTGTATTTACAAGAAAGTGAGTGGGAGCTCTGTAGCATTTCTGGTATTATATGTGGATGACATATTATTGATTGGAAATGATATAGAACTTCTTGAAAGTGTAAAAGGTCATTTGAATAAGAATTTTTCAATGAAAGACCTTGGTGAATTTTATACTTATACAAAACTGCTGACACAGGGCCACTAACCTCAAAGCATTAGTGCCACTGTCCAACATCCTGAGCATTGAGCAACTAGAACCTCCACAGAGCATCACTGCTTCATCCCTCTTGATAGTACAGGCTTTTCCTATGGACTCAAAAAAACTAGCAAATTTAGGCTTTACCTGCCCACCAACTGCAGTCACGGTCCTTGACGCATCAAGCCACCATCACCTTGCTTGCAACTCCTTGCACAGCACCGGCTTCTTCACAGCTATTCCTTAGTCCTGGAAACCACCCTTGTACCCTTTCTGGTGGTCATCCTTTCCTTGATGACCCTTCTTCCTGGAACCTACAAACCTGCTTACACTCACTATAAACGTTAGATTCCAGTTTGAGTTGCCATTAACCATCAAAACTTGGGGCCAACTTGGGGCCAACTTGGGGCCTAGATGTTCTTTCACATGCCCTAGTCCTAACTGGACTCCAAGCCGTAGCTCCACCGCCATTGGCCCCTCGAGCTCCATTAGTTCTTGTCGGCCGCGGCCTCTCCTTCCTCCAAGCCTCCTGTGTCATGGGCACAACTCTTGCCCCTCCTTGCTATCACTCAGCCACATGCCTCCTTCCCGCAGGTTCCACCGACGGGCTGCTCTCACTCAGTTGTCATGGAAACAGGAGAAATGGAGATAGCAGAGCGGCATTGCTGGGTGGGGCAGGAATCATCGGGCTTGGGAAGAGGGCATGATGGGGATCGGGTATCAAGGAGATGGGAGAGGGATTAGGGTATGGTGCAACGGGGAGTGGGGTTAGGGAAGATGGGCTAGTTTGCTTGGGCTTGGCTTGCACAGATTGGTTATTTCTACCTGTTTGGTTTTTGTGGACTAAAAACTGAGAAGTAACCCGAAGACCAAATAGCACAGGTTTTGTACTTGAACTCAAACACCAAAAACCAAATTAACCGACTATTTGGTCAATTTGGTGTAGGTTGGGTTTAGTTTTTGGGTTTTAGGTTGGATGTGCTCACCCCTAGACAGGGTGCACCTGTCAGGGATTAGTGATTTAAACCGAAAGGTTAACGGTTTAACCGTTTTAACGGGCGGCACCCACCCGACAATGACTCCATGGGTGGCTCAGTGCTAGCGGGCTTGAGCACATGATCTGGCAATGTGCATCGTTGTGCTTCTAGACCTCACAACTTAATCACAGTTTGGTTCAGAATATAAGCAGTTCACTTCTGGACCTTGCCTTCTTCTAACTCAATGGTGTGGAATTCTCCAAATGGGTCTATAACGTCTCTCATAAGAAATTGGGTGATGAGTTCTCGTACTCGGTTGAGATGTCTATCTAGCAACGGTGACTTTAAGATTTCCTATTGTTGTAGAATTGAAAATATATTATAGTCATGCATATATATGAACCGGTAAGTATGGAATGTGTACTGAAAGGTTGAGAAACCTTAGCCTCCTTGGTGACCTGTTTACCAATTAGGATTTCCATGTTGTGGCGAAGGTAGAGGCCACAAAGTTTTGTTGGAGAGCTGTTGGTGGCACTGCTAAAAAGGGAAAAATTAGGAAGTAGTTCCAGAGTCATTACTTCAAAGTGTGAAATATGATTTTGGAAATATAATAGCTTAATGCCTTGATTGTGTGTTAGCTCCATGTCTTCGTATTTCCCACTCTTAGCGGCATACATCCTCCAAGCCCTACATGATCCCAAAAAGGTAACATAAGCCATTGCAAGTTAGGGAACTATGGTGTAGTTATGTATGGATAATATTTCCTTACCTAGAGATTATTCTACTGATAGGTTCGATGTCAAAATTGGCTACCAACAAGGAATTTAGGTACATTATTCTGCCCATGTTTTGTATGATAACCAAGAGAACCCAGTGCTCTCGACACAATTATGTCGCCATAAGCAGTAAACATAACTTCTTATTGCCCCTAAAGTTAAAATTAATTAAAAAGTATAGGAACTTACAACTGACAGAAAGGAAGAATTATGAAATCTTTTTCTTGTTTAGCAAGTAACTCATTTGTCACGTACTTGCAGACAAAACCTTCATTCATGGCGACGGTGGCCCTGGATACTATGTTTGGGGTCCATGAACCCGATATTGTAGGCCTTCTATCTGCAAAACTTTTGCATGATTCTACACATAAAAGGCAGGAGTTATATAAGTATGGCATGTATCATTATTGCAAAATGTTGATGAATTATTGTACACACTTAAAGTGTGTAGCATCTGATGGGTTCCATTTCGAGGGACTGGAGATTGTAGAGGTCCCACAAGTCCACAAAGTTCACATGAACTGGCTGTTCTCTATTCCATGGTGGAAATGCTTCCTCTTGAACTGCACCTTGATTATAGTGGAATGGACTTCCATTGGCGTTTTGGCCTCTTGCATGTAATATGCATACAATTCCTGCTGTACTGGTCCAATCATTTGAGTTCCTCAGCCGGTTCAACCCACGGCTCTCCTAGGACGTCCTTGCGAGGCAAGGGTATCATTTCAAATTCTTAGTCATTTGGAACGTACAGCTGCTTGTACTTGGCCTTGGCCTTACTACTTGCTTGTTTTCTTTTACAAGCCATCTTCGCGGAATGTGCCCAAGACTTCGCAGGAAGCTTCGGGGCAAGTAGTGCTGGCGTTTGTACAGGGACTGTGCTTGTAGATTCTAATGCAAGTGGTGGTGCCTGTAGCACGGGTGGCAAGGGTGAGGTTGAAGGATCGACATACACTAGACGTTCCTCCACTTGGATGTCCCTCTTAGGCCATTGTGTGAAAGTCCCTTGTGCTTGCCCTAACATCCTAAGCTAGTGGCTTGACCTTGATAGACTTGAAAGAATCATGTACCATGTTCATGCTCACCTTCGCATTCCCCCGCTCATGGAGGGTGGTGTCATATTTATGCCATCCCAGAAGCAGCCTTCACTAGGTCGTCATCAAATAGCCTCATCATCAACTTGCACTGCATGGTTTCCTGGAATGTAACCAAGGATACACATTTACCAAATTATTTAATGTGTTAAAGGGTTGTATCTATAGAGCATGAAAGGGACTTAAGTTACCAGGATCTCATTGACAGGGTATGTCTTGTTGAGTTCATCCTCGATGTAGGGTGTGGAGGTTTGGCTGCTCCTTCGGTTAGCAGTTGGGGTTACCTACATATGATGGTCGACAGGCATGCACATTACAAACCATTCCTCAAGGATCAATATGCTTTCATTCTGTTCCTCAAGGAGCCTTATGCGTGCACGTACCTCTCCTCCATATCTCGTTATACTTCTTCGGTGAGGTCTACCTTTTTCCTTGCCTCGCACTCGGATCAAGCAAGCCTCTTATTATGGTACATGTATGAATCCTCTGGGCATTCATCTCACCATGTAGTGTAAGCACCATCGGCCCATGTGAGACTTGGGATGCTCTAAGTTTCCCAAGGATGCGATGAGTGCAGCGTTGTGCCTTGTTCCTTGGAAAGAGCCCTAGGAGTGTTGTGTAGAAATTTCTTCCTACAAGAAGCTAGCAAGTTACTAAACTTTCATGTCAAGTTATGGACATATTAAAAATATCTTACCATTTTTGTGAAGACTTCCTGCGTTGAGGGGGAGGTGAACGAGCTAGCGTCCGAAGATGTGCAACCTTTAGGCCTCCTTGCTAAAAAGCACCTTGCAGTGCCTGTCAGTTATGGAGGGAAATGGGGGGGGGGCAGCCCATTCCGGATTTCCTCCTACCATTCGAAGAGTTTAGCCATGTAACCAAAACTACCGAGTCTATGTGGGTGGGCATTCTTGGCCACGAGCTCCTTGGTCGCGGCACTTTTGTCTTGAATTTTTTGGATGTCTTTTGCTACACAAATTGTTGCCACATCGCCTTACCTATCCATCTTTGCTCCTCGAAGGGCTCCATTTCCAATAGCACAAAGTTTTTTACAAGTTGGCTCTTGAATTCCTTCCAAGATGACTTATACACCTTCATCACAGCCTTTTCAATGTGGTCCTTGAACATTCGAGGGATGTTGAAACTACTATGGATATCGTCGAGTAGGAAATGATGCTAGTCTCGAGTCATCTCCTTCCAACTCTCTAAGGTGATGGGGACCCGTCGCTGGGCAACATACCTGGATGTAGTCCGCAATTTTACGGCATTAGGTCCAGGCGATTTAGATGCCCAGAAGAACTGAGCTTTGTTATCTGAAATCTGCCCACGAGCCTTTTATTCAGACTTCTTGGACCCCGTTTCCCATTTAGTTGATGTCGTGTGGGAGTCAGACTCGGAACCAGATGGGAAACCAACGGTGATTAATGAGGGGCGGACATCTTAAATAAATTAACTAAACTTAGCATATCATATCAAAAAATCATAAACCACTAAAATTATGAACAGAAATTATGCACTTCACCAACATTATTAACTCAAGAAATAGCCATTATGCTAATGTTATTAACTAAAATTATGCACTAAGAAAATGGCATTTCGCCAACACTATGAAGTAAAGAAATAACCACTGTTCTAACACTCTTAATTAAAATTATGCACTAAGAAAATAGCCACAGTTCTAGCATTATTAACTAACATTATGAACTAGAATTATACACTAAGAAAATAGCATTTCACCAACATTATCAAGTAAAGAAATAGGCATTGTTCTAAAATTTCACCAACATTATGAACTAAGATTTAACCAAATTTCACTAACATTTCACTAAAATTTCACAAAATTTAACAAAATTCCAAAACTTCAACAATATTTCACCCAAAAATTGGCAGTTTGATGCATTCACGAACATACAGGGAGAAGGGGGCCTTTGTGGCAGGAATGGAAGATGAGAAGGAGGTGCTTGGTGGAGAGGCGACGGAGGCGGTGGCGCTCAGAAGGTGGAGAGGCGGTGGTGCTCAGTGGAGAGGAGACAATGGTGCTCGGTCAAGAAGCGGCGGCGGTGCTCGACGGATAGGAGGTGGCGGTGTGGCTCGGTGGAGAGGAGACGGCGGTGCTCGGTGGAGAGGAGTGGCGATGACGCGAGTTAGGACGGAAGGGGGTGGGAGACATTCGGACAGCCTACAGGCATCGGCGATGGTGCAAGCTGCACAAAAGGAGGAAATGTCGAGCAGCGGCAAGTCCTTTTCATCTTATCGGTTTTGGAATGGGGGGGCAACATATATAAGAGGCCTTATTATAGACGATTCGCACCAAGAACCATTTGTGATAAGGCTTATTGCAGATGGTTGAGAGCCGTCTGCGATAAGCCTATCCAGACGTGCTTTCACATAACCGAGGCATTTTGCTATGTTTAATTTATTTAATCAATATTAATAATAGTTGCAGGTTTTATTTATTTCATTAATCTTAATAATAGTTTCATTAAATATTGACTTAAATTAGCATTAAATATCAGAAGTCCACACAAAAACAAATTTAAACAAAATATTCTCAGAAGTCCACACAAATACAAATTTAAACATAATATTCGTTCCTACTTGCTTTTCAAAAGAGTTAGCTCTTCACGATGATCATGTGTACATAGGTAACTTCATCCTCGTGTGGTTCTTCCTCGACCTTTTGTGTCATCTCCGAGAGGAGGCAACTCATCAAATTGATTGTACTTTTCCTCATCTACAACATGTTCAACCCCACCAGTGCTCCTTTTGGAATGCATAACTACATGGCATTGCTTATTTGAAGGGTTGATCACGTAGGATTCTTGGGTAACTTGGTTTCATATTACGAATGGTTCTCCTTTGTACCGGTACTTGTTAGGTCCATAGTAGTGAAGTTGTACTCCTAGACCTTTCCCTGCGAGAGATTTTACCTAGCGGCTCTGAAACAGGGAGATGCTGAACCTTTCGTAGTTGAGCCCCCAGATGTCCTCTATGTACCCATAGTACAAACTATTCCGGCCAGCTGTATCAAGAGCATCAATGTAGACACCACTGTTCTGGTTCGTGCTCTTCATAACTTGAGTTGTCGTGTAAAATACATACCCATTTATATCAAGTCCTCCCTATGTCACAACTGTATGCGCTAGCTCTTCTGCTGAACATGTCGATGTAGCATCATGGAACGAGATCCCATGGGGGTTGCATATATATATAACCATCTGTTGAACTCATGGTTGTGCACATGGGTCCTCCATGCATCTGTATTATTTGTATTCTATTGTCGTACCGTGGCCTTGGGACGATTGATGTATGGAGCCACTAAGGTCAGGTGTTGCAGGACCATGAAATATGCTAAATCGAGCTCTGTCTGATCAGGATTGATTTCTCTCCTCCCAATGGCCCAGGTACCCCTCAACCTCCCGTCATGAAAAGATTGAGGCACACCTGTCGGATTGATGTAGTAAATGTAATCTACAGAGAACTTGATCTCTTCAGTTGAGTAACCTTCAATAATGCTTCCCTCCAGCCTATATCGATTCCGCACATAGTGCTTTAGAATTTGCATGTACCTCTCAAATGGGTACATTCTACGTAGGAACACAGGACCGCACCACTTTATCTCTCTCACAAGGTGAACTACGAGATGGACCATAATATCAAAGAACAATAGGGAGGAATACATCTCCAGATTACACAAAGTACTCACTACCTCCTTCTGTAGAGCATCTAGTCTATCAGATTGATGGCCTTCTGAGAAATTGTGTTAAAGAAATTGCATAGCCTCATGATTTTCCCTTGGACCTTGTCCGAAAGAATATTTATTATTACTATTAGGAGGAATTGTGTCATAAGCACAGGACAATCAGATGCCAAAGCTGCCAATCCTATGCCAATTATTCTAGCAATGAAGAGAAAAGGAATTTAGGACGATAACCTTGATTTCTAGAGGCTTTTCTGGGAAAATAACTTCGCCAACACCTTCTACACAAAGAAATGAAGCCAATAGAAGAAACCACGTAGAGATATGATTTTTGAAAATGCGAGATGGTATCTGGTATGGGCCAGCTCGCCCGACTGTATCGTGTACCGGGGGTTTGCCTCGTCAAAAAAACTGGCGGCGTTTGATCTAAGAGAGGCCATTCCTACGCACTTCAAGAGAAAACATAACATAAAAGAGAGCTCCTAGATTGGATCTAGTGGAGGAGATCATCAACACCAAGGAACTGACCATCTTCACCAGTAATAAAGAGGAGATTCCTAGGGAGATCGAGGATCCGTCCATCCACCATCACCGTCTTTGTCATCTTTGACTTCCCCAATAGTTTAATTTCCGAACTTCTCCATTTCCGTTCTTTGTTTATTGCGGATTTATTTGTGGATCACACGTACCATTTCCATATGTTTTGTACTATTACTTTGTTCATGTATTGCATTATGAGTCTTGAGTAATCCATTTAGCTCTTGAAGCTATGGGGGAACCTTAGCCTAGCTATGATTGAGATGTGGTAATTTATTTGAGTTATGTTAAATGATGATGATGATATTCTTCTTGATGGTTGTGAGAACGTCGACTACGCACCATTTTTCCCTAGAGGACATGATGGATGTCAACACCTTGGAAGGTTAAGATAAGAGGTGCCATAGTGACAGAAGCAACCTCAAACCCTTCAACCTCCACTGTGTGGGAATGACAAATACCCACATGCTTTACGCTGTAACCAGGGGTAAAACCTTAATTGTTACTGTATACCGATTAGACATTGGGCAGGGTGGTGGTTGTTAGGGATATGTAAACGATATTTGAGGCATACCTTATTTAGGCTCCACTCTAATTCATATATATAGAAAATCCCAAATATTAGTCTACTTTCTAAGCATGGTTAGTGGAGATTTTGTACCCTCAAGAACACCTTAGCCATTGATCGCTCTCTGAGTTTACTTTTTTAGTTTTTAATTAGCATTCTTTAGTTTTATGCAATCTTGTTTCGCTAGTGTCAACCATCGAATCACTCTTTCACTCACTTGGTCACGTTGTTCCTTAAGGATATTCGCAGGGACAACAACAAGATTCTACAAGAGATAAAATGTTGGTTCCTTTTGCTCCTCGTGGATTCGATACTCTTACTTCGTAAACTGACTACAACTAACCCTGTGCACTTGTAGGGTATCAACCCCGTTTTCTGGCACCGTTGCCTGGGAATGAAGTAATTTCATCTTTTATTGCGAGTTTTATTATTGTTAGACACGGCCCGCAACATCGTCAGTATCATCATATTTGTGTGTGTTTCTTATGTTTTCAATATACCTGAGTTTGTCTAGTTGTACGAACTTTTGATACTTAAGCACTCAATTCCTGACCATGAATATAATATTTGTTCTAGTGTAGGTCCAACTTTGAATGCAGAAAGCTATAAGATAAATCCAAGATTGATTGTGACGTTGCATGCTTGTGAGAACCCTAGTTTTTAGGTTAGACTTAAGTGGCGTGGGATGGAAGTAAATCAACTCGCATTGCTGAGTTGACTGAGGTTCTACTGAGGAACGTTGGAAGTTAGGTTGAGAGGGGAATTTGTTGTGCATTCGCATTGTTCATGGCATACATCATGATCACTATACACATTCAAATACAATTAACATTGGGACTTTATTAATTAAGGACTATGATACAAATGTTTCGGTACAATATGATTATAGAATGAATAAAGAAAAAAATTACATGTTGGAATTTCTACCTATACATCAAAGCTAAACCTAATCTTTGAGTCCTTGAGTTGTAGTGAAACACCGACAGTCGAAGGGGGGAAACTTCAAAAATGTTGGCGGCATCCGAGGTCATCGAGTATCTACACTCGAGACCGTTGGATTTACGCTGTTGCTGTAGGAGGCAAAGGTTTTTGAAAATGAGGTTTCGAAATATAGGCGGTCTCACCGGCACAGTTCCGCCAACATCCGCAGGTTTAGTTGCAGGGGCAAATTAGTGCTGAGTGAATCTAAATAGTTTTTAGTTTTGAAAATAGTTTTGCAAAATGTTTTTGTTTCTGAAAATGTCCGAAGGCCACGTGGCTAAGACCCTCGTTGGACAAATCTACATATATACATGTATATGGATAAAAGAGATGAGAATAGCAAAATATTTTATTTTCCCTACAGTAATTGCTTCATGAGTTTTGTTTTGAAAATAATTTGTTTTGTAAAGCCAAAGATGAAATAAATCAACAGCCCATCTTTGTTTATCCAACAGCCCACATTTTTGACTTATCAACCAAGCCATCGAATGAGATTATCCATCCAATAATATTCACCAAGAAAATATCCCAGCTCAGATGAGACAACACTCCTACAAGTGTTTATCTAGGTAGTACACAAGTGCTGACTTTAGTCAAAACTCCTTAGCCAATAAGTAATAGACCAGGTAAATATCAGTAGTAACCAATCAAGAGTAGCAAGAGATAGCCATCATATCAGCAGGAGGTGGCAAAACTTACCACCGAAGGAAACAAGAGCTACATAAGGCTCTTAGTAATAGGAAGAAAGCAGCCAAAGATAGGAGTAAACAGTAGTGCTAGTGAACCATCGAACCACAAGGGACCATTCCAGGAGTCATAGTCACCACCATCCCTAAACACCACCAACACACCATCACCATCCTTAGGAGCTGAGCTAAGGAATCATCAAGCTCGGGAGATCATCAGGAACAGCAAGACAAGAGGAAGATTGGCCAAGGAGAAGGAGGCTCAGACCATGAGGAAATAGAGTAGGCCACCAAGATCAAGGGAAGGAGTAGAGAGGAAAAGAGGCCATAGTTTGTATGGAAGGTCAGCAAGCTTAGAAGGCCCAAACTTACCCCTATCCAGCCAACAAGGTAGGATCCCATTTGAGATCATTATAATCCATGTACATAGATGGAATTTTCTTTAATAGGACGCTCAGACTATAGTCTCATCTTAGGTTTTGTAGGCAGCATAGTGTAGTCTTTGTTCTTATCAGTAAATGCTTCAGATGGCTAACATCTTCATTAGCCGAGCCAACGCAAATATCTGTTCTTACCAGAAAGTTTACCTTTTCTCAAACCCTTCTCAGATAAATATCAGAGTATAAAGGAATTAGATCAAAGATAGTTCTATTCTCTTAGGTTAATAAACTAAGGTATGTGAAAAAGAATCAAGAATAGCATCTGTTCCATCAATTTAAGTGAGCTAATGCACATAAAGAGTAATAACCAATAGTTACATAAACCAAAACAATCCAGTAGCAGTATCCATTCTTATCAATTTTTAAATGCTAAACATCATCGTAGCATAGCAAAGAATCAAGAAATGGTATCTGTCCTTACCAGATTCATACCTTTCTCTAACCTATGTCTGAAATAAATAAATAAAATCATCATGGAAATGATTAATGAACCAAAAGCTTTATATATATATCTGTTCTTCAGTTTAATAAACTGATACCAATATATGCTGAAATTAGAAAACAAGGAAATGACTAAAGATCAAGTTAGCATCTCTTCTTAGATAATAGTCGATATATATATAGTTGGGAAGTAAAATAAGCTAGGACCAAGGTAGTAATCTGCTCTATCAGAAATTGTACCAAACCCTCAACCATTCTCAGATAAGCGTCATTAGTAAACATCTAACAAGATCATGCGTAATAATCTACCTCACAGTTTAAGCAATCTGATATAGGTGAGAAGAATCACATACAAAAATTAGAAATAGCATTAGGATCACAACATGCATATTGCACAAGAGTAAAATAATCATCAACACAAGTTTAGCAACCGGGCCATCACATTGCTTTTGCCCATATATGAACAATCTCAGAACAGAGATTCTTAACCTCAATGAACTAATCACAGAGAAACCCTAGAAGTGACGAAATGGAGAGAGAGGAAAAGAAGAGGGGTAAGGGGCTTACCTGGAGGCGACGCCACCGGCGCGGTTGCGACGGTGACCAAATACGTGCCATCCGGTGACGGCGGCACCGAGTGGTGTGAAGGGGAGGCCTACGTGAAGCAAGGCGATTGAGGCGGCGTGTAGATGTGACATCCAGGAGGTGGCAACCGAGCGGGGCCGGTGGGGCTGGGCCCTAAGCCCAGGCGCATAGTGGGGCGGCGCCGGTATCGGACGGAACCGAGGAGGCGATGGGACCAAGGCGGCGGGGGCGACAACCCGAGGTGGCGGCATGTGCCTGGAGGCGAAGGAGAGCTCAGGAGAGACCAGCAGGAGAGAGAGAGAGAGGCCACGGGGAGTGGCGGAGGAGGCGGAAGGCCAAGGAGTCAGTGGCGCATGGGAGAAGAGATGGGGGAGAGTGAGAGTAGGGGAAGGAAGAGGGAGTACCGAACGGGCCAGCTGGGCCTAATGGGCCGACCAGAAATTGACAGGCTGGTCGGTAGGAAAAGTTGAGAAAAAATTAGAAACTAATTTGCACTGTTTTATTAAAGCAGAAAATGAAGAGAAATAAAGAATTAGAGATAAATGCATATATGCTCATATAATAATGAGTAAGTTGAAATTTGGGAAATGTTAGATTAAGATAATTTCTTGCAAAGGAACTAAGACCTATCAAGAATTGTAAATTTTTCTAAAAATGTTATTCTTCTTTAGAAGAAAAGGTTAAACCCTAAGTTAAGTTTCTTTGGTAAACTAAAATGGGTGATGAAGTGATGTTAAAAGCGATATAAACTTCAAAGTTAGCTAAAGCTTAATTATCCTTAAATAATCCTAAGTCTTCAGTAGAATGTTTAAAAGACTTGTATTACATTCCTTAGAACATTTTAACACACATCATTTCATGCATACAATACCATGGTCATTGCATCCATTTTGAGATTTTGCTGGATTAGTCCTTATCAGACTATGCTATTTTTCTTTCTTCAGAAACCGGAATTCAGCCAACAGACCAGTCAAACTCCACAACCTATCCGTTAAGAGGCAAGTCTAGTTTCTTATTCATATCCGTTGAGAACGTTTTACAAAATTTCCTTCTCGTCTATAACATGCACAAAATGAAAATCTATTTTCTAAAGATGAATCAATTGTTGTTTTATTTGATCGCCAGTTTTTGGGCGTGATCATGGTGGGTGGTGAAATCCTGGAAAGGTGCCGGGGGCACATCGGAAGGTGAATTTCATCACACGGGTTTGTTCATATAAGGTTAAAGCAACAAATGATCGATCGTGCTTAAATGTCGTAGTGATCGCGCATACCACATACCTTATATGGGTGGGGCTGAGCCAAAGTACCTTTGCCATAGGTCATACTCCCTCAGGAAAGGAAGACCTCAATAGTTGGATCTGGAGTATCAACTGTTAGGAAGGTGGTGTTAGCTGTGGGTTAACCACAATGCGTTGGATCTGTAGTATCAACGTGAGATCAGTAGTACCTGGCCTGTTGTGCGGGGCTACGACGCGGGGTATGACTGAGCGGGCGGTGAAACGGTTCTGTGACCTTACGGTTTGGTTGTGCATGCGACGACGTGAACACTATGACTATTGATCGTTTGTGGGTACAGTTGCGCACCTCTGCAGAGTGTAAAGAAGTGTGGCTGAGTCACTCCATGTTCCTAGTTGGAACTGCGAACGCGGTAGGAAAGGGATTCATCGGGGATCCTAGCAGCCTGTAAGGCATGAGATCATAGTCTCTTAAATTAAAATTTGACTCTCTTACCTTACAAAATTGCATTGCTTTTTGGAGAGTATTGCTGTTCTCAGTAGATAGTGCATCAAACACCTCTTTGCTATTCCTGGACTTGTTGAGTACCTTTTGTACTCATCCCTTTACCCTAATTCCTTTGATTAGATTGTGAGCCGACAGCAGAGACGGAGGTGGTGTACGTCGAAGTCGAAGAGGATGTCCCTGAAGAGCGAACACCATCGAAGGAAGACAAGGGTGTCTACTACTACATCGAGTACCAAGACGAGAATGCCACCGAGTAGAAAAGGAGGTCGTGTGAGTCGAGAGTTGTAGATAAGGCTTTTGCTGTAACCAAGTGATAACGGTTTTAAATGCCCCGTAGTTTTGGGAATAAGTTTGTAAGACTTTATGTTATATTTCGAGTTTGTAAATTAAGTTTGTAATATATTGACCGTTGCAATGTTTCTGATGTACTACTCTGTATGATATATTGTGGATGAGAAGGCACTTTGTCTACAATATGTCAAAGACCGGCATATTATCCAAGAGGGTAGTATGTGGGTCGCCGCAATGCTAAACCTTTCACAAGAGACGGGAGAGAAGATCCTTATGCACACATGGAATTATTTGAGCAAAATTTTGAAACTTCCAAATTAAAAGCTTTCACTACAGATGAAGTTAAGCTCAAGTCTCTATCTAAAAAAGCTTTATTATAGTTATCAACTCACCATTCAAGTACTTTCAATACTTGCAGTGCTTTATCTACCACCTTTTTGTCTCGCTTTTATCTAAAGATGAAATCGTATGGAGCAAAACTTCTTGTTTGCAACTTTAGACAAAGGCCAGGTGAGAGATTGACTAGAGCTTACAAAAGGTATAGATCTTTACTAAGATATTGTCCTCGCCATGGAGGACTATCTGATGGAAGCAAGCAAGATGCTGACCTAGCATCTGGAGGTGCTAATATGGATTTTACAATTGCAGGTGCTTGGGAATTGATGGATAGAATTAATGCTAATCATGAAGTGTTGGAGAATTAATGCTAATCATGAAGCATGGGAATTAGATAAAGGTGAATGAGGAACACTGCTTAAAATTTAATGTGTCAAGTCCTTTACTAAGTCCACGAAAATTGAAGAGCTTAGTAAGAATTTCTAGATCGGTTCCAATGTTATTATTAGAATTACTAAATCTTTTTCTGAACATTTGAAGTACCCAAGGACAACTAGGAGATTTATAAAGAGCATATTAAGGAACCACCAATTGAAGTATCTACTATTAATTTCTCTAACAATTTGTTGCCAAAAAAGGAGGAAAGTACCTATGTACCTCCTCTACTATTTCCACTTCGAGTAGTGCAACACTAGTTGGAAAGGGAAAACATGAGATAAAGGTGAATGAGGGCTGGAAATGCTAGTTTAGCGGGCATGAGATTGTGTGACAAGTGATATCAGAGCCCAGGTACCCAGATACAAATCTCAGAGACCTCACAGTTGCCTATCATGGTTGGCGAGCTGGAATGCTGGTGTTAGTGGGCTCGGGTATGACCATTGTTTGAGAGGGAGATTTATTGGTTTTAGTCCCACATCGGTTATGGACAGATGCTGAACACAACTTATAAGTGTGAGGGTAGCCTCTCCTATCAGGCTAGTCTTTTAGGAGGAGAGGGCTCAAGACCTCTTATAAGCCTGTGTTGCTCTGTGGTTGGGCCTGGGATGCTATGGGGGCTGGAAACGCTGGTTTAGTGGGTCCGAGATTGTGTAACATATGCTATTTAATGGGCTGAGATTAGGGCAACTAATATGCTTATTAGACTTGCGAATATAACTTATAGAATACTAGATGGTATTCTTTGTGATATTCAAGTGCTGGTTGGAGGACTATTTACCTTATTGATCTTGTTGTTATAGATATGCCAAAAGGTCCTTTTTGTCCTATTATTTTTGGTAGATTTTTTTAAGACTACAGGTGTAGAGATCGATTGCAAGAGATACATTATAACTCTCAAGTTTGGAATAGATAAGGTGCAATTTCATTTTTCAAAATTTTGTCACTAACGCTTATAGTAGAGGTCCTCAAGAAGATAATACAATTGCCCATCTAGCCGCCGTTCATTTGGCAACACCTAATGATGACCTAGAAAGAAGTTTACTAGGCGAAGAATAAATAGAAGAGGACGAAGAGAAAATATGAGCTAATGCTAGATGAAGCTAAGGAGGAAAAAACAAGGACTAAAACATTCTTATGAGTCTCCGAAACCATAAGGAATCGACGAGATGTCAAAGCCTAAATTTAAATCTTTACCTCAAAATCTAAGGTATGCATTCTTGGATGATCAGAAAATATCCTATTATTATTAGTGCTAATCTTTCAGAGAAGGAGAAAAAAATCACTGGAGGTGTTCGAGCATATCATACCGCCTTTGGCTACGCACTTGATGATCTCCAGGGAATGACACTTTGCTAAGCATGCACCACATAGATATGGAGAAAGGAGCCAAAGTAGTAATTGAGCATCAACGCTGCCTAAATCCTAAAATGAAAAATGTGGTAAGAAAAGAAGTGATCCAACTCCTCGATGCAAGTATGATATACCCTTGTCCGATAGAAAATGGGTGAGTCTAGTTCATTGCATACCTAAGAAAGGAGGTTTTTACAGTCATTCCTAACAAGGATAATGAGTTAATTGACACTAGAACCATTATTGGCTAGCGCATGTGTATTGATTACAGGAAGCTTAATAAGAAGACAAGAAAGGATCACTATTTGCTACCATTTATTGATCAAATGCTAGAAGGGTTAGCAGATCACTCTCATTTTTGTTGTCTTAATGGATATTCTATATTTTTTCACATTGAGTCCATCCTGAAGATCAAGAGAAAACTACATTTACCTATCGTTTTGGTACTTATGCTTTTAGGAGGATGCCTTTTGGTTTGCCTTACGCTCCTGCTACTTTCCAGGTTGCATGACAGCCACATTTTGTAGACTTTATAGAGGAAATTATGGAAGTCTTTATGGATGATTTCTCCGTCTATTGAACTTCTTTTGAAAGTTACCTATATAATCTAAACAATATTTTGTAGAGATTTGAGGACACTAACCTTGTTCTCAATTGGGAAAAGTGCCACTTTATGGTTATCAGAGTAATTGTTCTTGGTCACAGAATTTTAGGGAGAGGAATAGAGGTGGACAAAACAAAGATAGAGGCTATTGAAAGATTGCCTTATCCTAAACATGTCAAAGGAATTATAAGTATCCTTGGTCATGCAGGTTTTTATAGGAGGTTCATTATAAATTTTTCTAAAATATCTAGCCTCTACCCAATCTTTGCAAAAGCAAGTACCTTTTAATTTTGTGATGATTGTGCTGAATCCTTTGACACTCTCAAGAAGGCTCCCATCACCGCTCCTATTATCCAACCACCAAATTGGGATTTACCTTTCGAAATTATCTGTGATGCTAGTGACTTTGTCGTGGGAGCAATCCTAGGGAACAAGGTTAACAAAAATTTGAGTGTTATTCATTATGCTAGTAGAACTTTGAATGACGCGCAAAAGAATTATGCTACTACTTAAAACGAATTGTTAGCTGCTGGTTTTGCTGTGTGATAAATTTAGATCTTATATTGTTGATTCTAAAGTAATAGTTCATACCAACCATCAAGCTCTGAAACATCTTTTAAGTAAAAAGAGTTTGATTTGCAGATCATCAACAGGAAGAGCAAGACAACCAAGTGACTGATCATCTTTCTAGGATGCGAAACTTATATAATGATGAAATTATGATTAATGATTCCAAGTGAAAATCTTGTAGCTATAATGAAATAGTGCCATGGTTGCAGGTTATGCTAATTTTGTTGTTGGAAAATTCTCCCTCCTGGCTACTTTTGGGATGCTTTGCCATGGTCCAACTATGCAAATGTTGATGTAATGAGTACCTTGAAGGTCATCATAAACAAAAAGTCTATTGATTTCATATCATTCCATTTCTTCATTTAAAGTAACTAAAACAACCTAACTAAATTTATGTGAAAATTGTGAAATAAAAAGTCTCCAAATGGCTCTACTGATAATTTTCATCGGTGTCGTACATCTCAAAGAAGGCCTCCAAAAAATTTCAAGTGATTTGGAATAAATTTTCATATTTGAATAACATTTTATGTAATCAAGCTCCATATTGGCAGAACCATAGTATATTTATTTTATGATGTTTCCTCTATTCAAAATTCATAATATCTTATATTGGTGACTCATTTATTCCCCTGAGCATGAATATAATTGTTTCATGAATTGTGGGGCTATATTTTACCTAGCTAGTTACAGTTCAAACCTAGATTAGGGCATAATTGAACTTGTATTTAAGTAACAGTAAAATATAACTTAGTTTAATCTGATAAAAATTCTCGCACGTCAATAATATTATAAGACCCTATGTGAATGTTTTCGGATTTAAAAACCTAGATGAGAGACCTCTAACAATTTACATGCTATCTCAGGATGGAAATAATAAAATAGAGAAGAAACCCTAAGCCTCGTGGGCTAGCTTATCGCATTTGTCCCTCCAAATAAGTTCAAATCTTAGGGTTGGGTCAAAATGAGTTCAAATCTTAGGGTTGGAAAAAATTTGTAGAGATTCACTATGACATATTTGTCCTCCACAAATTTTATTAGATTAAAACATTATATTTTGCACTACCACTTTAATATTATTGCAATATGGTCCAAAATAGGGCTTGAACTACAAGTAGCTCAAATATTTTTCAAATATTTATATTTTAGTTCTTAAGTATTGATAACTATTAAATATGAAATTTCACAAAATACGGAGAAGAACATTAGAAAAAACATTTGTTTAATTATGCATATTAACTTCAATTAACTTGAAAATTTTGGTGATGTTTCTCAGAGGTATTTAGAGCTTAAGAACATTCAGATAAGGTTTTGAGGAAGTTGGTTTCACAATTGTTATTCAAGTTGGATTCTAAGTCATATTTTAGGGTTTTTAAATATATTTTGAGCCATTATTAACCGGTATAAATGCATGAATGATATGAGAAAAATTATTTTTATAAATGATGATATTCACTAATCTCATGTCTTAAGAATAGGGTCATCAAAATAAGTTCATTTACTCTAGAATGTATTCCGTTCATCATATTGTATTTTTGATTTCTGCTATTGATTTATTCTCTCTTTTTGGCTTACCAAATGGTTTTTCTCTTCTTATGGGTAGAGGCTAACAATGAGGCATTCTACAAATCAATCCTTCTGAGGTTGAAGAGTCTGACACCAAAGGCAAGCAGTGGCTCACTGGACTTTATGATTGTTGATGCTATGATGTTTATGCTTCGTGGCATATGCTTTATGTTGATGTTTGTGATTATTGATGCTATGATGTTCTAGGATGCTAGGGCTTGCTTGCGGATCATGACTAGTGGGTTGTGATGTTTAATTGGACTAAATGAATTATGAAACATAATAAGTGAGATGTGAGAGCTAGGGTTTTATACCAACAGATGGATCGATGGGCGAGGTGATCGTAAGCACCTCGGTCGTCCATTTGAGACTAGTTTCCTTGGATTCTACCCTCTACCCATAGTGGCAGTGTTAGGCGGGGGTGATGTGAAACCATAGCTGACCAGATATGAAGGAAAAACACCTCGAAACAATTCCCGTTTGAGAAAGACTGATTAAGTCATGGTGGACTTGATTTGATGATTTGGGATTAACTCTTGGTGGACTTAACCGATGAAATGAATAAAATCTTGGTGGCTTTTATATATTATCCAGATCTGAAATGTGATAATTAAATTTTAGCATTGGTTGATGAGTTGAACACATGTTGGTTCATGTACTTCTATTATGCTTATGTCATGCTATGTTAATTTGAGAATAAATTACATGTGTAGTAATTTATTTCTTGTTCCATGCCATGTTTATGTTAATTGGAATAAGCATGATTAAGTCTTGCGAGTATGAAAGTACTCATTGAAATTACATTTCTTAACAATTTGCAGGTGATCCTAGTGTATGAGAGTTTTATGATACCGAGTATGTTGACAGCAATGCTTAATTTGCTTACTTTGCTTTATTGGTAGAAAGTGGGTTTTATGTGGCTTTTGTGATATGGTTATGGTTACCACCTCAGGTATTTTAAGTTTTTTCCACTGCTGAACTTTGCCTTTTGTTGTATCTTGACTGACCTTTGAATCGAGTTGGTTGTAAGATATTTACTGCCTATTGTAAATGGTGTGAACCATATATCTTGTAAACCTTTCTTTAGGGTTTGTGTTGTGGTATTTCAAGTTGTCAATTGGCTCTCCATACACCATGTGTGTATGAATTTGAAGTGATTTAGTGTCGGTCTTGTGTTTCACTTTGTGTGATCATCGAACTTGAGTGACCCACCACCTGTGTTGCATTGGCCAACTAGGTTCCGCTATTTAGAACTTGTCTCAAGGTCCTCTAAAGCAATCATACTCCACAAGGTTGAGATGGACCCTAAATCTTTACAGGGTTTAAGAATTTAAGTCGACTTTAGTTTGATGTACACTTTTGTCCATGTTGACCAATGGTGATAGATATATATGATTTCGTCTGCGTATGGTATGTTGGTTTGGTGTCAGACTTCCCAACGATGATAGATACATACGACTTCGTGCACGTATGGTATGTTTGGTACCTAACTTGGGTATTCAAGTGGCACATCGGTCGTAAGTTGGATTTAACCCATTCCTTTATAAGCATGGTCCTGATGTCATTATAAGAAGATGCGTTGCCGAGCATAAGTTGGAAGCCATACTTCAATCGTGTCACTTTAGTAAATATGGTGGACAGCTTCCAAGTTACTATAATCCATATTTTATTAGCCTACATTGTTTAAAGATATTCATAGGTTTGTTAAAAATTGTGATGTGTGCCAAAGGACCGAAAACAGAGGTAAGAGACAAGAGATGCCTATGAATTATATTTCTATTACAAAACCTTTTAATGTTTGGGGGATGGATTATTTGGGACCTTTTACCTCTCTAATGGTACATTCATATTCTTGTGGCTGTTTATTATGTTATTGAGTGGGTGGAAGCAATTTCCACATATCATGCAAATTCTGCTACTGCCACCAAGATGATTAAAGAAATCATATTCCCTAGGTTTGGAGTTCCAAGATGCTTGATAACTGATGGAGGTTCTCATTTTTTGTAGATTGTTTCCAGATACACTCAAATCCAAATGGGAAGGGCCCTACAAGATTGATGAAGTCTACGCATCTAGGGCTATAAAGTAAAGAATGATAAGAAGGAAATATGAATTCTCAATGGTCAAAGACTCAAAACACTACTATTTGAAGGACCACAACAAGTTGAAGAAATCAATTTCTGCACTTCGGAAGAGGCCATTGCACTTCGGAGGAGGCCATTGCTGAAAGGTACAACTGATCACTAAAAATCTAGCACGATATAAGCCATGGCAATCTTGTAACATATTGTTTTTATTTCCTTTCATTTTGCTTTTCTTAGGTAGGTTGTATTATCTTTAGAACCCTTGCATAATTGCAAGTTGACAATCGATACGATCGAAAGGTATGGGCCAGCCCGCCCATACTACAAGTTGGCATTCCTTCTGTTATCTGGGGTAATTTCCACACTTTGTACAACCAAAGGGTACGGGCTAGATAGCCCGTTCCTCAAGTCGGCACACAGTCTAACTCATTTTTGCAGGTGTTCAAGAAAAATATAAATAAATATAATAATTTCTCAGGTGGAATTTCGTTGCTCGAGTAGTATGACTTACCAGTACGAGCCAGCCAGCCCGTACTGCAAGTCGGTAGTAGTTAAGTCTGATTCGCTTCAAATTTTGCGTGGATCTCCGATTTCGATTGTAATTTATGATTCCATAAAAAATTTCGGCGTATCATACCGGTTTGATGTCTTTATATACCAATATTTTGCCCTATTATTCTTGTGCCATTTTGCTTGTTTGATTCTAGGATTCTAGGCATTGGAGACTCGAGATCAAGTCCAAGCCATGAGTCTCTCTTCCAAGTATGTGGAGAAGGAATCCACTTCCGAATCGAAGGAAGCCAAGAGGCCACCGTGCATTGTCCCTGTACCCGATTGGGAAGAGATGATCCCTGATAGCAGACAAGGATTCAAGAATTAGCACAAAAACTCTTACAGGTAAGGATGAGCAAGTAAATCAGATGTATCCACCAAACCCTTACAAGCAGGAGACTCTTGGATCACGCCCTAAGATCACTCTTGAAGACCAAGCTAGCACGAAGCCAAGAACAACAATGGTGATCCCTCAAGAATTAACAAGAAGGGTCACGGATTTAGAGGCTACCTCTAATGCATGCATGGAGCGAGGAATTGATGCCTATTAGATGATGAGCAAATATCTAGAGAAGTGGAAGACCTGGAGGAGAAATTCCACCACTTGGATAGTATTACTTGCAGACTAATCGAGGAAAATAGACAAGTGAAATTAATGCTCTGGGATATGCAAGACCTACACCAAGAGCACATGTTCCGTTTTCGCAAGATTTCCGAGAAATGCGTGTATACACATCCAAAGACACCCAGGATACTTAGGAGGAGCACAATGCCAAGATGGGCAACCTTTAAAATTTTAGGTATATGGGCATACCCCTACCTTGTTCCAAGCTTGGTGAGGTGTCTATATATACCTTATATCTTTTTGCTTTAGCATGTTTATTTTACATTGTCATATAGATTTCCCTTTTCTTATTTTAATTTTCTTTTCATATAGTAATTCAACTTCAACCTCTTTAGAGAAAGAGAGGATTCATATCCATTCTTGAGCAAGCCTAGTTTTATGAATGAGAATATTGCAACTTGTGGCATGATATAAGTAGTTTGGTTTGGGAGGTTTTTAACTTGTAATTATCTCAAATGGTCATGACTAGTCCACAATCTTAGTTTTTAATTTGATAATCAATTAGATGAATTTTACTTTTTAGACCTTAGATACTTGACTAGTGAATAGTGCTTAAAAGCAATATTTATGTGACCTTTTAGTATGCTCAACTAATTGAGCGGGTTGCTTTAGAAAAAAACTAAAACTTCTAGTCCCAATCTTATTAGCATGATACTTTTAGATGATCTTCTCTAAGAAATTTTATTAGACTTTGGAGCATGCTTGGTTTCTAGAAAAAATGACCTTGCTTACACAATGTTTGGAAATCAAGTAAAGAGCAACCAACCACTTCAATGACCCATGAGGGAATGTACCATGAGAATCAATCCAAGGAGGGGAACTCACATATCGGTCACGAGTGGAATGATGGGTGTAGTGGTAATTCTATCCCAGGCAAGATAATTGGTTGGTACTCAATGACCATAAGGAGTAACAGAGTTTTAGAATTCTCAAGGTAGACTACTCCTTTATCTTTTACTTTAGACCATGATGGCAATGCTCGCATTTCTTGTTCCTTCAGCTTTTATTTGCTCAGGGATGAGCAAACATCTAGGTTTGGAGAGGTTGACATGTGCATTTTGCATACATGTTCCCGTACACGTTTTATCATTTTGTTTAGTATTTTTTATTACTTTTTACTATCAAAGCTAACAATCATATGCATATTATCTCCATATCCCACCAATCAAGCAGAAAAGGAAGTTAGGAGGATAGCCTCGATTTCTGGAGGCTTTTGGAGAAAATAATTGCACCAACACCTTCTACATGAAGAAATGAAGCCAACAGATGAAACCACATCGTGATCTGATTTTCCAGAATGTGAGACAAGATCTAACATGCGCCAGCTTGCCCGCACCGTGTGGTTGTATCGGGTACCAGGGGATCCACCTCGTCAAACAAAAAAAACCCTGGCAGTGTTGGATCTAAGAGAAGCCATTCCTACACACTTTGACAGAAGACAGAACATAAAAGAGAGCTCCTAGATTGGATCTAGGGGAGGAGATCATCTACACCTAAAACCAAGAGGAGATTCCAAGAGAGATCGAGGATCCATCCATCCACCATCACCATCTTTGACTTACCCCATAGTTTAATCTTCGAATTTGTCCATTTCCATACTTTTTTCGTTGTGGATTTATTTGTGATCACTTGTACCATGTCCCTCTATTTCGTACTATTACTTTGTTCATGTCTTGCGTTTTGGATCCAGAGTAATCCATTTAGTTCTTGAGGCTATGGAGGAACCCGAGGGTAGCTATGATTGAGATGTGGTAATTTATTTGAGTTATGTTATATGATGATGATGATGTTCTTCATGATGGTTGTGCGATATCGACTGTGCACCTTTTTCCCTAGGGGATATGATGGATGTCAACACCTTGGAGAGAGTCGAGATAAGAGGTATCGAGGTGACAAGAGCTATATCAAAACTTTGAACCTCCTTGATGTGAGTGACAGAGACCCACATTCTTTACGTCGTAACCTAGGGTAAAACCTTAATTGCTACAATGTTTGAGGCATGTCTTGTTTAGGCTCTGCTCTCATTCATACATATTGCAAATACCAATACTATCTAAGCATGCTTAGTGGAGATTATGTACCCCTCAAGGATGCCTTAGCTATTGATAGCACTCCAAGTTTACTTTTTTACTTTTTAATTATTGTTCTTTACTTTTATGCAATCATGTTTCACTAGTTTCAACCATCGAATCACTCTTTCGCTTGTTCATATTGCTCCTTAAGGATATTCTCAGGGACATCAACGAGATTCTACAAGAGATAAAATGTTGGTTCCTTTTGCTCCTCATGGATTCGATACTCTTACTTCATAAACTAGCTATAACTAATCCTATGCACTTATAGGACATCATAATGTTCAGCCTACTTCATTCTCTTTAGGTTGTAAATCCTTTCTTATTCTCATTTGCTACATGTCAAGCCGTGCATTGACGTCATCCTTTGTTTTGCCTTTAATGTTTAACAAGAGACCAATCAAGCTATCCCACACATTCTTCTCTACATGCATCGCATTGATGCAGTTCCAAACTTCTATGTGCTCCCAATAAGGTAAGTTCAAAAATATCAGTCTCTTCTTCCACAGAACTTCTCGCAAGAAGCACTTTACTGCTAACATCACTTGGAGTTGGAACATCCTCAGTATGTTCGTCAAATTGTTTCTTCATCCTGCAGTATGGCTAATCTCTCTTAAGGAACCTTCAGTGATGCATGTACACAGTTTTGTGTCAATGTTGAAGCCACAAACTCATAGTATCATCCAAGCATTTAGTACATGTTTTTTCCCTTTTGTACTCTAGCCCAACAGCTTAGCAAGGGTAGGGTAATCACTGATGGGCAAGAATAGCAAGCAATGTAGAGTGAAGTTCTCCTTTCTGTCAGCATCAAATACCTAGCACCCAGGCTCCATAGTACTTGTAGATCATCCAAAAATTGTTCTAGGAAAACATCAATATCATTTCCCGATTGCTTCGGCCCTAGGATCAGTATCGACAGAACCAGGGAGGAAGGTTGTAGATGCAGAAATTCATGGGTCAAGTGCTATGTCGACTACTCTTGTTACCAAAAGGATTCATGCCATCTGTACTGAAGCCAAACCTTATGTTTGTCGGTTCCTTACCAAATTCTTTGAACGTGTGATCAATGTTTCTCCATTGGATACCATCTGCAGGGTGTCTCAGCTTTCAATCTTCCTTACGCTCCTCTGCGTGCCAATGCAATAGCTTTGCGTCCTTTAGGTTTGCAAACAACCACTTCAACTAGGGATTATAGGCAAATACCACATGACCTTAGCAGGAGTCCGTTTCCTCACCCCATCGCCCTCATCCTCATCTGATTGATCCTTATGCTTGTATCAGGATGCCTTGCACATCAGCCATGATACAGGTTTGCATACTCTTTGCATAGTCATTCGGACAAACGTGTATTCCCTGTATTTCAATTTCCAAGGGAAAATAACCTTCTTAGCTTTGTAGGTGGTTGTGGCATCTCGTTTCCCTCCAGAACCATGTCCTTTAAGAGACCTAACAGCACCGTGGAACTCTTGTTTGACCACCCGTTGCTTGCCTTCAGTTTCAATAGTTCAAGCAACAATGACAACTTTGTGTATTTTTCCTAGCATCCCTCGAACAAAGGCTACTTCGAGTCCCCAGCCAAGGTTTTGAATTCCCCTACTACTACCTATCACGATTCCCTTCCACATGGCGCACCATCTCATCTAGACGGTGATGATTGTCCGAATATCTTCATCTGAAGAAGAATTGTCGTCATCATCCAGCATATCATTATATTTATCACCCATGTTGTTGCACTACTACAGAAATTGCTTTTACAACTGGTTCAAAAAGGCTATCTTAGCCAGCCTTGTATCCTCCTGTAGGCCGAGGGAGCTAATAATTTATGTTATCTCAACCGGTTCTCAGAGCCGGCTGGGATAAGAACACCTCAGTCGGTTCTCTCTGTATAACCTAGGGGAGTAGTACTGATTCTCTAGGTTTCAGATGATGAATATTTTGCCATAGTGTGTTGTTGGAGTTGAATTTTAGGTTGCATGAATTCAATGTTTACTTGTTTGAATTTGTATATCGGATGTTCCGGCATTCTGATCGGAACTTCTGATGTGTTTCGGAAGATCCGAAGTCGACTGCGTTTTTAGCTCCCTGGAAAAACCGGAGGTTCCAGTCAATGATCAGAACTTCTGATGTGCTTCAGTAGTTTTGAGTTTGAAGTCGGAGGCTCCGACTCTCATTTCCGGACTCCGAGAGTTGGCTGGAAGCTCCGAGGGTTCTGAGAACCGGAGGTTCCGATCTAGGAACTGGATGTTCTGATAGTGAAAAGTTTTTGACCACGTGTTTTCTGATGAATTAGGGTTCGGTCAATTTGTCTCGTGAAAATTCATGGAGTCATTTTTCTCGACTAACTTGGGTCAAGTGGAAAACTTGTGCTCGCAACCGGTTTGCTTGTATACTAGTGTGCAGAGTCGATGAGTGCAACGGTGGTTTAGTCAAGAAGATCGGCATGGCGCTTGGAGGGCAGAAATGTGATCAAGGTGGTGGCAACGACATCGAGCGGCTCAAGACAGTTGCTTAGCGGACGAGGCAAATGTGGAGACAAGACGTGATAACCAAGTTGGTGTGAGAGCATTTCGGTAAAAGTACGGAAACCACCGAAGAAAAATCAAATAAATCGTGGTGGCAACCAATGATGCGGTTGAGGATTAGGCTTGCGGTGGTAGGAAGGTTTGAGGGTGGATAGATGGCTTAGATGCTTTGGGATGCATGCTACGTGTCCTATGCCCTTAAGTGGGCTTTAAGGCCCAAGTGGAGAGGGTATGCCCCTTCCACTATAAATAGGAGATGGTGGGTTCTTTAAATCCTAATCTTTTTGACAATTCTTTATAAGAGCTGCTCAAGAGAGCTTTGACCTAAGATGAGAGGCTTTTAAACATCAAGAAAATCAATACAAAACGAGTTCCAAGAAAAAACTGTGTCCTTGAGATTTTCCCTCCTTCTCTTTTTGGATTTTCGTTTTCTTGTCTTTTCTGTTGAGATTTCTTGGCTATGGGAAGTTAGTGATGGAAATATCATCTCCATGTTGATTTCATCCTAGAATACCCAAAGAATTTATATTGGAGGAAAGGCAAGCTTTTGGGGTTTTCAAGTTTGATTGTCTTAAAGGGTTCAATCTTGTGTTTTGGGACTTAGAATTGATTGCTAGTATATGTGAGATGCTTTCATATTGATTTCACATCAAAATTCCTCACGAGCACCTAGGAATTGATGGTTTGATTCTCGTCTAACTTTTAGTGCTAAATTTTAGGGTTAGAAAGAGGCTGATAGTAAATCAGTATTTTTCTCTTAGCACAGACAAGATTTTGACATGATTCCAATTGGAATAACTTCATAATCTTCTTGTCTACCATGGTGCAAATTTTCATTCAATTCAACTAGGTAGATCAAAATCGACGAACATTCTTCCAAGCAACATTCAGATTTTCTGATTTTCTTACTACGGAAGTTCCGATCTACATCGGAAGTTCCGACCCACAAGCGGAAGTTTCAATTTTTCCAGAGATTTCAAAATTTGGGTCAGTTCAGAACCTCCGGGAATATCGGAACCTCTAATATTTTTACTCTGGAACTTCTGGTTTGTCCAGTTTTGGCTCCACTGATTTTGATCGCGCTTGTCGATGGTTTTCCGCTGCATTCTTTGATTTGGATACACTGTATTCTTGCCTTGTTCTGAGAAGAAGAATTTGAATTCGACATTTACCTCCCCCCCCCTATTAGAAGCCACCGATCCAACACTCTCAACAAAACCGACTGAGATAGAATATTATCTTAGTTGGTTCACCAATTGAGATAGTGTTCATATGACAGAACCGACTAAGATACTATATTATCTCAATCCGTTCTGTTGAATGAACTGACAACCTTATTAAATTGTCCTAGCCGCTTTTTGGTGCAGAACCACCTGGGATATTATTTCTGCTTGCCCTAAAATAGAAAATATATTTTATACACCCCATTTCCTAGATATCTCTCCTAGATCATCCCACAGCATAAATAATATATCCACAAATGCACATTGATATTCACATCACATTTCAATGCACAAATGAACTCAATTAGATAGAAATTCATAAATTAAACAAGTTCATCCATCACATTTGAATACAACCCATTGCACATTTAAATACACAAGTTTGAATCACATTTGAATTGACTCATTCGTCAGTTCCGTCGTGGTGAACTTGCCGTTTCGTTGGATGACTTTTGAAACAATAAAGTCCACCAACTGCGTCCGAATCATGGCAAGCTCCATCTTTGCCAATTCCGTCGCGGCAATAGGTGCAGCCTATCGATATGAAGATCACACTGCTGTCATATAGAAAAAGATGAATACGACACAATTGTAGAAATATTTTTCTTACCTCGGTGACCATAGCTTTGTTCTCGACGACTCGACCCGTTAGAAGATTTACGTGGTGGCAAACATAGAAGCCACACAAATTGCTAAAGTCGGGTTGTTGGTGGTACTAAAAAGATATAGCTGGACTCCACTTAGTTATGTTTTATGGAACTCATATTATGAAGTTTAAATATGTCGATCTGGATACATACCAAAAGTCGAAGATGTGTTGTAGCTTAGGGCCCCCGCCCACCTTGCCTTTTTTCCCTCCACGTGCAAGAAAAAGTTGCTATGCTCTAAATGGTGGTAGAAAAGATTCAATGAGACCAGTGACCTAATAGAAATAGAGTTAGATGAGGTAATTTGTTTACCTATCGATCAACCTGGCGACCCATTTGAAGCTGGTCTTCATATTCAGGTAAGATTCTAAGTAATAGACCTTGGACTGATTAATTATAATAACAATAAGAATCCAGTGGAAACTACATGGTCGTTAATCCAAAGTAAGTTGATGTTGCGCCAAACATAGAAAATGCACAAGTATCAGAAACGAAAAAGTATATAACACTTACGTTTTATTGAAAGGATAAATGATAAATTTCTTATCTTTAGAGGCCTCCATAACTTCTTGTTCCCCTCCACAACTCTTTCACATATCATCCATGGACTGCTCAGAGGCATGGTGTGGGTCAATGGATCCTATCTGTTCATTTGTTTCTCTCGGTTTGACAAAACGAACCTGTATATACACGACCAAATAGTTCTATATTAGTGACATGTATAGGTATTGTACTAATATACATGGAGTGTAAGTGTAGGCACTTACAGTGTGAAGCATCTGATAAGGCTGGCATCCAAGGCGTCTAGATTGTACAAGAGGTACAAGTCCTCCCAAGTCACCGCGAACTGTCGCCCCTATACATGGAGGAAGTGCTCATATTTGAACTTGATTGGGATACTTTCGCTCCGCTGCATCTTGTTTTGTTTCTGAAAGTTGTCCATGTAATACTTGTGCAACATTGAGCAAGCCCACCCAAGCTTGGACATGATATTCTTTGGATTATTGACCAATGGTTTCCCGGCCTTGAATGTACAGTGAATTAGAGCACCCGGGAGACTCCCATCCAGTGTCATATAGCACTTGGATTTGTTCGATGGACATTTCTTCACCAGAAGCCATGTGCATCAACTACTTTCCTGTGCCATGCTGCGGCGGTGGCACGTTGGGCTCTAGTGCACTACTCTTTGGCGATTGTTGTGTCGGTGGTCCTAACGTTCTTAGTGAGAAGGTCAGCATTATAATAGGGGAGTGCGTCAAAGGGACCAATTACTTTGACAATTGTACCAAAACCTTGTTAGTTGGCCGCAACTAGTCGAGGAAGATGTCTCTCTTGGGCCATTGGATAAATATGCTCTTGGCATTCTCAAGAGTTAAGATCTCATTATTTGACGGAATCGAAAGCTTAACTTTCTTGAAAGTGTTGTTGACACCATCGAGGTTCACCTTTGCTTACGAAGGTGCTAGGGGAACATTGTATACCCTTTGCCCTCCTGATGTTAGATAGACTAGCCCCCAAGCAGCATCCGCTGGTTCATCCAAGCCCAAAATCCGAACTTTAATCGTGCATCTCATCGCAATCTACATAATGATGTAAACTATTAGCCAAGCGGTCTAAAACGATCCTATGTGGTGTATTGCAAAAATAGAGCACTTTTACGTCGATCTCATCGCATGGAAATGTGGCATTCGGATCTTCGCCATGACTAGGGATGTCGATTGACGCATAGCTACTCTTAGAGGCATAGAGGCTGCATGCAATGGTTGGTTCAATTCTCCCAGCTTGGAACTCGGCTCTTAGGTCATTTAGAATCTCTTCTTTAAGGTCGTGATGCTTGCGTTGTTCTTCGAGCACTTTCCTCGCTTTTTTACATTCGCGCTTCATCTCCAATTCTTGGTTGCATCCATATTTCTATGGACAGAGGGACCCTACACCCCGCATGCGACCGGGGTGCTTTGGGTTTCCCAAGCTCTGTTCCAGTATATCGCCCGAGAAGGTCCTGAATTGAAATGCCACATCAAATTCGAGCTGCAAAATCCAGAATTGATATTTTAACTGATACGAGGTTAATCAAAAGCTGTAATACTACTTAGGCTTTTAAATATCACACCAAGTGTCTATAAGTTTCGTCAACAGCATGGTTGTTAAATTTGGTCTGGCCTAAAGCCAATGTGGTATCAAATGTTGCCCTTGCTCTAGCCCAAGCTCCCGTCCTCGCATCATAGAAGTTCACAAATTGACTTGGGGCATTAGACTCTGATGCCTGCTGCCCACTTCTTCGACATGCCCGCATAGCCGGCAATCCCCAAACGATGGGGGTGATTGTTTCTCCTTGAGAGGGCCCTATTCTATGCACTCCTTTGCCAGAATTTATCTGATGTCTTCATATGCACAAATACAGCCCAATTCTTGGGAGTAATCATTGGAAACTTCTAAAAGGGCTCCTCATCGGCGTCCACATACTCCATCACCAGTGTGGCCTTTCGATTCTTCCACGCTTTGCACGCTGTCATACAAGCAGCTTGTTCCATGTGTGCCTTCCATTCATCTCCTTACGATGAAGTAGTCCATGATTTCCTTCATTATCGATGCAAGCTGCATTTTGTCGACCTTCTTCTAGCTTTCAAGGGTGATGGGCACCGGTTCTCATGCTACGATCCCGTATAGGGTTGAAAACTTCTTCCTCGCATCATCGGGCACGAGAGGGGCCCCAGAGTCATGTACAGTGGTCATGGTGTACTTGACCTCCAGTCTTTTTGATTGCTTTCTTCCCTCTCCCCGCCTCTTCTTGCCCATGGAACTGGTAGTCATCTTAGCAAACAGTCTCAGGGGCAACGCCGATGTACGGCGGCTATTTATTAAAGTAATAATAGGCTACGTAACGTACAAATTAACCTACATATTAAAAATTCATCTAACCTAGCATATTAAAAATTAATCTAACATAGTATATTAAAAATTGATTTAATGTAGCATATTAAAAACTCACGTAACCTAGCATATTAAAAATTCATCTAACCTAGCATATTCAAAAATATTACAAATTAACCTAGCATATTAAAAATTAATCTAACTTAGCATATTAAAAAGAACCTAGCGTATTAAACATAGCATATTAATATACCCTAATCACATAAGATATGTATCTAACATATTAACAGTATGAAAGAAAAAAAGAAAAACCCTAACTAATGTGGTTGGGGAGGCCGGTGGCGGAGCTGCTGTGGTCGGGGAGGCCGGAGGTGGGGCTACTCAGGTCGGGGAGGCTAGAGGCGACGCTGGTGACCTCTGCGAGACGCATGGCAGTGGCCCTAGCTTGGCCAAGGCCGCTGGTGGTCATCCTGGACTTCGACGGGGTCGAAGACTGTGAAACAGGCGTGGTTGAGTGTGGCAGAGCAGACGTCGCCGACACGGCGATGGGCACGGCGGGTGGAAAGAAATAGCCGTGCGGAAGTTGGAAAGTTTGGTTGTTGGCGTGCCCTCCACTTCTTATAAGTACAAGATATCTCAGCCGGTTCTGTAGAAAAAACCGACCGAGATAACCATGCGGGAGTTTGGATGAGCTGAGAAAGCTGTTCCACAAAAAACCCTAACCCTGACCAGAGGGGTATAGGTTTTCGGTGGGGTTTAGGGTTTCGTTAAGGGTTTAGGGTTTTCATTAGGTTTTCACTAGGGTTTTTGTGAGTCATATGTTGACTTTGACAATAGTTGTGATGAATATCTTGCCATCTTATGAGGAGTTGAATATTTGGTTGCATCAATTCAAGGTTGGAATTATTTGCAATATGTTTGATTGATTGAGTTTCTCAATTTGTCTCAAGGAAAAATTGAGTGGATAAAGGATTTTTCTCGACTGACGTGGGTCAAGTGAAAAACTTGTGCTCGCGACGCTTTGCTTGGTCTATTGTGTGCAGGTGCGAGTTGGGTGCGGCGATGGTTCGGCCAAATGGACCGGCATGATAGCTTGGAGGGCTGAGATGCGGTCAAGGAGGTGGCGACGACATCGTGCGGCTTAAAAGCATGTACGCGGACGACAAGAAAGCGGATGGAGACGAGACGTGAGGACCAAGTCAGTGCGAGGGCGTTTTGGTAAAAACGCGGAAACCACCAAAGCTCGACCAAGAAACTGCGGCGGCGGCCGGAAGCGGTTTAGGGTTGGTAGCTTAGGGTGGAAGATAAATCGGATGGTGGCTAACCTAGCTAGGTGCTATGAGATGCGTGCGAGTTAGGTTAGGCCCATTAGGGTACTAAGGCCCAAGTGGAAGAGGGGGTTGTCCCTCTCCACTATAAATAGGTGATGAGGGTTTTGTTAACCCTTAACCCTTTTGATTAGCTTTGAGAGCTGCACTTAGAGGAGTGCTTTGCCTAGATGAGAGGCTTGTAAACCAAAGAAAAACCCACGAAAATTCAATACAAAAAGATTTCCCTAATCCCCATGCGTTCTTGAGTTTTTCTCTTTGTGAATCCTCTTGATTTTCGTTCTCTCGCTTTTCTTGTGATTTGATTTTTGATATGGCAAGTTAGTGATGGAGTAATCACGTCCTATTTGATTCCATCCCAGCATATCCAAGAAATCAATCTCTTTTCTCATGTTTTGAGATTGCTTGCAAGAGAAGAAAGATTTGGGGTTTTGTAATTGACTTGTCTTGAGGATAAGTTTTTTGGTTTTGATAGATGAATTAGATTGCTAGGACATGTGAGATGTTTCCATATTGATTGAATATCAAAATCCCTCACTAGCCCTAGGAATCAATTGATTTGATCTCGTGCAAGTTTTTCCTCTCATTTGCTCTTGGAACAGCTGTTAGTAAATTGGGGTTTTCTCTCAGCACAGATGAGCTTTTGAGGTGATTCTAGTTGGAACAGCTCCGTAAGTCTTTTGTCTACCTCTGTGCAAAATTTCATCCAATTCCGTTGGGTGGATCAAAATCTGCGAACGTTTTACCGAGCGACAGTCTGCTGTTTTTTCAAAACCGGAAGTTCCGATTTTCTTACTCCGGAAGTTCCGATCCACATCGGAAGTTCCAATCCAGGAGTCGGAAGTTCCGATTTTTCCCGAGCATTCAAAATTGGGGTGACTTCGGAACATCCGGTAAGGTCGAAACTTCCGATATTGTTACACCGGAACCTCCGATCCGACTGTGTTTTGCTTAACTTTTCTCAACCCATTTGTCAATTGCTTTTCCGCTGCATTCCTTGATCTGAACACAATAGCTAATCAATAGTTTTGTGTTCTAATCTTGAGAAGAAATTTTTAGTTCGACATTCACCCCCCCTCTGTCGGAAGCCACCGATCCAACAAGTGGTATCAGAGCCCGGTCTCGCTTCTCTATAAGCTTTGACCGGCTTTGCGAGCCATGGCTTCCCACGGATACTCGACTCGTCCTCCTGTCTTCAATGGGACGGACTGGGAGTTCTGGAAAAATCGAATGAGGATCTTTATCCAGTCAGAGGGGCTTGCAATTTGGAAAATCATCGAAACGGACGACTTTGCTCTTCCTGCACAAGTGACGGCTGAAAATCAGGTTGATGTTGAAAACAATTGTAAGGCCATCAACTATTTGCTCTCTGGTTTGGATAGGAAGGAGCATGAGCGGATTGCTCATCTTGATACCGCTCACAAGATTTGGTCGACCCTGATCACCTACCATGAGGGGTCCGACCAAGTCAAGATTGCTCGAGCGGACCAATACAAAGTTGAATATAATCGTTTTGAGCAACGTCCTGGGGAATCGATTTCTGAGCTTTTTGAGAGATTTGAAAGGATTGTGAACAAGCTCAGGAGTGTGGGAGTGAGGTATTCTGACTCAGAGATGGCTAGGCATGTGTTGAACACATTAGAGCCCGCTTTTGAAGTGCGGAAGATTGCCATCCAAGAGTCCGCCAATCTTGCCACTCTCACACTCGATCACCTGTTCTCCAAGCTCTCCACTCATGAGATCACTTCGGAGAACAGAAATGGCTCTAAGTCCAAGACTTTGGCTCTTGTTGGGAACACTTCCTCGGATCCATCGAGGATAGTGTCTCCTAGTGTCAACTCTGACACTTGTATGATTTCTTCTTCTGGACTGTCTCTTGCAGCCTTGTCTTCTTTGTCTGATGATCAGCTTGAATCTCTTCCCGAGGATGAGCTCGCGTTATTTGCAAAACGCTTCTCTAGGGCATATAAGAATGTGAGAAATAGGAGAAGGAAATCCTCGGACATCACCTGCTATGGATGTGGTGAGAAAGGCCACATTCGATCCGAGTGTCCTAATCCTAAAGAGAGAAACAAGTTTGTTTCTAAATTTCAGGACAAGAGAAGAAACAACTTTGGATCAAAGCCCAAGATGCGTGAGGTGGAGAAGAATCTTCGTCGAGCTCTCGCCGCTTTTGGAGATAGCGACAACAGCTCCAACTCTTCTTCATCTTCCTCTTCCTCAAGCGAGGATGAACCGGAGCCGCCCAGGCACAAGAAGAAAGGGAAGAAGAAGGTAGAACATGGCTTCACCGGCATGTGCTTCATGGCGAGATCCGAAGAAAAGAGCGACGACGAAGATTTTGAAAGCAATGTAAGTTGCACTTTTGATGAGCTCAGTGTTAGGCATGATAAACTGCTTGATATGTTTGATGTGCAAAATGATGCCTTGTTTGCTTCAATCAAGAAATCTAAAGATCTAACTAAGAAAGTTAATTCTCTTACACTAGAAATTGCTAAACTGAAAAGTAGTGATGATGAGTGTGCTAGTTGTGATGTTTTACACAAAGAATTTCTTGAAGCTAAAGATGCATATGCTAGTGTAAGTGAATTGCTTAAGTCATCCATGGTTGAAATTGATAAACTTAAGTCGAGCCCTTGCTCCTTTTGTGTTTCTAAGGATGATAACTTAGACTTTCTTAGAAAAGAGATTGATTTGCTCAAAACTTCACATGATAGTTTGCCTTTTAGTACACCTTCTGGATGTTCCTCTAGCTTAGCACCTCTGAATGAGTTGAATGAGATGAAATTGTGCTTCGCTCTAGGTTTCATGTTGCATATATTTGTCATCCAGGAGCTTATGGTCTATAAGGACAATCTAGCCAAGCTTAAAACTGTTTATCTTGCTGGTTGCATTGCTCACTCATTTCATGCTAATGAACTCAAGAATGCTAAGAATCAACTTGCTAGCATTAGTTCTAAGAGCACTCAAGAATCTTCCCCATGTTTAAGATGCAAGTATTTGGAAGGTAGAAATAAAGAATTGAATCAATCTGTGCTTGAAATGAGAAGACCAGTGTGTGATAAATGCTCTGAACTAGTTGAAGAAAATCAGGACCTAGGAAGACACATCTCTGAGCTTTACAGAAAACTCACTTTGGCTAATGCTACTGCTTCTAAGCTACCTGTTGATGTTTCTCATGCTATTTCCTCTACTTGCACATTTTGCCATGAGCTTGAGAATGATGTTTCTGCTATGCATGCTGCATTTAGAGAGAGATTTAAGAAAACAGTAGCTGAAACATGTAGCATCGCTTGTGTGTCTTGTGAGTCTCTAAAACTTGAACTAGGAGCATACAAAGAAAAATATGAAAAAGCTGTGAGAGTGTCAGCTTCAGGAGCTTGTCTTACATGTGCTCCTTTGCTTAGGGAAGTTGATTACCTCAAGAAAACTTTAGAGAGATTTTCTGGAGGTAGAAAAGAACTTGACATGATCTTAGACAAGTCTAGAGTTAGCTCAGGCAAAAGTCTAGGTTTTAATCATGTGGAAGAAAATAAGAATCATCCTCCTCATCCCATTGGTTCTCTTGGTAGAGGCTTGATTGCAATAGCTCAGGGGGAGAGGGGAACAGTGTTTAAGTCAGGTGGTTATCTAGATTCATCGCTTAAGGACAAGAGTGCTTCAGCTTCAGTTGGTGCTACCTCGCAAAGGGTAAAATACCAATGCACTCATTGTCATAAGGATGGTCACCTAGTTGAGTTCTGCTTTCGACGTCTCAAGGAGGAGCGTCGTGACCGTGTTCGTGCTCTTAGGGGTATTCAACGACACAACAATGCGTTGAGTGCTCCTAAGACACACACGAGGCCTCAACATGTTGAGGTTTCTGGTGGCTCTAGCAGGCGACAGGGTTTAGGTCGCTTAGAGTTTTCTCGCCGTCCTCTTGGAGGTGGTTCACGTGCTTCGGTGCGTGACATTCCTTCGCGGTGCGTTCTAGGTCAGGATCATAGAGTTGCTCTAGGTGTTGCATTGCATGCTAATCACTCACGATCTTTTGTTCCTGTTCAGCGAGTGACTCAGTACTGGATTCAAAAATCTTTGCTTACTAACCCCAGTACCGAGTCCACTCGTTTTCGGCCTTTTGTATAGGTTGGCCGGCGAGGGTTGGTGAACATGTGGCTCGTTGATTCCGGGTGTTCACGTCACATGACCGAAAGCTCAAAATGGTTCACCTCCCTCAACAAGACGTCCGGTGATGAGTACATCACTTTTGGAGATGACTCTCGTGGACGCGTGACACACAAGGGCGCAGTGCGAGTCAACAACAACAACATTCTCAAAGATGTTGCCCTTGTCCAGCTCGGGTTCAGGAGCATGATCGGCTCCCTCCTCTACTTGACAGCGACAAGACCGGACATCCAGTTCACCGTCTGCATTTATGCGAGGTTCCAAGCCTCGCCGAGAGACTCCCACCGGCAAGCTGTGAAGCGCATCATGAGGTACCTTCGATCATCCCTTGAGTTTGGACTTTGGTATTCATGCTCTTCTGTTCTTGGGATTCGGAGTTTTTCTGATTCAGACTTTGCCGGGTGTAAGATAGACCGCAAGAGTACTTCTGGCACTTGTCATTTTCTTGGCACTTCTCTTGTTTCATGGTCTTCTAGAAAACAATCTTCTGTTGCACAATCTACTGCTGAAGCTGAGTATGTTGCAGCCGCTAGTTGTTGTAGTCAGATTCTTTGGATGATTTTGACTTTGCGGGATTTTGGGTTGTCTTTTGATAGTGTTCCACTTTTCTGTCATAACACTAGTGCTATTAACATTGCTAAGAACCCAGTGCAGCATTCTAGGACTAAGCATATAGATGTGCAGTTTCATTTCCTGAGAGACCATGTTGAGAAGGGTGATGTAGTGCTTAAGTTTGTTGATTCTGAAAATCAGCTCGCGGATATCTTTACCAAGCCATTAGATCCCACACGATTCTGTGCACTTAGAGGAGAGTTGGGGATTGTTCATCCCCATGGGTTGGTTTGAGGGGGAGTCTTCTCACTGTGTATCATAGTGTAATATAGTATATTTTGCATCATTTGTGATATATCATGTGCACTTTACATGTTCACGAGCTTTGTCTATTATCCTTGATGAAACAATGAGTTCTACGAGTTCGCTATATGCCATATTCTGATTGTCTAGCTCATTTCACCATATTTTGATATGTGTTCTCAAGAATCTGTGATGCTAGCTTAATTGGACAACAATTTGAATTTAAATCTTTGATCTACTGATGAGTTGCCTGCTAGGAAATTCTTTGCTTTTGAATCTGCTCATGACTCTAGTATTGCAACTATGATCTTTGTGTATGACTGGTCAAAAATAGGACTTCATGGTAATCTTGATTAGGACTGCTAGTGGCTTAACATGCCTAGGCTTTTGTGGCTCGGGTCGGAGAATGCTTATTGCCATCAAAAGTCACTAGTCTTTGCTCTACATGCTTGAAATCTATCATATGCTAATGTGAAAAATGCTAACATAGGGATGAATCACTCAAGGTACTTGCTCGTGCAGGAGGTAGTACTTTGGTTGTGGCTAGTCCAAATAATCATGTGGACTCAATGTGAAAAAGTCAGGATGAATCACTCAAGATACTTCCTCGTGCAGGGGGTTGTATTTTGGTTGTGCCTAATCCATTAAATCATGTGATTGCTTAATTCAGCATGTGGTGGAGTATTTTGGTCCTAATCTTGATCGGTTGTCCTCCTAGTCATGGCTTAGCGCTAGGTTGTCATACTTCACTCATGTTTAGAGTCATTGCAATTGTGACTACCTAGTCTGGCGCTCATTACTAGTGAACTCTTTAATATGCTAAGAACTTGATATGCTAGCTGCTCTTCTTGATCTACATGTCTTCTTATGGTTTGGTGAGCACCTATGTGACATATTAGCATTTTTTGTGTCTCATTCTGGATAATCTTCAAAGCTCGCTAAAACTGAAAAATCAAAATTTCCATGCATACATGCTTATCCTTGATGATTATAATGCCAAAGGGGGAGAAATAGTCATATCAATCATACATTTGGATGGATTTCACATTTTCTGGAGTAGATCATAGATATATGGATTATAGGAGTGAGGGGGAGTTTTAGTGATTATTATGTTTTACTTTCACTCATGTTCTGGATCTTGCTCTTGTTAACATTCACTTGGCCCGGTACTTGCTTTCTCTTTCTTTTGGCCAAGTTTGAATTCTTGCAACTTGATTGCTTTTAAATCTTTAAACCAACTCCAAATTGATTGATTGAGAAGTGTTGGCAATATATTCATCAAGGGGGAGATTGTGAGTCATATGTTGACTTTGATAATAGTTGTGATGAATATCTTGCCATCTTATGAGGAGTTGAATATTTGGTTGCATCAATTCAAGGTTGGAATTATTTGCAATATGTTTGATTGATTGAGTTTCTCAATTTGTCTCAAGGAAAAATTGAGTGGATAAAGGATTTTTCTCGACTGACGTGGGTCAAGTGGAAAACTTGTGCTCGCGACGCTTTGCTTGGTCTATTGTGTGCAGGTGCGAGTTGGGTGCGGCGATGGTTCGGCCATATGGACCGGCATGATAGCTTGGAGGGCTGAGATGCGGTCAAGGAGGTGGCGACGACATCGTGCGGCTTAAAAGCATGTACGCGGACGACAAGAAAGCGGATGGAGACGAGACGTGAGGACCAAGTCAGTGCGAGGGCGTTTTGGTAAAAACGCGGAAACCACCAAAGCTCGACCAAGAAACTGCGGCGGCGGCCGGAAGCGGTTTAGGGTTGGTAGCTTAGGGTGGAAGATAAATCGGATGGTGGCTAACCTAGCTAGGTGCTATGAGATGCGTGCGAGTTAGGTTAGGCCCATTAGGGTACTAAGGCCCAAGTGGAAGAGGGGGTTGTCCCTCTCCACTATAAATAGGTGATGAGGGTTTTGTTAACCCTTAACCCTTTTGATTAGCTTTGAGAGCTGCACTTAGAGGAGTGCTTTGCCTAGATGAGAGGCTTGTAAACCAAAGAAAAACCCACGAAAATTCAATACAAAAAGATTTCCCTAATCCCCATGCGTTCTTGAGTTTTTCTCTTTGTGAATCCTCTTGATTTTCGTTCTCTCGCTTTTCTTGTGATTTGATTTTTGATATGGCAAGTTAGTGATGGAGTAATCACGTCCTATTTGATTCCATCCCAGCATATCCAAGAAATCAATCTCTTTTCTCATGTTTTGAGATTGCTTGCAAGAGAAGAAAGATTTGGGGTTTTGTAATTGACTTGTCTTGAGGATAAGTTTTTTGGTTTTGATAGATGAATTAGATTGCTAGGACATGTGAGATGTTTCCATATTGATTGAATATCAAAATCCCTCACTAGCCCTAGGAATCAATTGATTTGATCTCGTGCAAGTTTTTTCCTCTCATTTGCTCTTGGAACAGCTGTTAGTAAATTGGGGTTTTCTCTCAGCACAGATGAGCTTTTGAGGTGATTCTAGTTGGAACAGCTCCGTAAGTCTTTTGTCTACCTCTGTGCAAAATTTCATCCAATTCCGTTGGGTGGATCAAAATCTGCGAACGTTTTACCGAGCGACAGTCTGCTGTTTTTTCAAAACCGGAAGTTCCGATTTTCTTACTCCGGAAGTTCCGATCCACATCGGAAGTTCCAATCCAGAGTCGGAAGTTCCGATTTTTCCCGAGCATTCAAAATTGGGGTGACTTCGGAACATCCGGTAAGGTCGAAACTTCCGATATTGTTACACCGGAACCTCCGATCCGACTGTGTTTTTGCTTAACTTTTCTCAACCCATTTGTCAATTGCTTTTCCGCTGCATTCCTTGATCTGAACACAATAGCTAATCAATAGTTTTGTGTTCTAATCTTGAGAAGAAATTTTTAGTTCGACATTCACCCCCCCCTCTGTCGGAAGCCACCGATCCAACAAGTGGTATCAGAGCCCGGTCTCGCTTCTCTATAAGCTTTGACCGGCTTTGCGAGCCATGGCTTCCCACGGATACTCGACTCGTCCTCCTGTCTTCAATGGGACGGACTGGGAGTTCTGGAAAAATCGAATGAGGATCTTTATCCAGTCAGAGGGGCTTGCAATTTGGAAAATCATCGAAACGGACGACTTTGCTCTTCCTGCACAAGTGACGGCTGAAAATCAGGTTGATGTTGAAAACAATTGTAAGGCCATCAACTATTTGCTCTCTGGTTTGGATAGTAAGGAGCATGAGCGGATTGCTCATCTTGATACCGCTCACAAGATTTGGTCGACCCTGATCACCTACCATGAGGGGTCCGACCAAGTCAAGATTGCTCGAGCGGACCAATACAAAGTTGAATATAATCGTTTTGAGCAACGTCCTGGGGAATCGATTTCTGAGCTTTTTGAGAGATTTGAAAGGATTGTGAACAAGCTCAGGAGTGTGGGAGTGAGGTATTCTGACTCAGAGATGGCTAGGCATGTGTTGAACACATTAGAGCCCGCTTTTGAAGTGCGGAAGATTGCCATCCAAGAGTCCGCCAATCTTGCCACTCTCACACTCGATCACCTGTTCTCCAAGCTCTCCACTCATGAGATCACTTCGGAGAACAGAAATGGCTCTAAGTCCAAGACTTTGGCTCTTGTTGGGAACACTTCCTCGGATCCATCGAGGATAGTGTCTCCTAGTGTCAACTCTGACACTTGTATGATTTCTTCTTCTGGACTGTCTCTTGCAGCCTTGTCTTCTTTGTCTGATGATCAGCTTGAATCTCTTCCCGAGGATGAGCTCGCGTTATTTGCAAAACGCTTCTCTAGGGCATATAAGAATGTGAGAAATAGGAGAAGGAAATCCTCGGACATCACCTGCTATGGATGTGGTGAGAAAGGCCACATTCGATCCGAGTGTCCTAATCCTAAAGAGAGAAACAAGTTTGTTTCTAAATTTCAGGACAAGAGAAGAAACAACTTTGGATCAAGGCCCAAGATGCGTGAGGTGGAGAAGAATCTTCGTCGAGCTCTCGCCGCTTTTGGAGATAGCGACAACAGCTCCAACTCTTCTTCATCTTCCTCTTCCTCAAGCGAGGATGAACCGGAGCCACCCAGGCACAAGAAGAAAGGGAAGAAGAAGGTAGAACATGGCTTCACCGGCATGTGCTTCATGGCGAGATCCGAAGAAAAGAGCGACGACGAAGATTTTGAAAGCAATGTAAGTTGCACTTTTGATGAGCTCAGTGTTAGGCATGATAAACTGCTTGATATGTTTGATGTGCAAAATGATGCCTTGTTTGCTTCAATCAAGAAATCTAAAGATCTAACTAAGAAAGTTAATTCTCTTACACTAGAAATTGCTAAACTGAAAAGTAGTGATGATGAGTGTGCTAGTTGTGATGTTTTACACAAAGAATTTCTTGAAGCTAAAGATGCATATGCTAGTGTAAGTGAATTGCTTAAGTCATCCATGGTTGAAATTGATAAACTTAAGTCGAGCCCTTGCTCCTTTTGTGTTTCTAAGGATGATAACTTAGACTTTCTTAGAAAAGAGATTGATTTGCTCAAAACTTCACATGATAGTTTGCCTTTTAGTACACCTTCTGGATGTTCCTCTAGCTTAGCACCTCTGAATGAGTTGAATGAGATGAAATTGTGCTTCGCTCTAGGTTTCATGTTGCATATATTTGTCATCCAGGAGCTTATGGTCTATAAGGACAATCTAGCCAAGCTTAAAACTGTTTATCTTGCTGGTTGCATTGCTCACTCATTTCATGCTAATGAACTCAAGAATGCTAAGAATCAACTTGCTAGCATTAGTTCTAAGAGCACTCAAGAATCTTCCCCATGTTTAAGATGCAAGTATTTGGAAGGTAGAAATAAAGAATTGAATCAATCTGTGCTTGAAATGAGAAGACCAGTGTGTGATAAATGCTCTGAACTAGTTGAAGAAAATCAGGACCTAGGAAGACACATCTCTGAGCTTTACAGAAAACTCACTTTGGCTAATGCTACTGCTTCTAAGCTACCTGTTGATGTTTCTCATGCTATTTCCTCTACTTGCACATTTTGCCATGAGCTTGAGAATGATGTTTCTGCTATGCATGCTGCATTTAGAGAGAGATTTAAGAAAACAGTAGCTGAAACATGTAGCATCGCTTGTGTGTCTTGTGAGTCTCTAAGACTTGAACTAGGAGCATACAAAGAAAAATATGAGAAAGCTGTGAGAGTGTCAGCTTCAGGAGCTTGTCTTACATGTGCTCCTTTGCTTAGGGAAGTTGATTACCTCAAGAAAACTTTAGAGAGATTTTCTGGAGGTAGAAAAGAACTTGACATGATCTTAGACAAGTCTAGAGTTAGCTCAGGCAAAAGTCTAGGTTTTAATCATGTGGAAGAAAATAAGAATCATCCTCCTCATCCCATTGGTTCTCTTGGTAGAGGCTTGATTGCAATAGCTCAGGAGGAGAGGGGAACAGTGTTTAAGTCAGGTGGTTATCTAGATTCATCGCTTAAGGACAAGAGTGCTTCAGCTTCAGTTGGTGCTACCTCGCAAAGGGTAAAATACCAATGCACTCATTGTCATAAGGATGGTCACCTAGTTGAGTTCTGCTTTCGACGTCTCAAGGAGGAGCGTCGTGACCGTGTTCGTGCTCTTAGGGGTATTCAACGACACAACAATGCGTTGAGTGCTCCTAAGACACACACGAGGCCTCAACATGTTGAGGTTTCTGGTGGCTCTAGCAGGCGACAGGGTTTAGGTCGCTTAGAGTTTTCTCGCCGTCCTCTTGGAGGTGGTTCACGTGCTTCGGTGCGTGACATTCCTTCGCGGTGCGTTCTAGGTCAGGATCATAGAGTTGCTCTAGGTGTTGCATTGCATGCTAATCACTCACGATCTTTTGTTCCTGTTCAGCGAGTGACTCAGTACTGGATTCAAAAATCTTTGCTTACTAACCCCAGTACCGAGTCCACTCGTTTTCGGCCTTTTGTATAGGTTGGCCGGCGAGGGTTGGTGAACATGTGGCTCGTTGATTCCGGGTGTTCACGTCACATGACCGAAAGCTCAAAATGGTTCACCTCCCTCAACAAGACGTCCGGTGATGAGTACATCACTTTTGCAGATGACTCTCGTGGACGCGTGACACACAAGGGCGCAGTGCGAGTCAACGACAACAACATTCTCAAAGATGTTGCCCTTGTCCAGCTCGGGTTCAGGAGCATGATCGGCTCCCTCCTCTACTTGACAGCGACAAGACCGGACATCCAGTTCACCGTCTGCATTTATGCGAGGTTCCAAGCCTCGCCGAGAGACTCCCACCGGCAAGCTGTGAAGCGCATCATGAGGTACCTTCGATCATCCCTTGAGTTTGGACTTTGGTATTCATGCTCTTCTGTTCTTGGGATTCGGAGTTTTTCTGATTCAGACTTTGCCGGGTGTAAGATAGACCGCAAGAGTACTTCTGGCACTTGTCATTTTCTTGGCACTTCTCTTGTTTCATGGTCTTCTAGAAAACAATCTTCTGTTGCACAATCTACTGCTGAAGCTGAGTATGTTGCAGCCGCTAGTTGTTGTAGTCAGATTCTTTGGATGATTTTGACTTTGCGGGATTTTGGGTTGTCTTTTGATAGTGTTCCACTTTTCTGTCATAACACTAGTGCTATTAACATTGCTAAGAACCCAGTGCAGCATTCTAGGACTAAGCATATAGATGTGCAGTTTCATTTCCTGAGAGACCATGTTGAGAAGGGTGATGTAGTGCTTAAGTTTGTTGATTCTGAAAATCAGCTCGCGGATATCTTTACCAAGCCATTAGATCCCACACGATTCTGTGCACTTAGAGGGGAGTTGGGGATTGTTCATCCCCATGGGTTGGTTTGAGGGGGAGTCTTCTCACTGTGTATCATAGTGTAATATAGTATATTTTGCATCATTTGTGATATATCATGTGCACTTTACATGTTCACGAGCTTTGTCTATTATCCTTGATGAAACAATGAGTTCTACGAGTTCGCTATATGCCATATTCTGATTGTCTAGCTCATTTCACCATATTTTGATATGTGTTCTCAAGAATCTGTGATGCTAGCTTAATTGGACAATAATTTGAATTTAAATCTTTGATCTACTGATGAGTTGCCTGCTAGGAAATTCTTTGCTTTTGAATCTGCTCATGACTCTAGTATTGCAACTATGATCTTTGTGTATGACTGGTCAAAAATAGGACTTCATGGTAATCTTGATTAGGACTGCTAGTGGCTTAACATGCCTAGGCTTTTGTGGCTCGGGTCGGAGAATGCTTATTGCCATCAAAAGTCACTAGTCTTTGCTCTACATGCTTGAAATCTATCATATGCTAATGTGAAAAATGCTAACATAGGGATGAATCACTCAAGGTACTTGCTCGTGCAGGAGGTAGTACTTTGGTTGTGGCTAGTCCAAATAATCATGTGGACTCAATGTGAAAAAGTCAGGATGAATCACTCAAGATACTTCCTCGTGCAGGGGGTTGTATTTTGGTTGTGCCTAATCCATTAAATCATGTGATTGCTTAATTCAGCATGTGGTGGAGTATTTTGGTCCTAATCTTGATCGGTTGTCCTCCTAGTCATGGCTTAGCGCTAGGTTGTCATACTTCACTCATGTTTAGAGTCATTGCAATTGTGACTACCTAGTCTGGCGCTCATTACTAGTGAACTCTTTAATATGCTAAGAACTTGATATGCTAGCTGCTCTTCTTGATCTACATGTCTTCTTATGGTTTGGTGAGCACCTATGTGACATATTAGCATTTTTTGTGTCTCATTCTGGATAATCTTCAAAACTCGCTAAAACTGAAAAATCAAAATTTCCATGCATACATGCTTATCCTTGATGATTATAATGCCAAAGGGGGAGAAATAGTCATATCAATCATACATTTGGATGGATTTCACATTTTCTGGAGTAGATCATAGATATATGGATTATAGGAGTGAGGGGGAGTTTTAGTGATTATTATGTTTTACTTTCACTCATGTTCTGGATCTTGCTCTTGTTAACATTCACTTGGCCCGGTACTTGCTTTCTCTTTCTTTTGGCCAAGTTTGAATTCTTGCAACTTGATTGCTTTTAAATCTTTAAACCAACTCCAAATTGATTGATTGAGAAGTGTTGGCAATATATTCATCAAGGGGGAGATTGTGAGTCATATGTTGACTTTGATAATAGTTGTGATGAATATCTTGCCATCTTATGAGGAGTTGAATATTTGGTTGCATCAATTCAAGGTTGGAATTATTTGCAATATGTTTGATTGATTGAGTTTCTCAATTTGTCTCAAGGAAAAATTGAGTGGATAAAGGATTTTTCTCGACTGACGTGGGTCAAGTGGAAAACTTGTGCTCGCGACGCTTTGCTTGGTCTATTGTGTGCAGGTGCGAGTTGGGTGCGGCGATGGTTCGGCCATATGGACCGGCATGATAGCTTGGAGGGCTGAGATGCGGTCAAGGAGGTGGCGACGACATCGTGCGGCTTAAAAGCATGTACGCGGACGACAAAAAAGCGGATGGAGACGAGACGTGAGGACCAAGTCAGTGCGAGGGCGTTTTGGTAAAAACGCGGAAACCACCAAAGCTCGACCAAGAAACTGCGGCGGCGGCCGGAAGCGGTTTAGGGTTGGTAGCTTAGGGTGGAAGATAAATCGGATGGTGGCTAACCTAGCTAGGTGCTATGAGATGCGTGCGAGTTAGGTTAGGCCCATTAGGGTACTAAGGCCCAAGTGGAAGAGGGGGTTGTCCCTCTCCACTATAAATAGGTGATGAGGGTTTTGTTAACCCTTAACCCTTTTGATTAGCTTTGAGAGCTGCACTTAGAGGAGTGCTTTGCCTAGATGAGAGGCTTGTAAACCAAAGAAAAACCCACGAAAATTCAATACAAAAAGATTTCCCTAATCCCCATGCGTTCTTGAGTTTTTCTCTTTGTGAATCCTCTTGATTTTCGTTCTCTCGCTTTTCTTGTGATTTGATTTTTGATATGGCAAGTTAGTGATGGAGTAATCACGTCCTATTTGATTCCATCCCAGCATATCCAAGAAATCAATCTCTTTTCTCATGTTTTGAGATTGCTTGCAAGAGAAGAAAGATTTGGGGTTTTGTAATTGACTTGTCTTGAGGATAAGTTTTTTGGTTTTGATAGATGAATTAGATTGTTAGGACATGTGACATGTTTCTATATTGATTGAATATCAAAATCCCTCACTAGCCCTAGGAATCAATTGATTTGATCTCGTGCAAGTTTTTTCTCTCATTTGCTATTGGAACAGCTGTTAGTAAATTGGGGTTTTCTCTCAGCACAGATGAGCTTTTGAGGTGATTCCACTTGGAACAGCTCCGCAAGTCTTTTGTCTACCTCTGTGCAAAATTTCATCCAATTCCGTTGGGTGGATCAAAATCTGCGAACGTTTTACCGAGCAACAGTTTGCTGTTTTTTCAAAACCGGAAGTTCCAATTTTCTTACTCCGGAAGTTCCGATCCACATCGGAAGTTCCGATCCAGGAGTCGGAAGTTTCGATTTTTCCTGAGCATTCAAAATTGGGGTGACTTCGGAACATCCGGTAAGGTCGGAACTTCCGATATTGTTACACCGGAACCTCCGATCCGACTGTGTTTTGCTTAACTTTTCTCAACCCATTTGTCAATTGCTTTTCCGCTGCATTCCTTGATCTGAACACAATAGCTAATCAATAGTTTTGTGTTCTAATCTTGAGAAGAAATTTTTAGTTCGACATTCACCCCCCCCTCTGTCGGAAGCCACCGATCCAACAGTTTTGCATTAGGAGTACGGTTTGAATAGAGTTTTGATTCTTTATTTACACAATTCATACAGAATACGCTGTATAAGATATACATAACAAGAGACACATCGTTCAACTCTGACAAAGACTCAAAATATATTATGTCGTTTGGATATAAAATTATTCCTTCTTGATGATCGTTGCGTACGTAGGGAGCCGGCTAAGCTGTCACAACTTCCTCGGCACTTAATTGGTCACCGGGAGGAGGAAACTCGTCAGGTTTATTGTAATCTTCCTTGTCCCTACTACATTTTTCACTACGACAATATCTTCGATTTGTTTCCATAACTACCTGCCGATTCTTGTTCGACGGATCGATGATGTAGAAGCCTTGATGAACTTCTTAAGCAAGGATGAATGGTTCGTTTTGGTATGCAACATGTTCCAAGTTCACGGTAGTATGTCATTTGTCATCGGTTATCACCTGCTTCTTATTGACAAAACACCGAAACAAGGAGATTTTTGAAATTATCCCTGTAGGCCAGCTCTCAAATCTCATCTATGTATCTATCAATGATCGGTGAACCACCGATCTTACGGAGTACGTGGCGGAGAGAGAAAGGAAATAGGGCGATCGTTCTGAGTAAGCTGACCCACAAATTAGCCCACCAGCAACACAATTTATAAAGGTTCAGACCTCCCTAAAGATAATAGCCCTACGTCCTGTTGGTATATATTAATCTCAAGACAAGGTACAAGAGGGAGTATCTAGTCCTAGATGGGATCTATAACTAGTCGGAGGTGGTTGTCGAGGACGATCTTCTCTTCTACTTGCTCGGAAGGCGATTATATCCTCTAAGGCTTTGAACTTCTATCTTAAGCAAGATGTCTTCTCTGAAGGCCCTAGGGATCCTTATATAGAGAGTATACCATATCGTAAGGGACATGGATACGTCTCCGAGTAGGACTTCTCTTTCCTTAAACGTTAGGATTGATTGCCTAGTTTAAGGAGTCCTAGATACTTACGGGTAACTTCCTTATCAACGTAGAGTCCTTCTCCGGGGTACATTGCTTCCCGGGTAAGATAGATACTTCTTAGTCGTGGTGTATTTGTATACGGATACGGTCATCGCATACAATAGTTTTTCTACTAATCATCGTCAAGCCCCCCATCAGTATGTGAAATAAGGCCAAGGCAGATCAGAAGAATCAACCCAGTTAGGAATAACATCTGACAGGATAATTTCCTGAGTTGTTGTAGGAATTCTCGAGTAGGGTGAACCATCCACTCAGGCTCCTGATTGTCCAAATTCTCCTTGTCGGGAATCAAGCGCTCTCGAGTAGCCTTTGGAAGCCCCCGAGTAGTCCCATGTCCGATCAGGATCTTTGGGAAGTCCAACGGACGCAAGGGTCTTGCCTGTGACTCAGCAATCATGCTTATCTAAACCGGCGAGTTTTCCAAAATTTGAACCGTTGTGGAGGAGAGTTCGCGTAGTGGTGAGAATCTTTCCCTCTTTTTTTACAATTGTTGTGATGACGTAATAGACTTGAGGCACGCTCGATGGGTCATGCGCCTGTAGCTCCTAATTTCCTGCGCCCATAGCTAATCATGCGCATAAGTTACTACGCGCATTAATTGTGAAGGGACATGAGCCAGGGGACGTGCCCTTGGCTGCCGTGGGATATCTCATGTGACTAGCCAAGATTGCGTAGATTTTAACTTTATAAGTCCACCGGGGACCCCAGGGGTTTTCACTACATCTAGTTCTTGACCTGTCAGCTTCATCTTCTTCCTCCCACCCATTCTTGCACTTTTCTTGCTCCTACATTCCATCATCGGAGATGGGCAAGAAGAAGGTTTCCTCCAAGAATCTAGCCAGCGCCCAGCCACCCGCCGACGATCCCGAGATGACGTTGGAAGATCCGGTGCCAACGGTGGAGATCCCGACTTTTGATAAGTTAGATCTCGATGCTGCCGCTCTCGAGAAGCTCAAGAGGGTTGAATACGTCCTTCCTCGCGTCATGGTCCCCTATCCACCGGCGTTCGCGGAGACAATCCTGAGCCCGGATACTGCTTGGGCTGTCGTCTTCTTGGATGTCTTCAAGTGCAGTTTCCAACTCTCGCCGTTCCCCTTCTTCCTCCTCGTCCTTAGGTTCTACAGGATCGAGTTGATCCACCTCAATCCCAACTCGGTGCTGATGCTGAGCGTATTTGCACACCTGTGCGAGGCGTATCTTGGCATCTACCCGAGCCTGGTCCTCTGGCGGTACTTCTACAACCTGTGCCGCCAGGTTTCGGCTGAGGGAGGGGAAGAAAGAGAGCTACATTCCTTTTGCCTGTAAGACCTCGTGGTCTGGCTGGCGAGCGAGTGAAGTGGTTCTACTGCCAGCCTCCGCCTTCGTCCAAGATAGGGTACCATGGTTTGGCGTCCTACTAGACGGAGCCTTGGTAGGAGATGCTGCTATAGACCAATCGGCTCAACTCGCTTGTAGGTGAGATCACCGATCTTGGTTGGAGGGGCTTAATTATTAGCATGGGATGTAGCTGAGGACTTCCTTCGGCGATGGCTGAGTCCTCTTCAATTGAGGATTTCAGTGGCTTGGGAGTACTCAGATGGTACAGATCCCACAAAGGATTTCGACGCGGGTAACCATTTGTGCTTGTTAAATTTTTGTCCTTCGAGTAGGTAATTTGTATTCGAGGGTCAAGTACCTCTTCGACTCATCTGCCCCAGGAGGAAGGACCGTGGTGCCACTTTCGCTCATGAAGCTTGGGCTCGAGGAGAGGAAAGAGATACTCTCGGTAAGTTAAAGCCACGCTCCTTGTCGGGTATAACTCATTCGAGTTGTCACTTGATGTGGGTACGCTTTCTATGCAGCAGCCTGGTCGGGACGCGCCCGACCTAGATGCCAAGTGGGTCGGAGTCGAGATCGAGGACAATGACCAAGTCGAAGTCTTGGACGCGCCAATCCCAGCCCCCTAGTCTAGTGCTGGGGATGCGCCCGGGAAGGCACTATCGGAGAAGGCTCCCTCGATGGCTCCCCCAGCCTCGACTCCCCCTTCGCCTCTTCTTTCTTCTCTTCCTTCCTCCCAGGATATTCTTTTGTCTTGTTGAAAACTCCATTCCTTCTTAGCTTGAGATGGCGGAATCTCCATTTGACGTTGTCGTTGGATAGGGGGAGGAAGGAGTTCTTTCAAAGGAGTCAGTTCCTCCTACTATGAAGGAACCTGTCATGGAGAAGTCCTGAGTTGCCGGCCATACTCCGCAGGCGACTTCCCTCAAGAGAGGGCTGGCTCTCCCAGAACACAAGGTTCCGATGCAACTGAAACAACCGCGATAACCTTTCTTCTACGAGGACTCTTTCATAAGTAGGGGTTCTATAGCTTTCGTAACTCGTTCGTCTTTTGGTAGGGTAATCTTTAGCTCAACCAAGGTTGCTATCCCAGAGAAGCAATCCCATCATCCGGTGAAAAAGGCTCCTCCGAGTACCTGCTCCATCTCCTGCAAAGGCGGTGACTCCCTCTACCTCATTGGCTGAGGGATTCCCTTCGTCGGTACTGCCGGCGGAGCTAGTGAAGCTTGTCGAGGATGGTCTCGAATTGTTTACGTGTCTCAGCCCCCTATTTTAGGTAACAAGGAAACAAGGAATGTTATCTTATTAATGTTGCTTGTATCCGAGACTGACCTTGTCATTTTCAATTAGCTTTCTCCTGGGTGACTCCTCCGCAGTCGAAAATTTAGGAGCTGAAGAAGCGCCTGGCCGAATCCGAAGATGCACTGAAGAAGGAGAAGTTCCAGGTGGCCAAGCTAGAGGCTGAGAAGATTCAGCTGTATCAAGACAAGGTCCAGCTGATGAAAGAGCTCGACGAAGTTCGGTCGACGCTATCTCGAAGTGAGTCCAAGGTGGATAATCTAAAGGAAGAACACCAGTACACCATGGGCCAAATCAAGGTGGCGTTGACTGAGGTCAGGGTTGTTGTCCCTGAGGCAAGTTTTCCCATGCGTTCGGCCGAGCTGATGGCAGCGATTTCCCGCCTAAAGCCTACCGTACAAACCCACATCAGCACCCAACTCTGCCAAGGAGTTCGGGATTCTCTGTCTACGGCCTTGGCTTTGCTGAAGGCCCGGCATCTCGAGTTGGACATCGGTGCCCTCTGTGATGACTTGCTAGGAAACTGAGCGGGTCCATCGGTCTTCACCTGATTGACAGGTGGATGAGAAGCGGCAACTTGTTTGCCATGACGACATGGGGCGCATACCAAATCCTTGACTAGTTTGAGTTTGGGCAAACCTCTCAGAAGGTCAAGGCTGCCAACTCTAGTCAAGTGATCAAAACCAACATGCCCCAAACGTCGGTGCCAAAGCTGAAAGACTGAAGAGCTAGTAGTAAGAAAGCATCTAGACTCAGAAGAACTGAAATCAGCAGCAAAGACTCTACCAGGGTGAGAAATACCAAAAGCAAGTGCACCCGAAGAGTCAAGAACACGACATCCATTCTTCTTAAAGCACACCTCATAATCATCATCAATAAGTTCTGAAACAGAAATGAGGTTGTATTTCAGTTTACTCACAAGGGCAACATCCTTGAGGATGTTGTTGTTGTTGACTCGCACTACGCCCTTGTGTGTCACACGTCCACGGGAGTCATCTCCAAAAGTGATGTACTCATCACTGGACGTCTTGTTGAGGGAGGTGAACTATTTTGAGCTTCCGGTCATGTCACGTGAACACCCGGAATCAACGAGCCACATGTTCACCAACCCTCGCCGGCCAACCTACACAAAAGACCGAAAACGAGTGGACTCAGTACTGGGTTAGTAAGCAAAGATTTTTGAATCCAGTACTGAGTCACTCGCTGAACAGGAACAGAAGATCGTGAGTGATTAGCATGCAGTGCAACACCTTGAGCAACTCTACGATCCTGAACTAGAACGCGCCGCAGAGGAATGTCATGCACCGGAGTACGTGAACCACCTCCAAGAGGACGGCGAGAAAACTCTAAGCGACCTAAGCCCTGTCGCCTGCTAGAGCCACCAGAAACCTCAACATGTTGAGGCCTCGTGTGTGTCTTAGAAGCACTCAACACATTGTTGCGTCGTTGAATACCCCTAAGAGCACGAACACGGTCACGACGCTCCTCCTTGAGACGTCGAAAGTAGAACTCAACTAGGTGACCATCCTTATGACAATGAGTGCATTGGTATTTTACCCTATGCGAGGTAGCACCAACTGAAGCTGAAACACCCTTGTCCTTAAGCGGTGAATCTAGATAGCCACCTAACTTAAACACTGTTCCCCTCTCCCCCTGAGCTATTGCAATCAAGCCTCTACCAAGAGAACCAATAGGATGAGGAGGATGATTCTTATTTTCTTTCACATGATTAAAACCTAGACCTTTGCCTGAGCTAACTCTAGACTTGTCTAAGATCATGTCAAGTTCTTTTCTACCTCCAGAAAATCTCTCCAAAGTTTTCTTGAGGTAGTCAACTTCCCTAAGCAAAGGAGCACAGGTAAGACAAGCTCCTGAAGCTAACACTCTAACAGTTTTCTCATATTTTTCTTTGTATGCTCCTAGTTCAAGTTTTAGAGACTCACACGACACACAAGCAATGCTATATGTTTCAGTTACTATTTTCTTAAACCTCTCTCTAAATGCAGCATGCATAGCACAAACATCATTCTCAAGCTCATGGCCAAATGTGCAAGTAGAGGAAATAGCATGAGAAGCATCAACAGGTAGCTTAGAAGCAGTAGTATTAGCCAAAGTGAGTTTTCTGTAAAGTTCAGAAATGTGTCTTCCTAGATCCTGATTTTCTTCAACTAGTTCAGAGCATTTATCACATACAGGTCTTCTCATCTCTAGCACAGATTGATTCAATTCTTTATTTCTACCTTCCAGATACTTGCATCTTAAACATGGGGAAGGTTCTTGAGTGCTCTTAGAACTGATGCTAGCAAGTTGATTCTTAGCATTTTTGAATTCCTTAGCGTGAAATGAGTGAACAATGCTACCAGCAAGATAAACAGTTTTAAGTTTGGCTAGATTGTCCTTATAGACCATAAGCCCTTGGATGACAAATATATGCAACATGAAACCTAGAGTAAAGCACAATTTCATCTCATTCAACTCATTCAGAGGTGCTAAGCTAGAGGAACATCCTAGAGATCCACGAGAAGGCAAACTAGCATGTGAAGCCTTGAGCATGTCAATTTCTTTCTTAAGAAGGTCTAAGTCATCATCCTTAGAAGTGCAAAAGGAGCAAGGGCTTGACTTAATTTTATCAATTTCAATCATGGATAACTTGAGCAATTCACTTACACTAGCATGTGCATCTTTAGCTTCAAGGAATTCTTTGTGTAAAACATTACAACTAGCACACTCATCATCACTACTTTTCAGTTTAGCAATTTCTAGTGTAAGAGAATTAACTTTCTTACTCAGATCTTTAGATTTCTTAATTGAAGCAAACAAGGCATCATTTTGCACATCAAACATATCAAGCAGTTTATCATGCCTAACACTGAGCTCATCGAAAGTGCAACTTACATCACTTTCAAGATCTTCGTCGCCGCTCCCTTCTTCAGATCTCGCCATGAAGCACATGCCGGTGAAGCCATGTTCTACCTTCTTCTTCCCTTTCTTCTTGTGCTTGGGCGGCTCCAGTTCATCCTCGCTAGAGGAAGAGGAAGATGAAGAAGAGTTGGAGCTGTTGTCGCTATCTCCAAACGCGGCGAGAGCTCGACGAAGATTCTTCTCTGCCTCACGCATCTTGGGCCTTGATCCAAAGTTGTTCCTTCTCTTCTCCTGAAATTTAGAAGCAAACTTGTTTCTCTCTTTAGGATTGGGACACTCGGATCGAATGTGGCCTTTTTCACCACATCCATAGCAGGTGATGTCCGAGGATTTCCTTCTCCTATTTCTCACATTCTTATATGCCCTAGAGAAGCGCTTTGCAAATAACGCGAGCTCATCCTCGAGAAGAGATTCAAGCTGATCATCAGACAAAGAAGATAAGGCTGCAAGAGATAGTCCAGAAGACGAAGAAATCATGCAATTGTCAGAGTTGATACTAGGAGACACTATCCCTGATGGATCTGAGGAAGCGTTCCCAACAAGAGCCAAAGTCTTGGTCTTTGAACCATTTCTATTCTCCGAAGTGATCTCATGAGTAGAGAGCTTGGAGAACAGGTGATCGAGTGTGAGAGTGGCAAGATTGGCGGACTCTTGGATGGTAATCTTCCGCACTTCAAAAACGGGCTCTAATGTGTTCAACACATGCCTAGCCATCTCTGAGTCAGAATACCTCACTCCCACACTCCTGAGCTTATTCACAATTCTTTCAAATCTCTCAAAAAGCTCAGAAATTGATTCCCCAGAGCATTGCTCAAAATGATTGTATTCAACTCTATATTGATCCGCTCGAGCAATCTTGACTTGATCGGACCCCTCATGGTAGGTGATCAAGGTCGACCAAATCTTGTGGGCGGTATCAAGATGAGCAACACGCTCATGCTCCTTCCTATCCAACCTAGAAAGCAAATAGTTGATGGCCTTGCAATTGTTTTCAACATCAACCTGATTTGCAGCCGTCACTTCTGCAGGAAGAGCAAAGTCCCTTTCGATGATTTTCCAAATAGCAAGCCCCTCTGACTGGATAAAGATTCTCATTAGATTTTTCCAGAACTCCCAGTCCGTCCCATTGAAGACAGGAGGACGAGTCGAGTATCCGTGGGAAGCCATGGCTCGCAAAGCCGGTCAAAGCTTATGAAGAAGCGAGACCGGGCTCTGATACCACTTGAAGGATCGGTGGCTTCCGACAGGGGGGGTGAATGTCGGTTTCTTGAAATTCTTATTCAAATTCAAATACAAATAGCAACTGAGGTGCTACTGTAAGTGACATAAAAGACGCAGCGAAAATAACTCGACAAAACACTGCAAAACTGGAACAGCAATGTCTCACACCGGTGACACAGCTGTGTCACACAGCTGGATGAAACAGCTGGCTCGGTGGAAAAATTCCTAAATGTCCTTGGTGACGTGGAGCTCGTCGATAGCTTCGAAACGAGTCCAAGTTCACCGAATTCCGAGTTCGGACGCAAAAGTTATGGTCAAAACATTGCAGCAGCAGTAACTCACATCTGTGGCACAGCTGTGTGTCTCACCTGTGTCACAGCTGTGTGACACCTGTGACATAGCTGTGTGACACAGCTGAGTATCACAGCTGAGTGACACAGCTAGGTCACAGCTGTGTGACAGGCAGATTAGTCCAGAACTGTGATTTCGATCCAATTTTTTAACCAATTCAAAATCTACCCAACCAAATCAAACCAAATTTGACAGAGAGGTGTAGGAAGGTCTTGTGAGTCTAAATCAAGTGTTGATCTCCATAAAAAACTTCTCAAGTCAAGACCTTTACCCTCTTTTCTCCAATCAGCCCTAGAAGTGAGAAAAAGAGAAATTTTAGGAGAAAAGGAAGCCTGTGAGGAATCTTGATCTGAAATCAATATAGTGTCATCTCACATGTCCCAGCAACCTATTCCAAGCCCCAAACCATAGAATTAACCCTTCTACAAAGATCAATCACGAAAATCACTTTTCTTGCCCTTTTCTCGAGGAAAACTCAAAATAGAGGAGGGAAAGGCTGAATCCTTGGGTATGCTTGGATGGGATCAGTATAGAAATGATCTTCCCATCACTTACTTGTCATACCACGGATCAATCCATAGGAGAAGCAAGAAAGCGAAAATCCAAAAGAGCTAATGAAGGAAATAACTCAAGAACACAAAGGAATTGAGAAAATCTTTTTGTATTACATTTTTTGGGTTTGCTTGCTGTTTCAAAGGCCTCTCATGATTAGGCCAAAGCTCTCTTGAGCAGGCCCTAACTGGAGTTTTCACAATGCTTACAAAAGGGTTAAGAGATAAGCACATCTTATCCCTCTATTTATAGTGGTGGATGCATACCTCCCACCACTTGGGCCTTAAAGCCCACTTAGATGGCATGAGCCCTTAGCACGCATCACAAAGCGTCTAAGTGACTCATCCACCATCCATCCTCTCCTTCTACCCTAAGCAACTCACCCTAAACTGCTTCCGGGCCGCCGCCGCAGTTTCTTGGTTATGCTTCGGTAGATTTCACGTTTTTACCAAAACGCCCTCGCACTGACTTGGTCCTCACGTCTCGTCTCCACACGCTTTCTTGTCCTCCACGTACATGCTTTTAAGCCGCACGATATCGTCGCCACCTCCTTGACCGCATCTCAGTCCTCCAGGCCTCGTGCCGGTCCATATGGCCGAACCATCGCCGCACCCAACTCGCACCTGCACACAATAGACCAAGCAAAGCGTTGCGAGCACAAGTTTTCAACTTGACCCAAGTCAGTCGAGAAAAATCTTTCACCCACTCGATTTTTCCTTGAGACAAATTGAGAAACTCAAACTTATCAATCACACAACAAGTAATTCAAAGCTCGAATTCATGCAACCAAAAGATTCAACTCCACATATGGTGGCAAAATATTCATCACAAATATTGTCAAGTCCTCACATGACTCACAGAGAAGTTGGTGGAGGTTATGTACGAGGCCGCTGATGTCTTCACTGATAGGCTTAATGTATGAACCCTATGAATAAAGACTTGGCAAACTTTTAGTACTTGTGTTGTGCTTGTGTATTATTCTTTAACTTTGAGCTAGAATCTTATCAGGAACCTGGTACGCGCTACTTGAGAGTTTATCGGGAGCTCGGGACACTTAACATTCTTTTGGCCTCTTCTCACATATCCGAGTTGGAGGCTTCCCCACTAGCCGAAGACTTTGGTTAGTCAGGCCTTAGGTCTAAGTCGAGTGGAAGGTTCAGGGATCTTCTCTCACTCGTAGACGTGATAAGAGACTTTCCTCTACCTTTTTTCAAGACTGTGGTTTTGACTTCCTTCTCTTCACGAGTGGGAGGGCGTATGATCGTGTGTCCTTCATGACCGATAACCTGCCTAAGTATCACGTTGATCTGGGTTACGATAACTAGTCAGGGTACCTTATTGGTTTTACTAATTGCTAATTGGTTTCGTCAGACCTGTCATACTTCACACCGTCTGGTTCCTCCTCGGTTCAAGTCGGAAGACTTTACCACTAGTCGAGGACCTTGGTTGATCAGGCCTTAGGTCGAAGTCGAGCGGAAGATTTAGGGATCTTCTGTCACTTGTCGACACGATAAGGGATCTTCCTCCTACTCACGAGGCTAGAGTTCGGACTTCCTTCTTTCCTCGAGTACTAAACTTTTGAGCGTTTTGTAAAACAAATTGTTGAAAACCTTTTAGTCCCATTGTACCTATCCAGCCCCCAACTGTTTATCGGGAAGAAGAATGTTTTTTGATAGACAGTTAAAGGTAGAAAATTTTATTTAACTGAATATCCGTGTATAGCTTGAAAGAAAAAATGAACTTAAGCTATCATCCAAGCTTCCCGTTGTCTACGGGTCTTCTCGGGCTGCCTTGGCTCCTTACTAACACTGTGTTAGCTTGTCCAAGTGCTCGTACTAGGTAAGTGTACCTGGTGAGGCTCATCTTGGTAATCCTGTTGGACGGGTGCTATTTGGACTTGGAGGAAGGGAGGCTTTGCTCTGGGAGGGTGCTTTGCGGCTGTCGGGGATGACTCGAATGTCTTCTATATGCTAGGTAGAGTACTTATAGATAGAACTACTGGAGGTGATCAACATTCCAGGATTGAACGGTCGACCATCCTTTGTGACTAACCGACTTGTGCTAGGTCAGCCTCCTTGCCAGAAGTCTTGTCGTGACTGTGTGTTGGGCGGTTGTTCTAGGCCGTGAGTGCTTGTGGGCCTTATCAATGTGATGCCCACTGGCTAGGTCCAGACTAAGCTTATCGCAGTGGAGGCCTGTCTCGAGACAGCCGCGGACTGCAATTACACCTTTGGACCTTTGGGGCTTGGAATCTTCACGCACTAGTACGTATAGTGCGCGGCTGCCATGAACTGCACAAGGGTTGGTCGTCCTAGGATAACGTTGTATGCCGTCTTGAAGTCGACTACATCAAACAGGACCTTCTCTGTTTGGAAGTTGCCGGGCATGCCAAAGGTGACCGGGAGAATGATCTATCCGATCGGTATAGCGGTTGATCCGAGCACGACGTCATAGAAAACCTGTGTGACCGATTGCAGGGATGAGCGGGGAATCTGCATCGAGTCGAGCACGTTGGTAAAGAGGACATTGAGTGAGCTTCCTCCATCCAGTAGTACTCGAGAAACTTTGCAGTTGTTGATTGTAAGTTCGACGACAATGGGGAATCATCCTAGTCGGACAAAGTTATCAGGATAGTCAGTTTGGTCGAAGCCAACCGTGACTTCCGACCACTTGACCTTCTGATGAGTAGGTGGAATAGTGGCAAGGACTTCGCGTCCCACTGTCTTGAACTGTCTTTTGGATTTGTGAGACACTGAGCCCCCGAACATGTGGTCTATCCTTCTTTGTTCACTCTGGAAAGAGGCCTGGTCGGAAGATCCGTTGTCGGAGCTGGTTTCCTGACTTTGGTTTGCGACCTAGGGGCCTTTCTCTTTGAACTTCTCGACTTCCACCTGGACATACTTCTTGAAGAGCCAGCATTGGTGAATGTCATGCTTGTCGATCTGGTGGAAATCACACCAGTTCTTGCTTGAGGACCATTCCTTTGCCTGTAGCTTTTCGTTGTTTCGAGGCGGGCTGAAGCGCTTGTTGGGGAAGTTTGTCATGACTTCTCCGATTTTCTTTTTTGGCTCTTGTCGCGATCTTCCTTGGAGGGTTTCTTCTTGCGTTTGCTTTTCTTGGAGCTATTACGATATCCTCGTTGAGGCCGTTCAATCCCTTCATCCCTCTCTTTGATGAACTGGAGGGTTTCTTCAGGCTTGGCTGCCTTGTTGGTGATATTACACTTCTACAGAATCGTCCATACGAGGCGCCTTATCCGAGGCGGTTAAGTAAAGGCACCACGAATAACATATGTCGAAAGTGGTTAGTATGAAAAAACTGCCTCAGATAACGAGTTCGGGAGCAACCGCCACGGATAACGACCACATCCGAGGCAGTTAGAAATAAGTAACCGCCTCCAATGTTATCCAAGGCGGTTACTTACTTCTGACCGCCTCGGATAATCTCCATATTCGAGGCGGTTATATACCGTAAACCGCCTCGGATAAGTGAGTACATATCAGAGGCGGTTGCTGATATATAACTGCCTCCATGTAGTTGATATCCGAGTCGGTTGTGTGGATTTAACCGCCTCCAATATGATTCACAGTATTAATTGTGCTGCGCGAGCAGACATACGACCAGAGGAAGATATGTCTTAAATGTGGCGATATGCTGGCGATTTTTTAGCGATTTGCTGGCGATTTTTCGGTGGAGAAGCTACATTTGGAAGAGTAGTTGGAGATAAAACTTCCTTGTTGATTAGCAAAGGTTAGAGTTAAGTTTTTTAATCATTTCATCCAATAATTTGGTGATTTTGCTTTGTTTCTTGGACATTGAGAATATTCAATTATATGATCATAATTAGATCGATGGAGATGTTTGATTTATCGTATGGTTGAATGCATAGAAATTGAGTGTCAAGGAATGCAAATTTTGAAGGAATTTTGTGGGTAAAAAGGAAAAAAATAATGATGGATTTAGTTTTGTGGTGTATTTAATTTTTATACGCAAGAAGTGGTAATTTGGTTAGTTATACATTACTAATTGAAGAGAGTCGACGCGTATAGGTTAGTTGTATTAGTCAATTAGTATGGCTAGTTAATTATATTAGTCAGTTAGGTTAGTAATTATTTTTAGAATTCAGTTAGGTTAGTAATTGAAGAAATGTGTTAACTCATGTCACGAAGTCGATGCACTTCATATTTTTAACTAAAATTTCAACTTTCCATATGCACGGCTTAGATGGATCAATCGTGGATGTACGGAGCTCGCAACACAGAGGCGTATAGAGATGGAGTGAGAGCATTTATGGCAACTGCCGAGGCGAACATGTTGAGAGAGGGTAGAGCTGACACGTATTGTCCATGCCTAGACTGTGGTAACGTAAGGATTTTTGAGCTCCATCATATTGAGTACCACATCTTCAGGAGAGGTTTTACGAAAGGGTATTCAACTTGGACCAAGCACGGTGAAGATCAAGCCGTAGTATCAGATGATGATATTTTTGCCGATGAAGAAGCAACCGATATGCCATTTGATATCGGTTGTGATTCACACCATGAGATGTCCGATGATCCCAACTCGATGCCTGAGCTGGAACAGGTGTTGCATGATTTCGAAAGGCATGAAACCGACAGAGAGTACCATCAATTCCTAGGCTTGATGGGGGCCTCGGAGAAACCGCTATTCGCAGGATGCAAGGCTAAGTTCACTTTGTTATATGCCGTGCTTGAACTATTGAAGCTGAAGGCGAGCAACAGCTGGTCCGATAAGAGCATGAACGAGTTGTTGGGCCTCGTAGGTAACATGCTTCTAGAGGGAAATGAGTTACCCATAAACACATACAGAGCCAAGAAGGTGCTTTGTCCTTTGGGACTGGAAGTTGAAAAGATACATGCATGTCGGAACGACTGTATCCTATACCGGAAAGAGTTTGTGAAGCTACATTCGTGCCCTGTGTGCAAGGCTTCTTGGTACAAGGGTAAGATTGGAGTAGAAGGAGCTGAGGAATTCGTTGAGGTGACGAAGGGGACTCTTACGAAGGTTGCTTGGTACCTGCCTGTAATCCGCGCCTGAAGCATTTGTTTGCAAACCCGAAGGAAGCAAAACTGTTTCGCTAGCATGCAGACGAGCAGAAGACATCTGATGGAAAGCTCAGACACCCTGCCAATGCTATCCAGTGGAGAAACATCGATAGGAAGTATCCCCGATTCGGTGCGGAAACTAGGAACGTAAGGTTTGCGCTGAGTACGGATGGAATGAATCCATTTGGCAACATGAGGAGCAGACACAGCACCTGGCCCGTACTTCTCAGTGTGTACAACCTACCTCCCTGGCTTTGTATGAAATGGAAGTACATTATGATGTCCATACTTATCGAAGGGCCTAAGCAACCTGATAACGACATCGACGTGTATTTCCAACTATTGATGGATGATCTACAAACACTGTGGAACACAGGAGTGCAGGCATGGGATGCGGACAAAAGAGAATACTTCACTCTGTGGGCCATGCTATTCTGCACAATCCAAGACTTTCCCACTCTCGGCAACACCTCCGGTCAGACAGCGAAAGGACACAAAGGTTATGTCATATGCATGGAGAATACCGTGAGCCTAAGTCTCAAGAATTACGGAAAAGTCATGTACATGGGTCATCGGCGGTTCCTGCCTATAAGGCACCGTTACCGGAGGTGGAAGTCACAGTTCAACGGGAGAACGGAGAACGGTGCAAAACTAATGCCATTAAATGGTGCAGAGATATTCGAGAAGGTTAACGATGTCAATGTCGTGCTTCGAAAGGGACAAAAAAAGGCCGTAGATGAGTCCGCATACTAGAAGAAGCGATCGGTGTTCTAGGACCTACCATACTGGAAGGATCTAGACGTCCGGCACTGCATCGATGTGATGCACATAGAGAAGAATGTCTGTGACAGCGTGCTAGGTCTACTGCTAAACATGAAGGACAAGACAAAGGATGGTGTTAAGGCCCGACTTGACATGGTTGATATGGGAATCAGGCCTGAGCTGACGCCTGTACTTCTGCCTAACGGGAAGACATACATCCCCCTGCCTGTTACACTTTATCCAAGGCCGAGAGAACCGATTTTTGCAAGTTCTTGCATGGCGTGAAGGTTCCGTCGGGCTACTCCGCCAACATCAAGAGGCTCATCTCGATGCAGGACTTGAAACTAATCGGCATGAAGTCTCATGACTGCCATGTTATGATGACACCGATGCTCCCAATTGCAATCAGGAATATTCTGCCGCCTAACGTCCGAGAATCAATCACCAACCTGTGCTACTTCTTCAACAAGATTTCTCAGAAGGTGATGGATGTGTTCGAACTAGATGATCTAGAGTTAGCGGCGGCGGAGACTGTTTGTCAGCTAGAGATGTATTTTCCCCTGTCTTTCTTCGATATAATGGTGCATCTCATCGTTCACATTGTGCACAAAATCAAGATGTGCGGGCCCGTCTTCCTTCGGAGCATGTACCCATTTGAAGGTTACGCTGCAGAAGAGGTTGTCGAGTTCTGTGTTGACTACATGGAGTCGAACCAACTGATTGGCCTGCCACGCTGTCGGCACGGAGGCAGACTTGATGGTGTTGGGACCATCGGAAAGAAATCTATAACGGCCGATCAAGCTGGACACGCTCTTGCCCATTTCACAGTGTTGCAACACACGACCGCCGTTGCCCCGTACATGGATTAGCACAGGGCAAAGTTAAGGCAAGAGCATCCAAATAGAACTGATGTGTGGAGGATGAGAGAGCATAACAAAGAATTCAACAAGTGGTTCAAGGAGCGTCTTCGTTTAGGTGCCTCTAGCGACATGCTAACCTGGTATGCGAAGGGCCCAACATTCGAAGTCATCACTTGGCAAGGATATGACATTAATGGATACACATTCTATACGAGAGATCGAGATAAGAAAAGCACATTTCAAAATAGTGGGGTCCGCATAGAGGCTTCTGACATGAGTGGTAAACGGAGCTGGTACTATGGGTTCATCGAGGATATTTGGGAGTTGGACTATGTGTACTTCAAATTTCCATTATTCCGGTGCCGTTGGGTCAATCTGCAATCTACGAAGGTCGACAAGTACGGCTTCACAACAGTTGACCTTGAACGTGTTGGATTCAAAGATGACCCATTCATTCTAGCTAATCAAGCTCACCAGGTGTTTTATGTGATCGACCCGGCGAAAAAGAATCTTCATATTGCCCTACAGGGTAAAAGGAAGATTGTCGGAGTTCAGGGTGTGGTGGATGAGGACGAATACAAGATCTTTGAAGATGCACCTCCAATGCAACATAGCATAAGAGACGCGATTACCGATGAACCTAACGAAGCATGGTACGTACGGGAAGATCATCAAGAAGGACTAGAGTTCGAAGAGGAAATGCCTCGCAAAAGGAAAAAGAAACGCAAGCAAAGGCAATGAAATAATTTGAGATGTGCATGTCCTTTTTTAGAAGTGTTGATTTTGTTGGTTGAACATGCAAGAACTATTTATGTACAAATGGTGATACAATTGAAAAGGTCATGTGCAGATGATATTTTAGATGTTTGAGTTCATATATTCTACAATTGTGCTGTCTGTTTCTCAAAATTGTGCGCACATGGTGAAAGAATCTTCAATTGTGAACTACCAACTCTGCATCTACCTAAAAAAACATAATCGAAGGTGGTTAGAAAGTCAAAACCGACTCCTTTATAACTAATGGAGGCGGTTACAAAAAATGGACCACCTTCTTTAAGGCCTATCCGAGGTGGTTAGGTGTAAAAAACCGCCTCCAATATGCAATATCCGAGGCGGTTAGGTGTAAAAAACTGCCTCTGATATGAACATATCCGAGGCGGTCAGATCTACGCAACCGCCTCCTTTATTACTAATCCGAGGCGGTCAGATCAATTTAACCGCCTCCGATATCTCCCATATATGAGCTCAAACTGCCAAGCCCTGCACGCATTTACTCAAACTGCCAAGAGCCCTCGACCCTTACATCGCCGCCCCGACCAGCGCCGCCTCCTCCCGCCGACTAGTGCCGCCGCCCCCGACCTGCAACGCCGCCTCCTCGCCCAACGCCGGCCTCCCCGAGCACCGGCCCTCACCGACCAGCGCCACCTCCTTCCCCAACGCCGGCCTCCCCGAGCACCGGCGCCCCTCACCGAGCGCCCCCAACCGGTGGCTTTCTTCCCCGACCACCGCCGCCTCCTCCTCAGCCAATCCCCGACCGCAAGGTGAGTTTCACCTGTTAAGATCTGACTCTCTAGATTCTGTACGGCTTAGTTTTCCTTGCACATCGTTGTATACTACATGTTCTTGGTTTCCTAGTTTGTCAAATTGGCAGTGCTTAGTGTAACCTACCGTATGCTTCTGGTTGAGGGCTCTATTCATAATATATATGAACCTATGAGCAGCATTTCGATCTAGCAATTGTGAAGGTACTATAATAGGTTCAATCGTAAGCACGAGATGAATTTTGCTAGCTGTCCACGTGTTTTTGTAGAAGTTTTTGGATGTGGGTTGCTAGTTCATTTGCTTGACATCACTTATCTGTTGCAACAGTACTACCTACCTGCTTAGGAATATCCTATTTTTGTTGTGTTCAAATGTTCCCCTGATGAAAAGGATATTTGAGTTGTGGTAAGGAAATTTTGAAGAGATAAGTGATGATGCTTTATGCATATAGACATCTCTGAATCTCAGGTGATGAACAAAAGATATGCTACAATTCACTGATTTCGTAAGGTTTTAGTCAGCAATGTGCAACCTGTGATGTAAATTAATATATTTGCTGAACTATAGTGATTATTCCAAAAAATCATATCTTTGGATGATATTTTACTTCATCATGCAGTAGTGATTATTCTTGATCAGTTGCTTTGTCTTTGGATGATATTTTACTTCTAATCCCATGTTGTGACTGCCCTAAACTAGATAAGAACTTGATACTACATTTGCTTTTGGCTGGCTTGCAAAAGGTATTAAAACATGTCATATGTCTTAAGAATTGTTTTAAGAATTTGTATTATTCTGGATAAGAACAAATACAACACTTGATTTATTTCTATGGTAATTGAATCTAAGAATCTAGAGATTTGGTAGAACTTCTGATAGAATGGATACTAATATTGATCTTAGCTTCTTTATGTTTCCTCCATGAATATGTGTATATCAGTTTACTTTAGGGCAAAAACAGATTCTATATCTTATTTAGCTTCTCTCTGCTTTGTACATATACATGCATGTCAGGTGCTTTTTCATATGTTGCATGTTTCCTAGTTTCGTATGTTGAATTGTTTATGCTTGTGCTAGTAGAATGGATACGAACTCTCCGCGGCCCTCCCGTACGATATCGCCGTCGGGGTCGCCAAGACCTTCGACATCATCAGGAAAGGGTTCTCGCAAACCAAGGAAGCCATCGGGGAGGCCGAAGGGCAGATGGGGAGTTCAGAGGGTGACCGGAGTTCCTGAGCCGGAAGAAACCCGAAAGAAGTGGCAGACGTTATGCGGGGTGGTCGCCTGTTCTAGGGTTAGGATCACCCTCGCCGATTGGGGTGAGCTGACACGGGAGGAGCAGAGGTCACTATTGAAGGGCTCATTCATGTACCCAGAAGAGGTCGAAGCCGATTTCTTCCGAGCCACTATACTGACGGCTGGGAAGTGTTGGAGGAATTTCAAGCACAGACTGGTGAGGAACTATCTCAAGCAAGATAAGTCGCCTTGCCAGGCATACCCGGATGTCTCCGAAGAAGATTGGGCAGAATTCTGTACCTTGAAGTCATCCGAAGAGTTCAAGGCAGATACCCAGAAGGGGCAAGGGCTAGCCAGGAGGAACAAGCACCCGCATCCGAGGGTATGTCGGTGCTAAGAAGAAATGGGCAAAGGAGGACGAGGAAGCGGAGAAGCACGAACAGCAGCCGGTGTTCTCGGATTTCAGCGACAGCCGCATCCGAGACTGGTGCAGGGCGAGGACAAAGGTGGATCCTTGCGGACAACACGTCTGGCGAAACCCAGAAGATGAGGAGGTCTATCAGAGAATGGTGGGGCTGAATGAGCAGGCTTCTCAAGGCTTGTTTGTGCCAAGTCGGGAGAAAGACATACTCTCCGAGGCCATCAGCACCAAGGAGCCCTATAGACGCACCAGGGGTTTTGAAAATCTGGCAACATGGGGCAAAGCCTTCACCGGTGATACACAGGAGGCACGTCGGCAGAGGAAGAGAGCAAAAGCTGAGCAGATGAAAGTGGAGATACAGTCATCCCTTGAGGCGCAATTTGAGAAAAGAATGAGGGCGATGGAGGAGAGGCTTTCAGCACAGTACCTGCAAGACAGGGCGCTAGTCACAATTAGCCCGGGTGCCCGCCGTAGTAGCTGAGCCTCGGGTGCGGAGGATTGTTCTCCCATCGACCAAATTGGGGGTCCGACGCGGTGCAAGATGCTGATACAGTTCGCTACGATGAACTTCTCAATGGACGCCGCATATGGTCAAGTGTGGCCATCTGCTCCTGGAACGGTGATACATGGTGTCCCGTTAACGCCAGGCTTCGCGCGAGTGCAAGTCGAGTCAATCAACCCGACCTTCGCTAACTGTCCCTTGCCAAACGCGCGAGAATCTGATGAGATGCAGACATTAAGCGACGCGGTCGGGTCGTTCATCCAGTGGCCGAAGAAGGACATAGTCCTCGAATCTGCACCGAGCGCACCGTCTGTTCCTCCATGCTCGTCGGATCAAGGGATGCTGACGTTTTCACCGGTGGTTGCTCCATCTCCGTGGAGGTTTCGAGGCAGCTCGTCCTTTCCCAGCCAGTGCCGACAGTGCCACATGTGGAGGTTACTCATCATTCGCTACCCCCTCAACTCCCGGCAGTACCACCAGTGGAGAGCTCACGGCCACGCCGTGTTCCAACGAAGAGTCAAGGGGCCACATCCAAGCTAAAAGTATACAGAGGCAGGAAGTCTGCTTCAAAACTGGCGGATGATGTTGAATATCCTTTAGCAAAGCTAGCTCGCCAGCACATGCCGGGACAACCTATGGTGGACGCTGACGTGAACCTGGGCATAGCCTGCCGGAAGCTTCATGATCATTACCTCGACATGTCGAACAGGCCGTTCCCAGATACAAGAGTCGGCCTCATGGTCTTCTTCAAGGAGGAGCATTTCAAGCACCGTAGTGGATATATGTTTCCCGTGGAATTAACGGACATCTTCAACATGATGCACTTCCGTGAGCTGGATGCCAGTCTCATGAGATGCTTCACGCTGTAAGTCCTTACAACACAGCACCATTTTGTTTTATTCTAGCTAAATGCCGGCAATATAACTCGTTCTTCTCCTATATTCAGATACATGCTTGATCTGAGCGAAAAAAAGAAAGATGAAGAACTCTGTGGGGTTTGGCGACCCACATTTGATCTCGGCCCAAAGCATCGCGGCAAATAAAAATATGGTGCGGGATTACGTCATGCATTTACTCCATGAGTACTCCGCACGAGATCACATCCAGGTTGCCTATAACATCATGTAAGCCACATCCTTTGCAAATTCTCATGGTTCGACGGCTAAACATGTAATAACTTCGTATCTATAATCAGGGGCCATTGGATCCTCCTCGTGATCATGCCGAAATGGAATAAGGTATATTACCTTGATTCCATGAGGCATAGCATTAACGAGCGCAAGCAAGGGTACGTGGACATCATGCGTCTACTCGACGAGTGAGTACCAAAACTTTCGACTTCGTCCATGCCTATTCTTTCTTCTTCACAAAGGAAAAGATAATTCGATGCTAATTGTTTTGAATCACCTAGAGCGTTTGACACGTACGTCAAACAAGGAGGGAGGCACAAGGAAGTCAAGGAAGGAGTGCCCGTCGAGTTACGCCATGACTCCAAGTTTAAGGTATTCCGTAATGTCCTTGACTCCTAGAACTAATGTCATCATACTTCTGCCCTCTATACCTAATCGATATCCCTTTTGTAGTGCCGGCAACAACCCGAAGGGACCGACCTCTGTGGGTATTACGTGTGTTTCCACATGCTAGCCCTTTGCAGCAACCCAAAGTACGGTGATCTAGCGGTACGATACCATCGCCACTACTAATGTCTAGTGTTTAATCATGCTATTCGCCCTGAGTGTAAGCCTCATGTTTTCAGGGAGCGGTGAAAACCATGACAATCAAACAGTTGGAAGATATGGACATCGCCCAGGGCCGGTCGCACATTGCTAGCTTCCTAAACAACGAGGTCATTAGTCCCGAAGGACGCTTCAGTTTCCCGGCGGCAAGCTAGGAACTTAGGATTGCGATTAGTTAGATCATTGCTTAGATTTCTAGTTAGGTCATTAGTTACTTCATTAGTTCCAAAGCATCAAACTTTGTAATTATCTATCCAACTTGTGGTTTCAAATGATAAGTGCACTTATGTTTTTAAATGTCTTGTTCATTTTTCCTCTCACTGCTAACGTGTAAGTGGATGTGACATAACTATAACTTTTTCTTGTGAATGTCACTGTTTTATAAATGAGACTTCTTTATCAACAGATATCGTGTATGGAGGCTTCGGCGAGTGGTTCTATTCATGTGAAGAACTTAAGAGAGGTCTAGTTTTTTGAATTTGATCAATATCTTCGTTGTGAATTGAGTATATGACTCAAGTGAACAAGTTTTGTAATATTATTCGTATGCGTATGTATGTGAATGTTTGTAGTTTATGTCTTGTGGTCGATGCGAGAATGAATGATTGAAGCGTGCTATATAAATCTGTTGTGCGTGCTGTGATTTGGATATATCATATATATGAACTGTTTGCTTTTTCAGGGAGGCTAGTAAATCAGGCAAAATAATGCCTCTTTAAAAACATATCCGAGGCGGTTACAACTTAGCAACCGCCTAGGATCTCTACTTCAACTGCCTCGGATAAGGACTTATCGGAGGCGGTTACATTTCTTTAACCGCCTCAGAAGATAAGGACTTATCGGAGGCGGTTATGTTATCTTGACCGCCTCCGATAAGACATTATCTGAGGCGGTTAAAGAAATGTAACCGCCTCCGATAATTCCTTATCCGAGGCGGTTGAAACGCGTAAACCGCCTCCGATAAGTGCTTATCCGAGGCGGTTTACGCATTTCAACCGCCTCGGATAAGCTCTTATCCGAGGCGCTTGCATAACCGCCTCCGATGCATGCCCCCATATCCGCAACCACTCCATGGAGACGGCTGTTATAACCGCCTCGGATGTGCTATTTTAACCGCCTCGGATATTCATTTCTGTACTAGTGCTAGCAATAAACCATACTAGCAATTATTTAGTTATTTTGTATAAAATATTTGATGACATTTTATACTTCTTTTTTACCTAAATTATAGAAAAATAAATAACTAAACTATAGCAACTTAATTAACTACACTATAGCAAAATAATTAATCAATGCACATTAACTAAAATGTCGCTAAATATATAATTCATGCACATGAACTAAATTAGAGCATAATAAGTAAAGTATGAAACATTAAATAAATTAGAAAATAATAATCAAATGAGAGCAAACTCCACTCTACCTATCTAGATATACATACACCATTAAATTAAATTTCTAGCTATCTCTTGAACAAGCAAGTTTAACTAGTTAGTTACATGATGAATACACATGCTATTACAACCAACTAATAGCCTTCAAATCAACCAAAAGCAATTAATCTTTTTAACCAAGCTCTAGATCCATTTCTCTCTCTTAACATAGCTAGATCTACAAAACTATTACCATTTTTTGAAACGATAGCTCACCTTTGATCAACAAGAGCAAGTGGATATTGAATATCTCCTTCGAATCCAAGCTTTTATTAGATCAATTTGCCCCAAATTGCCACCACTAAGCATGAGCTAGAATTTAAGACAAGTCCCTCCGGTTGGGGAAAGTTTGTCGGGTGGTTATAAAGGCAGAAGGTATCACAGACGACTCCCATTAAAAACCGTCTGTGATGACCACTTTATCACAGATGGTTCTCACTGAGATCTATCTGCAATATATCTCAGATGATTCCAGCTAAGAACCGTCTACGATAGTGCTAAATCAAGATGGTTTGAGCTCTTCATATTGAACCACGATGATGTCATTTTGAATCCGTCTATGATATGTTTTAACATAGACGGTTTTTCTTGCTCCGTCTATGATAAGGAGTCTATAATGAGCGGTTCTGTAGTAGCGTAAGTCGACTTTAGGTTTAAAAGTGTGCATATAGATAGTTATATATTCTGAACCTTACAATAGCACACAACTTTTTTGTGAAATTTAGTATTGATAATCTGCAACTCAGTCAACTAAATTTCTTGGTCGACCTAGAAATAGCAAATCCTAGTTCATGGTTGAACCATATGCACAGCCCTTCATGTGTCTTAAGATGGGGAATTTTTCCAGTGATAGATGATGTATCATTGCTAGCGAGGTGTATGTGGTGACTTCATCAATCTTCAAGCATCTCAATTGAGCCTCCAGTAGGCACTAATATTTAGGTGTCAACGAGTGCATGTGTAATGTGTGTGCGCGGCTGGGTTACAGTGGTATTTCAGAAGAAGAAAAGGAAGGCTATATATGTGTAGATAGATCCATTCTATTCTGATTGCTCACATAATTTTGCTACCATTTGCAAGGTAATATTTTTATTTGACAACTTTTATTCGTAATTTAGGTGTCACTAATGCCTAGTTTGTGGTTGTCAAACTGTGATGTGCTGAACTTAATTTATAAGTTGCTGTGCAAAAGCGTGGTTGCAAAAAGTTAACACTTGTTTGGCAAACTAGATTATAATGTAATAACTCCTAAAATACGCTAAATAAAAATACTCCACTTACCACAATATGGATATATCTATTATGCTTGTTTGTTAGCCGCGAAGCGATTTAAAATTTCTTTTCTACATATTATACTGAAAGTAGCTAACCAAATGGTAAAACATCCAAAAGTGGTTCAACTAAATAGGATTATTATTTTCCACCACAATACCAAATACTCCTTGTGTACGTAGACGTGTAGTCTTTTTGTGATAAGAAGGGCGGCAATCATCAATTTTTTTTAACGAAACCAAACATCACAAAGGTCTGACACTTAACCAAAAAAAGAGAAATGACAAATATCCATTTAACAAGAGTCTAACATGGTATCTACAAAAACACCATAAAAAATATTAAAGTCTAATCGGTAATATCAAGCAATTATTACATAACTAAATAAAATGCAAAAAGGAAATAAAAAGCTCCGTTTCTTGAGATTCGTAATAATCGATGACTTATTGGAGGTCATTCTTGTACAACCACGAAGCATAGCGAAGAAGAAATAATTAAGTACGCATCACTGAAACATAAAGAAACATAAACTATACAGCTTAGCCACTCTGCACACTTTAAATTTAGAAAAGTCTTCGCTAATTTCTGTTGCTCTAAATCGTTGGGTAATTAGCTGTTCCTTAGTGATACCCCAAGAGTCAATGATTCCCCCCCCAAAACACTGGAATTCGGATGACAACCGCATGTTACGATTTCTTAACCCGCTTAGCCGGCCCACAACGTGCATTGAAAAGTCAACGCCCCTAAAAATAATTTATAGTTTGCAGGTTTTCCAATGAATGCTCCACGGAGAATAATCTCGAAGCAAGAAAATTTATTAGTCTCACTGTTGTCTCTTGGTTCTTGCTGAAGTTGGCTTCTTAGACAAAACTGAATTACTGATTGACAGATATTTCTACTTTCATATACAGCGTAAAAGTTCCATGCAAAGTCATAGAAGTCTCATTCTACTTGGAAGAAATTAGGCTCATTGTTCATTGCAAAAGCCGGATATATATATAGCCCTCCAAAAGTTTGGCCGCTAACATATACAAAATTATTTGGATTTGTTTTGTGCATATATGTAATAACTTTTGCTATAATGTAAGTAGAAAAGGTAATGGTTAAAGTTGTATATCAGAAAGACTGTATGAATGTCTAGAACAACATCTAAAAGAGAACAAGGTAGTATAGCTTTTAGTAAACTTGCTGGTCCTTGTCATGCTTTGAAAAGCTCTAGCTAGCTTGTCTAGATCTGCTATCAGGGTATATGACGCCATGTGCATGCTAGTGACCGTTAACTGATCTAGCTAGCAGCATGGCTGGTCTAACAATTCAAGTTTTTTATTCCAAAAAAAAAGCTATTCAAGTTTTGTAAATCAAGAAACAGAATAGAAACATATCTTACAATCAAGGTAACAATGACAGGAAAGGTCGCGTGTAGTACAGCAGAGATTGACAGTTCATCACATGCAAAGTTTCCTATTTCATTTGCTGAGGCGTTCTTGCAACGGTACACATACATGCAAAGTCAATTCCCTTTTATCGATACATATGCATGGCTACTAGCTAGCTTTGCTCTTATCGACTATACTATTCAGCGTAACATGATCGATGCAAAAGTCATCCCTTACTTTTTGTCATGAGAACTAGTAGATAGAGATGTCCAATGGTTAACACGTGTATTAGTGACGACTAAGGTGGTACATGAAGTCAATGCACGCGGATGGCTGATACTAACGCCAAAATTTTGTCAAAAAAATGTACCTGTTTCATTCAAAGCATCAAATCAACAATTTGTACTTACGAACAAAGTATTAAGTCTAGTTAGCTATGCGTGGTAGAATATTAATTTTGCTCAATTTTGTAGGTAACCAGTGATCGAGCTAAGCGTGCTTCCGATGGTCACATGTCTACTATATTCTTAAAACAATAGGAAAATAAGCCACCACATTTATCCATATTAACTAAAATATCTCCACTATTGATCATACGAGGGTCTAAATTGTTGTAGATGGATTAGATTGTTTATAGTACTCCATAATAAATATAGGGAGATTCGATAAAATGCACCATCTTAATTTGGTGTTTGCTAAAAAGCCCCTTTATGTGTCACTGACAAGTGGCCCTAGACCCACATGTCACTGACACATGATGAGTCATTTTATCAAATGCTAAACTAAGATGGGGCATTTTATCAAACTTTCATAAATATAACTCTTGTTAGGTGGATAAAGAGTGCAACTCTATTTTAGAAATACGTAATAGATACAACTCATATTAGGTACATAACTCTATTTCCTAAATAAATAAATTTTGGAATTAACTTTTAATAAAAATTAGCAGCTGGATTTGTATGTTTCAACCCAGTTATTTTAAAATTAGCAATTTGATTTCGATGAATATACATCGACGATCACGTTGTTGCTGAGGTCACACTATTACACCAACTGTCATCATAGATGGTTCAAAAAGAAAACCTTCTCTGGAGAAGGGTCTGTGATGACAGAAAGTCATTACAGACGGTTGTTGACCACCGTATTATGAAAAAAAAAGCACGCCACCGACAATCACCTCTGGCTCCATTGCGGGCACCCAATTTTGTCGCGTTGCTCCTGTTCACGCTCTTGCGCTCCGCCTGCTAGGCTCGATGTTGTGCACCACCAACCGCACCACCGTATGCCGCATCACCCGTGCCACGAGGAAGCACGCCGTTGTCGCCACAATCCTCCACGTTGCCGCCTGCCATATCGCTGGAGGGGTTGCTGTGGCTACCACGTCGCGAGGGAAGGGGGAGGAGGGTGCGCCAGATCTGGATGAGGGCCGCTTCCCCAAGCCGGATTTGGAGATGCTCGGCAGTGAGGGAGATGGCGACGATTGATGAAAACATCTCTACCACTGGTACAACCACAATTCCTGCTACCACTCCTCAAATTGATATACAAGGACCAATGACAAGTTCATCTGCATGCTAACTTAATTATCAGGTAGCTTCATTTCTCTACATGCACTAAAATATTATGAACACTTTGGTGCTGCCTAATGTATGTGATGTCCTATCACTGATGAACCATGCATATGAAGATGATGGCAGCAACACAAGAGGAGATGGAGCTATGAGCAACAAAACAAGAAGAGATGATGGCATATTCAAGCAGGGAGGAGATCAGATGAATTTAGCATACTATAATATATATATTGAAGCCACCATGATGTATACTGAAGAAGTGAAGTTTTCCCTATGTATTTTCGACCAGCCACAAGACTTAGTCATATTTGAGTAGTTTGCATGGGGTTGCACCATCTAGTTGGGCAAGGCCCATGTAATTTCAAAATTAGAGAGTTAAGAGTCTAGGGAGGAATTTGTCTTAGGGTTAAGATTGGGCCACCCCATTGGTTGGTCAAAATCCCCTCCATCTCTAGAACTTGGGTTTTGTTAGATTGATTTTTTTCCACCATGAAAACTATTGGTGTCTCTCTTGTTCAGCTAGTGCAAGAGCGACATCATCTTTGGAACACCAACACTTCAATCAAATTCATCCATAATTCCTATTTGCAATTCCAGATTGCTTATCACTATTTTTTTCCTATTCTTTGATTGCTCGTAGGAAAAGACCTTCATGGTTAGGTCGATCGTGCTTCTAACAAGGTTGATAACATCACAGAGTTGGTTCAACAGTTACGAGTTGCAACGATCATCATACGGTTGTAACCAGATCATGAGAGTCATCTCCACCAAATCGAATTTATCCATCTCATTGAAAGATCTGAAACTCCCAACGCCAGCAACGATGCTGAGGCACACAGTGGTGAGGGTGCCGCGGAGAGGCAGTAGAGTGTGGTGTCGTGTGGGATGGTGACATGTAGTTGGAGAAGGTGGACGGCCATGTCACGAACCAGAGCAGTGCCGTAGTGACCACGGGCCTCCGCGGTTGCGACGGTGTAATGCTCGCTCTGGGGTAGCGAGAGGATGAGGGGCGGTGGATAGCAGGAGGATGGGGGGGGGCAACTGAGGACTGGGGTAGAAGTGAAGAGGCTAGCTAGTGTTTTTCTCATATACGGCTAAGGAATTGGGCACTGATCTTTTGGTAAGTTGGCCAGCTAATTGGGCCTCATATTGGGCCAACAAATCACAGATGGTTTTAGGAACATAATCATCTGTGATGTCTTGTTTATTGTAGACGGATTTAAAAAAGCTATCTGTGATGTAAATTTTAATAAAAACCGTCTATGATGAAGCATCTTGGATGACCCTTTTGTTAGTAGTGTTGTGAGGTGACTCATGACGCGATGCCAAGGTAGTAAGAAATCACACATTAAAGGAGATTCACCAAACAAACTGCTGATGGTGGTGATGTTGATATAGCAAGGCGAGGTTGGCAGCGATACCCCTGGAGGTTGTTTTCAAAGAGATAGAGCTGTTTGATCAGGAGGCGGCAAATGAACTAGTGTGAGTTAGGTTCTCACGAAGGAGCTTAATGAGATGGCCATCCGGGTCATTCTAATGCATGCATGTTCAAGGCAAAAGCTCAAGGCAGTGCTTGCATGGCTGCCATATGTTGTTAGGAAGTGATAGATTTAGCCAAGAGTAGCCTGGAGCATGACGAGGCATGAGTAGAGTAAAAGGAGCGTTCCTAGAAGCATCTGGAGGCATGACATTGCGCTAATTGAAAAATAGGATTGCAATACAACCAGTGACACGGCAAGTGGAGGAAGAGATCAATGTTTAGGTACGAGCCATCAATGTTTAATTCTTGATGGAAAATTTCTCAAAATATTATTGATGGAAAGATAGACACGGCATGATGAGGAATGAAAGATGGAACGGTGGAGATTAGTACGAAAGTCTATGGTTTTGCATGGTAGGCCATGGACCTCAATAAAAATATTTATATAAAATAAGATATATTATATTATTAAAATAATAGAAAAAGAAGCCACCGCATTCGTCCATAAAGGCTGAAATATCTTCATCATTGATCGTGATGTCAGTCCATATTATAATGGTATAGATAAATTAGATTATTTATATAAATCCATATGCAACTCTCGTTAGGTGACCAAAGAGTACAACTCTATTTTAGAAACTCATGGTCGATACAACTCTTATTCGATGGATAAAGAATACAACTCTATTTCATAAATTAAAATTTGAAATTAATTTTATTGAAAGCTATAAGTTGGATGTCTGTATTTGGTGGATAAAGAATAAAACTCTATTTCCCTAAATAACTAAATTTTGCCGTAGCATTTACATAAGAAATCAATCCTAAAACTGAAACGCGAAATAAAAAATAAGCTAAAATTAGCATTTGATTTCCATTCAATGAAAATATATTGATGATCACATTGCTCTTGTGGCGTGAGATGAATCATGCACGATGATAAGATAGCATAAGATCATGCTTCAAAGGAGGTTTGCCAAACAAATTGATGATGGTGGTGGGATGCAGCAAGGCAGTATTGTGGATCAAATCTCGAGGTAAGATTCGATCTGTTGATGCGGCCCTATCTTTTATAGCACTCCATCTTCAGCACCAAAGATAATCACCAGTTTACAATTATAGTCGTAAATATAATAGGAACAACATGCCAACCACTTGAGTCGAAGGAATATCGCGGACAAACTGTATAGATTTTACCAAGTAATCTTCTGTGCGTCGCAGGAACTCATACACTAGTATGGATTTTTAAAGTAAAACTTTCTCTAAAATTTAGAAATTTTTAGACAGTTTTCCTCAAACTCGATATGAGAATTTTAACCCTAAACACACGTTCGTGTCCATTTATCAGAACTTAAATCTACCTGTTACATGGCTGCACTTGGCTTTATATATAGCCGACCCTTCTATAAGACTTCAAACAAGAAAGAACTCATATCTCTATCTCACGGCTAAACAAAATAAAAAGGAAACATGCTAATCAGATTACTTGCCATATGTTTAGCATGCAATGTTTACAACCGACACCAATTAATTAAACTTCGCTCTAGATAATAATTCGGTGCGCCGTCTCCAATAACCTGGCTTGGTGGCCCCCAACCCGCGGCGCATAGGGATAAAATTTCCCAAGACAGAAACCTCTATGGCTACGTGGCCAACATAAATAGGATCTGATTACTCTCTCTGTCGAATCGTCATTGATTAAGATAAAACATTAACTAATAATTACTCTATTAATATATATTTTATGTGATATAAAATTATAATCATAAATAAATATTTTTAAACATAAATCTAATAATATAAATTTTGTGTCACATAAATCATGTATTAATAAAGTAATTACACTACTGCAGAACAAGATTATCTACACTCCAGATCTCAGCCGGTGCAAACAAAACCGACAGTAAGAACTCAAGTCTCAGCCGGTTGGTGTGAAAAAACTGACTGAAAAAAACGAACCGGCTGAGAGATAATATCTAGCCTCAGGCGGTTCAGAGTGGAAAACCAACTGTGATAGTATTACAGTCGGTTGGACCACTGAAATCGGCTGAGGTAATACAACTTTTACAGCCAGTTTTCTTTGCGCAACCAGCTGAGATAACTTTGAGTCGGTTATTTCCCGAGAACCGGCTAAGATGATGTTGTTCAACATCCCTAAATGGTGTCCGAAGTTGCTAGAGCCTTCAATGCAAGTGTCCATTATTTGATACACTTGTTATAGGTTGGTTGGGGTGTTGCCAAATTTTATGGTAATTTTCATAGAATTTTATTACACATAATATTTTGATAGTTCTTGTTCATTTTATTAAAATTTGCATGTTGTTGTAAATGGATCGACGGTGGATGTACGCTGAGAATCGTACTAGCAATGAGTACATCGAAGGCGTCTCGGCATTCTTACGAGTAGCCGAACGGTATAGTTTGAACAGAGGGGACACGTGGATCAACTGTCCATGCTGTCATTGTGAAAATTTGAAGAGCTTCACAAACCTTACGCAAATCCAAACACATTTGATCAGGACAGGATTCATGCAGGGGTATGCATGTTGGACCAGCCACGGTGAAGATCAGATCATAGAAGAAGGTCCAGCAAACATGGATGAAGGCAATGACATGGCTTATACTGTCAATAGCACAACTCTTGAGCAGACATGCGATGATATATGTGCGTCACTAGAGGACGCGTCGCAAGACGACATGTCATCGCATGAGGACAACGAGTTAGATCAGATGATCCGAAATGTTGAAGAAAACTATGAGAATGATCGGGAGTACAGGAAATTTGTCTGCTTATTGGAAGACTTGGAGAAACCAATGTACCCTGGCTGCAAGTTCACAAAGTTGTCGGGCGTTCTAGAACTGCTAAAACTGAAGGCCAGTAGCGGATAGATCGATAAGAGCTTCTCGTCACTCCTAACTTTATTAGGGCACATGCTTCCAAAGGGGAAACCACATGCCGAAAACTACATACAGAGCTAAGAATGTTCTTTGCCCTTTGGGAATGGAAGTAGAGAAAACACATGCATGTAGAAATGACTGTATCATGTACTGTAAAGAGTATGTGAATTTACGTGCATATCCAGTGTGCAAAGCTTCTCGATACAAGTGTAAGAATGACGGTGATGATGTTGAGGAAAGCATAGAGGTGAGGAAGGGGACTCCTGTTAAGGTTGCCTAGTACTTGCCTATAATCCCCGTTTGAAGCACTTATATGCGAACCCTAAGGAGGCTAAACTAATGCATTGGCACATAGATGAGCGTACAGATGATGGAATATTGAGAGACCCAGCAGATTCTTTACAGTGGAGAAATATTGACAGGAGGTATGCTATGCTCGGCGAAGAGGTGAGGAATGTAAGGTTCGGATTGAGGACTAATGGAATGAACCCCTTCGGCAACATGAGTAGCCAACACAGCACTTGGCCCGTGAATCTATGCATGTATAACCTTCTGCCTTGGTTGTGTATGAAGAGGAAGTACATCATGATGGTAATACTTATCCAAGGTCCGAAACAACCTAGTAACGACATTGATGTGTACTTTGCCCCATTGGTGGATGATTTAAAACTTCTTTAGGATAAAGGCGTAAAGGTATGGGATGTGCATCTAAAGAAAAATTTCACGTTACGCTGCATGTTATTTATTACCATCAATTATTATCTAGCCAACAGTAACTGTTCAGGCCAGACTATCAAAGGGAACAATGCATGTGTTCAATGCCTAGTTAATACAGAAGGTAGGTGGCTAAAACACTCTGAGAAAATGGTGTACATGCGTCATCATAGGTTCCGTACAAGGGATCACCGGTACCGTAGATGAGAGATGAAATCGATGGAACTGTTGAGAAAGGCTCAGCTCCACATATTTTTAGCGGCACCGAGATTCACGATCAGGTTAAAGACTTGAAAGTCATGCTTGAAAAGGGGATATTTAAAAGACGAGGTATAACAAAGAAAATTAAGCTTATTGAGAAGATCATCTAGAAGAAGAGATCAATATTATAGGACCTCACTTACTGGAAACATCTAGAAGTGCGTCACAGCATCGATGTGATGCACGCAGAGAAGAATGTGTGCGATAGCATAATGGGTCTCTTATTGAACATGCCTGACAAAATAAAAGATGGTATGAACGCAGAGCTAGACATGGAAGATACGGGAATCCGACCAGAGTTAAGACCACAGAAAACAGCAAATAGAAAGACATTCCTTCCGCCTGCTTGCTACACCCTTTCCAACCCCTTCGTCTCTCACCTCTAGAACTTCTCCAATTTTCGTCTCCCATGCATGGAACTGCTTTCGCCCGAGCCCTCGCCGCCTCAAACCGCCACTGTCCGAGCTGCCTCAACAGCCACGCCTCCTCCGAGATGGGCTCCCCGACTCGCCGAACCAGGTCCCCGAGTTGCCGAGCTGCCATCGCCTTTGTCGCCCGTGCCGCCGCCAAAGTTGCTCTAGCCAGCGCCTCCATCGCCCGAGCCGGCTCCTCCATCACCGGAGCCGCCGCCACCTCCTCCCCGGTCCAGGACACCAGGTAAGATGCCCTAGTACCCCGGCCGGGCACACCTAGCACCCGGCCCAGTCGAGCATCCCTAGGAACCCTAGCTTGCCGGCCGAGCTCCCCAAGCACCCCTAGCATACAATGTAGATGGTTAGGGTTGGTGCTCTCACTGTATGCTTTGAGTTGATGCTTACAAAAAAATTTAGAGTGGATGCTATGTTCGATTAAGATGATTTAGATGATTTCTAATGATTTAGAATGATGTAGAATGATTTTGAAGAACAAGATATGATTTAGATGATTTAGAATGATTTAGAATTATTTAGATGATAGTGAATGCTTAGAGTTGGTGCTTTGAAAAAAATGTTAGAGTGGATGCTATGTTTGATTTAGAATGATTTAGATGATTTAGATGATTTAGTTGATTTAGAATGATTTAGATGCTTAGAATGATTTGCATGTACTGATATCTCGTATGTCTAGGTATGGCTCTAGTAGAGCTAATATTGGTGGTTATATCATTTAGTATAAGAGTAAATAAAGTTTATACTTTTCCTATATTATCCCAAGATCGTCGGACAATGGTGACTCTCGGTCGCCGTCACCACCTAGACCAAAGAGACCGGATGCGAAGTACACGGTCAAAGAGACTGGATGCGAAGTACACGGTGACACACTTGCACGACTCAGGGGCACCAGACGAGCTTGAGAACACAAGGAAGAAGTTCTCCACCGTCTGCGGGATCATAGCAAGAGAGCGGGTCCCAAGCACTCTTGAAAGTTGGAAGAGAGTAGGAAAGGACCGGCTCGCTACAATTGCGGGGGAAATCTTAGGATATTTCATCTTCCCCAAAGAATGGAAGGCCCATATCGAGCGAGCTGCTAAGTTGACAGCGTGCAAGGCTTGCAAGAACTAGAAGACCACCCTGGTCCACGAGTACGTGTAAGCCGAGGTGGAGCCTTTCAAGAAGTGGCCGATGATTACTCCGACGGTTTGGGCCGAGTTTGTCAGGATGAACACAATAGAAGAATTCAAGCTAAAGAGTGAACAAAACCGGGAGCTCTCAGGCACTCTCATCTTTCAACCCCACCGTCACTTTGAATTTAGTGGGGCACTGTTTACTTACAGCCCCTACGAGTTGCAAGTGAATGGGGCCGGTGCGTGCTAAACGGAAGGGTTCATTAAGCCATTTCTCGCCTTAACCCCTAAACAAAATAGGAAGAGGGGTACTTGACTAATAGGGGGCAATTGCATCGCACCTGACTGTGAGGGACCTCTTGATACCTTATGTTCACTTCCTAACTAGTAGCCGGTTTCCTGTCGCGAGAGAAACAAGCATACGCACTATCTAGGGACTGCCGGCTACGCGGGAATGAAGAAGAGATGGGAAAGGGAGGATGAGCAGGCATCGCAGTCGGATGGCCCTCCCAGATTTGCCAACATCACAGATGCGAGGACCAAAGCCTAGGTTAGAGTTAGGGCATTCGCAACGACATCGGCTTTAGGTGACCCAGCATTTGAGAACTCAGCTGACGCACAAGTGTACAGACGTTTGGCGAGATTTAAATCCCACCTAAGTCATACTAACAACTTGTTAATTGTACCAATTGAAGTAACAAATAATTCTGACTTTTACGGCTGGAGTTTAATGCGTCATCCCAAGCTGGCACCTTCGTAGGAGCTATACTCGAAGAGGGCTTGGGAAACCCCGAGCACTAGGTCGCACAAGGGGTGTAAGTTCCCTCGTTCCACACAAATATGGACTCTCCTAGACTTTGGAGGTGAAGCGCGAACGCAAAAAAGTGAGTAAAGCCGCTTGAAGAACAACGCAAGCACGAAGAGTTCAAGCAAGAGATACTTCGGGACTTAAGAGCAGAGTGGATTCTAACTCCGCGACAAGAATAGTCAGTTGCTGCCAGCCCTAGGGCTCGTCAGAGTAGCTGTGCATCGATCGACCACCCTACTCACCAGGAAGATACAACTTCTACCTTCCCCTGCGATGAGATCAAGGTATTCTTGATATATCTTGACAAATTGTTCTACTTAAGATTGTTTCAAGCCTATTGGCTTAAACTTGGCTTTCTTATGTAGGCTCCCACGAGATGCACGATTCAAGTTAGGATGGTGGGCATGGATGATCTCGTGGATACCGCTTGGGGACTAGTGTTCCCAACAACGGGAGAGTAGAGGATACATAACGTCCCCATTGACCCTTTGTACGCAAAGGTGAGCATCGGTGGAGTTAACGACACTTTTAGCAAACTGAAGCTCCCGATGCCACCCAACAACGAGATCTTAACTCTAAATCAAGCCAAGGGGACATTCATCTAGTGGCCCAAGAAGGACATCTCCCTCGATGGGTCACAGCCAACTAAGAAAGTTTCGCTGTGACCGTCACAGCAGCCACTGGTCCCTTTGACATTCTCGCCTCTTGTGGTGGCAGTTGTCACCAAGACAGCTTGAGCTAACAACACAAGAATCGCCAAAGAGTTGTCCCAAGGTGGCATCGCCAAAGCATGGCAACGAAAAGGACTCGATGAAGGTAGCTTTTACCCACAACTTGACCATCGAACAAATAGCCGTGATATATACTGCTGGAGGGAGTCTCCCCAGCACTCCGACTGTCCCGACATACAAGCTTGGAAAGCCGATGGTCAAGAATCATAAAAAAAATGATGTCTGAACTTGGCTAGGCTTGTGCTGCGTTGCACAATCATTACTTGGCCAATTTTAAGAAACCCAAGAATCAGCGGAGTGATAGCATCATTGGCAGGTTCGGACGTGAGCACTTCCTCCATGATAAGGGTCGACTATTCGTCGTGACTTGGGAGGACTTTTTCCTTATGTACAACCTAAACGCCTTGGACGCGAGCCTCGTGAGATGCTTCACACTGTAGTGCTTACAATCGTGCTCCATTTAATTTACTATAATAACTACACATGTCACAAATACGAAACTCTTCGCTCGTGTATATATAGGTTCACTTTTGTCAAGGCGAGAGAAGCAAATGAACCAATAGGATTCATCGACCCGCACCTTGCCTCCGAGCAATCCATGGATTCTTCTGAAAGAGTTGTCGAGGATTACATCGTCGATCTTATGGAGGCCTGCCAACATAAGAAATTCATCATCTATCCCTTCAACAAAAGGTAATCACTATAAACTTGTTCATGTCTCAAACTTGTTCATTTTGCACCTTCAGCGCAGTATCAACTAACTTTGGATTAATGATCATTTAGCTCCCATTGGATTCTCATTGTTATCATACTCCCTATCAAGAAGGTGTATTATATGGATTTGTACCTCGAAAACATGACCGACTTCGAGAGGGTCAGCATGATGATCGACAGGTAAACAAATTACCTCATGGCTTTTCTTCCATGATTCAGAGCCTACTAACTATTTTGTCATCGCGTGGGGAAAAAGGATAATGCGGGGCCCCTCATAAGTTATATCACCACTTCTCCTTTCCGGTATGTATTGTGTCGTACACTTTTACACTCCATGGTATCAATTCTATACAACTACATACCAATTCTATATATATCTTTTCAGTGCCACCAGCAACCCAAGTTTAGCAATTTGTGTGGCTTCTATGTTGGCCACCATATGACCCTTCTCATGTGTCGAGCTTCCGCAAACAAAAACGCAGTTACTGAGGTATGCAAATTATCATTATGATTTTGTTTAATTTATCCTGTATCTAGCATCAGTATGATTTTCATATCGATAGGTTGGTACTATTGCATGGACAGAATTGCCAAAGACGGACCTAGGTAGGATTCGAGAGGACTTGGCGCGTTTCCTTCTTGATAGCATTATTGATCCAAAAAGCGAGTTCTACTACGATGGATCCGAAAACTAAGACAATTGTTTTGAATTCAATTATCGATGTTTAGTTGTCACTTGCATTTCAATCTGTTACAAATTCCTCAAGATATGTGATGGATGTTGTGGTGTAAATATTGAATTTCTATATACTTTCATTTGTGTTTACTTGTGAATTGAAATATGATGTCAATGTGAATCTCTATTATGAATTCAAGTGTGATGTGAAATGTGATCTGGAAATTATGAGAACCTGGGTATATAAAATGTATTTTCTATTTCTGGGCAAAAACTCAGATTCTACCTGCTCTGTACCAACGAATATCCCAGCCGGTTCTTTCCCAGGAACCGGCTGAAATAATAATCATCGTTGCCTGTTCAACCGGGCAAACCGACTGAGATATAGTATATCTCAGTCGGTTCCCATGTAGAAACCGATTAAAACAGTTTACTTTTCAGTCGGTTCGGCTGGAAAACTGACAGAGATATGATATTATCTCAGTCGGTTCTTTGTTGGAAACCAACTGGTTTTTTGTATAACCGGCTGAGGCGTTGTTATCTCAGTCGGTTTTTTTTGTATAACTGGCTGAGGCGTTGTTAGCTCAGTCCGTTTTATAACCGGCTGAGATAATTCATATTGTTAGCACCCTTTCTCTACAGTCGGAAGGTAAACCAGCTGAGAAAGCAATTTTCGGCCGGTTGTAATTGTGTGTTCTATAGCAGTGTTATTAGTTAAAAGCTTGTCTTAACTAATCAAAATATACTTTCAATTTATAAACGGAGGGAGTAGTATTCATTAGCCGTTACTGATTCGGTTTGGGTCTGATCCGGCGGCCTGCATGAAAACCAACCAAAAGTCAAGTCGATCCGCATTCCCCCATGCACGAGGGTGCGCATGCACTCCAAGGGAATCTGGCGACAGCATGCATGCGTGCCTCCCTTGATTATTTCCAATGCCACAAGAATATATAGGAGCTCCATCCCTTTGTTTGATATGGCTGTCAACACATGCGAAATCCATCAGATGCTTGCCTTCTCTTTCGCACAATGCAGCATGCCCTCTAGTAATTGCAGCTAGCTCTTCTTTATCATCATATGTGATGCGTAACAGCTCAGGGAGGCATATCTCTAATTTTTGTACTCGGCTTGTGAGCATCTAGCACTTGAACACTCCCTCTTAAACACTCCCTCTGGCGTTATCATGAACGGCAATATCTCTACGACTAGAGCTAAGACTAGCCGTATCAGAAGGGGTCGGTGGTGATACACTTTTAGAGGGCATTATCATGAACAGCAATATCTCTACGACTAGAGCTAAGACTAGCCGTATCAGAAGGGGTCGGTGGTGATACACTTTTAGAGAGTTTGATAAGGAAACAGTAAAGAAACCATTAGAGTTTAGATTCTTGCGAAGAAGCAAAGTGGCATGGCCAACTGGATCACCTCAATGCATGAGGGTCTAAGAGCAGAAGCCGAAACATTGCTTAAGCTAAAGTATGACGAGGACGTTTGCTCTATCGTTGCCAATGATGGGATGGAAAAATGACAGAGACAAGTAAGTAAAAGGAGTATGAATGAAAATATTTGGAAGTATGATATTGCACTAATCGAATAATAGAACTGTAGTACGACCAGTGAAAAGGCAGGTGGAGGAAGAGAACACAAGGTTTATATTTACTCTCTCCATTTCACTAAATATATTCTCAACCTTGGGATACTCTGTTTTAAAATATTTATCCATTGAGCATATCAAGGGTATAGTTATTATGTTGTTTTCACTCCATACCCTATTAAAATTCCTTGGAATGATTAGACAATTATTTTATATTATTTAATAGGGGTATGTATGGTCATTTCTCATCCAGTTTTTCTTTGATTTAGTGCTTTCTTGGTCTATGCGCCTAGTAGACTAAGGACACATGTAGTGAAACGGAGAGAGTAATTGTTAGTGAAAATTTTCTCAAAACTTATAGTTGGAAAGATGAGAAGGAGTGAAAGATAGAAAGGTAGAAATTATCATGAAAGTCTATTATTTCGCACAACAGGTCATGGACCTCAAAAAAAATTGTATTAAGATTTGTTATTAAAATAGTACTTTGAACTAAAAGCAAAGAACATAGTACACATAAAATTTCTACCAAACTTCAATCATGCTTCTTTCGGACATATTTTTGGCTAAATTTTTTTATATTTTGAATGATGTACCAAAAAGCTAATATAAGTCAAATAAGAGACAAATAACTAACAGATAAAATAAGATCTAACATAACAATATATAGTAAATTTAGCCACATAAATACGCAGACAACCCCGCTAATTTTCTATTAAAACAATACTTTGAACTAAAGGCTAACAACATAATACACTTTATGGAAGGAGTTATATCGAGCTATAATCATATTTCCTCGGGGCATACTTTTGGTTACAACTTATTCTATATTTTTAATGACATGCGAAAAGTTAATGTAGTGGTGAATAAAATGGAATAACAATTAACAGCAAGAGGCAAATAACTAGTAGTAAAAATATTAAACATGCTAAATATAGTAAATCTAGCCGTGTAAATGCATGAGTTAATCTGTCAGTTAACACATTACTAGTAGTGAAAATATTAAACATGCTGAATATAGTAAATCTAGCCGTGTAAATACGTGAGTTAATCTGCTAGTTAACACATTATAGTACCATACACTGTTGAACGTTACATGTCATCCAATAATTAACATGTCCATAAATAACGAATCTTGTCATGATCATCTCTCCCATGCATGTCACATATATGTTTTCTTGTCAAATCCATTTCGATCGCGACCGATAGTGGTACGGTGCATGAACCATGGACGTATGAATGTACGTTATTGAAGAAAACAGTGGAATGAATTAAAGGAAACGCCACATGTAGTTTCTCGAATTGAAGACACTGTTCATTTCCCACGACGTAGGCAAGCATGTATATTGAGTAAAATACTGTTCGGACTTGACGTTTCTCACATCACGTGAATACCATGTATGAAAGATGTCGGTGTTGCACGCCCTACCCGAACTATGGATTCTTTTACGGCCTCGCGGCAGTTTTTGCCTTTTTTTTCTTACGGCTTTTAACCATGAGGGATGGTCTGGATCCTAGTAGGATACTAACGTTTTTTCCTTGTTTGTCGTTCATAGAAAAATAACAGAGGAGTTCGCGTGTGGGGGAGAAATCAATCGTTCCTATGGAAAAAGTTGGCATCTAACCATGCCTATGAGAGTAGCTTAGATAAGGGTCCTTCATGTATTGGCCCCCATCTTGATATCATCCAATTGATATGTATATTGCACGCTAGCATGTAACTGAATTTGCCATGAACGAGTGGTTATTTTGTGAAATAGCTCTGTACGTTTCCACGCACCATGCTTTTGTATATTGGGTTTATTTTGACCCGACCAAATCCAAGCTTTTGTTCTTGGAAAGAGAAGGGTATATGTGCGTGAAGACCATGCTTCAACTTAATTTATATATTTCTCATTTTTTAAAATAAAAAAGCGACCTTCATTGCTTTTTCCTTAACTTACCTTTGTTGACGTTGTAGGTCTTGAAACGTGACTCGAGGTGTATATATGTTTGATAGCACCTAACACCTGTAGCTTTTGGGATGAAGATGAATTCATGCATCCATGAATCTTTACATGCACAGTAAATAAATCCTAGCAAGTTGAAGCTCCCAATTTTGCTGAGGAAAAAAGAACTGGGTGGAATTAATGAACCCCAAAAATATACCTGTCATAAGTTTCGATGTGATACAACAAGGGACAACACGAATCGTCGTCTATGGCATTTCGATAAGCAGTTTCATGTATTGCGACCAGTCCTTTCTTCATATTTTGTTCTCTGATTAACACGGCACGACAAAATCAAGATAAAGACATGCACCTCCCTCTCGCATGTGAAGCATATTCCACGTCCTTGCTTTGATCAGAATGAGAAAGTTACAGGTTGGTCGCGACGATCGAAAAGTTTACGTGCGTGTATACATGTATGGCTGTAGATATTTCTTCTGAACCCTCTCATGTAGTACCGCACTGATCAGGTGACACTTGTATCCATCGTTTAGCACTCGACAAACCGTCCAGGTCCATATGCATGACCACCCTGAATAAGAATGGAGAGTAGAAGAATTGGTCAAGACGTTGGAGATTCGAGACATGTATCTAGATAAGCCTTTCGGTGCGACGCACTGGTGATCGACTAACCTAAAGGGAAGCTACTACATTTCAGGGCACTTCAAAGTTGATACAAAATTTACATAAAGTTGTGGAGGCACGGCATGTGTGAGAAGGCACTACTATATAAATCATTTGTACAAACGGTTCGGAACTCCCATGGGGGACGATTTTTCGAACCGTCTATACGAAAGAGTCTGTACAAATCAGGTTTGTACATACGGTTTTTGAACCGTCTGTACAAATCGATTAGTACAGACGGTTCCAAACTGGAAAGACGCACCCGTCTGTGATGTCGTGTTATAAAAAAATATGACCCCTCGCGCCATGTGCCTAGTCTTCAGCCGCATCTCATCCCACCGTCCGCGTCGTCCCATCCAACCACTGGAATTAAATCGCACAATATGCTTCCAACGGGATTCGATCCCGCAACCTCATGTTGTCCAAGCAAGGGGAGTTGCCAGCTGAACTAGGCTAAGTATGCGATATAGACGGGACGGCTTTCCTCTTAACTAATCCCTACGACTAAGCGGCACGCTTCTAGTACAGACGGTTCGAAATTTGGAACCGTCTATACAAATAGCACAGACGATTCCAAGTTTAGAACCGTCTGTACTATTCGATTTGTACAGACGGCTCCAATTTGGATCCGTCTGTGCTATTTGTACAGACGGTTTCAAATTGGAGCCGTCTGTACTGTAGCTCCGAATGCTAGTTTTAGTGTCCAGATCCAACCCTAGTTTGAGAAGCTTTAGTAAAACAACCATAACTTTCACATACGAAGTCCGTTTTGGGTCCACGACCACTCAAATCGAAGCTAACGACGAGATGCATCCGATAAAAATACACATGTATACACCTGTATCCGTCTTGATCCTCAAAATTCAGCTTCTAGGTGGGACTTTTTCGCTCCGGAAGTTTTTCCGTTACTTTTTTTTATCTTGCGGAGGGCATATCTCCTCCACCGAGACTCCGATTTGGGTGATTCTTATTTCCCTGGATAGCTTGAGCCGCGGACTTGCTTTCCATCTTGATCCCAGCTTCTGCCGAGCACTTTTGTCGAGGTACCATTTTTAAAATCTTTGATTTCGGGCCGGGATTTTCACTAATCGTTTCGTCGACTTTCTCAGAATTGGCTCAAATTTTTTGGAGACGTAGAGTTTGGCCTCCTGCTCACAGCCGTGAAAACCATTCGATAATCGGAGCTGTCAAACTCCCTCCCCGACGCTGCCACTTTCCTGCCGCGGCAAGAAAATCTGCAGTTTTTGCTGCCACGGCAGCAGAGTATCAACCAGTCTTGCTTCATCTATTTGTATAGACGTACTATTCAATTTGTACAGACGGTTCCAAGTTTAGAACCGTCTGTACTGTTTACAGATTTGTACAGACGATTCCATACTTAGAACCGTCTGTACTGTTCGATTTGTATAGAACCGTCTGTATTGTTTACAGATTTGTACAGACGGTTCTGAATTTAGAACCGTCTATACTATTCGATTTGTACAGACGGTTTCAATTTGGACCCGTCAACCGCTTGTACTCATTTTCTCATATGGTTTTCTTTTGGAACCGTCTGTGATACTATTTGCACAGACGACTTCAAAAATCCATCTGTACAGGGGCGTCCCGTTAAATGGAATTTGTAGTAGTGAGGACTTTGAGGTTAACTACATATATATTAGTTAATTGTTTGCATGCATGATTAAACTAGCTGTGTTACACGCATATTACTTGCAGATAAAAGTACAAACTAGTATAAAAAAGCTCTTCGAGGTGGTTGAAATAGATTATACGAGACGGTTATAGCCTCCGCCTCCAAACAGTGGTTACAAATTTAGGACCGATATCGGAGGCGGTTAATGAAGCACCTCGGATAACAACTTATCCAAGACGGTTCCAGAGAGACAACAGCCTCGGATAACATGATATCGTTCCAGAGAGACAACCGCCTCGGATAACATGATATCATTCTAGAGAGACAACCGCCTCGGATAACATGATATCGTAGGCAGTGAATTTATATAACTGTCTCGGATGATATCGGAGGCGGTTTTTTGTTCCCAACCGCCTCCAATAACAATTCCAAAAACAAAAGAAAAGATATTTCAAATATATATATAGAGACGAGCGAATTCAAGATATATATAGATCAGGGAATTAAAATAGTGCATAACTTCAAACACATAATTAAGATATATATAGACCATTGTTCTTACATATATAATTTATAAAGTGAAAATAATAACTAAAAGTTTCAAGGGAGAGATCTTCGTCAACGAGATTTGGCAGCAAAGCGAGCACATTCCGGACCCTGAAGAATCTCGCTCGATCGATGGCCCACTTTATGTACTTCGCATGGAGGCGGCGGACGATGCTGCGGCTAGTGGTGTGCTTCGACCCACTTAATGTACAGATGACAAGGAATCGCTCCGGCTCGTAGTGTGCTTCCACGATGAACTTTGCTCGCGGATTGGTCATTTCTACATGATATTAGATTAGTACATGGAATTAATTGAGCTCACCATAACCAAAAGTACGGAAGTATGTCGAGACGAATACTTGGTCGTTTGTACTGAGCTGATAGATTGTTTGTACATGGCATTAGACCACTTGGAATTAATATTCGGATCACGACTAATTGATTGTTTGTATGTTATATTAGATTAATACGTGGAGTTAAGATTCAAATTTTGATATTACATTAGTATGCAATCTAAAGCTCGGGTAACTTTTTATGAGGTATAGAATTATGAAAATCTATCGATCATGGACCATTCATAGTTAAGGTACAATGGATCAATGTCAGATAATGTTTATATACAGTTATGAAGATATGACTGTTGTGGTCCATTAACAATCAAGGTTGAGCGGATTAATGGCCAGACGATGCTTAGGTGTAGTTAATAAAAATTATTGCTTGTGATATGTTTAGGTATAGTTATAAAGATTTATCGGTTGTGATATGTTTACTTATAGTTATAAAGATCTATCGACTGTGATGTGTTTACGTATAGTTATGAAGATCTATCGTTTGTGATATGTTTAGGTATAGTTATGAATTATCGGTTATGATTAGTTTATGTATATAGTTATGAAGATCTAACGACTATGATATATGTTTAGGTATAATTATAAAGATCTTTTGCTTGTAATCTATTTAGGTACAGTTATGATGATCTATCAACTATGATTTATTTAGAGGATTTATTAGTTGTGGTGGTCCACCGAATTAATGGCCGGATATTTTATCATGTCTTTTGTTTTAGTTAAAAAATAATTTTTATCTGAGTTTTAAAACCAATGAAAAATAGCATCTCTCATTTGTAGGGGTGTAATAATATTATGACCAGTTCTATCTGTTTTTGTGACGTTTCTCGGCAGTCACCAAAGATCTCATGTTTTCTAGTAGCGAGCGATTTTCTACAGATGAGCACTGCAGATGCTCTGGGCTGTGAGGTCTAATATTAAGCATCAATATCATGCGTGTTGTGTGTGTTATCGATCTACCAACTTTTTTACATCCTATTTACCCACGCATCTCGGGCACATATTCTAACAAATCTCCTTACTTTATCATTATCTCACATGTGAAAACAAACAAAGGTAAGTACTGTCATAAGAAAAAGGACGACCTGACCGAATAATAATGAAGTCAGTCTAGATCTTCTCTTAGGGGAGGAGGAGGAGGAGGAGCTAGTGCCACTAGAAAAGAAGATTCATCCAGAATGAACCCACTAATTTCACCCTTTGAATTTTTCCTCAACTTCCCGATCGATTGTCGCAGTGGAAAACCTGGCCACACAAAACATGCTCCAAAGCATGCAAGTGGCGACCGATCCGGCTGCCTCCTGTTGCTCACGCGCGACGGCACGAGTGATCAAGCAACGTACGCATCGATCCAAAAGGAATCCTAAGCTTGCACCTTATCACTAGATTGTGTTCCTCGTGTTGCATGGAGGATTTACTGCCGGCCAGACAAAGCATGTCGGCTGTTTAAAGTATGTCTCAACAAACTTCTAGAACGAAGCTCCAGAGAGACCAAACAGCGAAGTGTTTCGAGCAAACCGGCGACTACTGCCTCGCTACCTCCCTGGTCGCCCGATGAGAGCGACACGGGAGTCTTAGATACAATAGTCCTTCGTTTCTGTACAAAATCATCGAACCAAATGAATGGCCGGATGCATAACGTTAGTCCATCTACTCCCCATAAATGATCCATCTAAACACTACTGCGGTCTAGCCTGTAACCATGCTGAAAACCGTTGGTAAATAAAATAGAATAAATTCTACTTTTTACACCGTAAGTGACCATGATGGATAACGAATACCTAAACTAAAAAGGTTGTGACAAATGTAGCTAATCTAAAACCTTTATTCCAAATTTACCATATTTCTTCACTTTTCCAAATCTGATAGCTCAGCCCATCTGTTAGGCTGATGTAGTGCTCCACCTAGCCACTCAGAACCCTAAACCCTAAACGACACGTTACTATTTCTTTCTCTTTGTTATCCTTCTCCCACCTCATGTCCCTAATCCCTAATGGTATTGTGTCATTCTCTCCTCCTCTTACCCATCAGATCTCTCGAACAATGGTGACGCCAGTACCGCAATCGCAGAGCAACGACAACACTATGTTAGTGCAACACATGGCGAAGGCCTCAGCGTCGGAGGATTGCGAGCAGCAACACTTGGCACCGCCCTGCCGCAGCCTTGTGCTGCGCCGCAAGAAGTCGTCTAGGATGGTGGCATCGAGGCTCTCTGCGAGGGATTCCGACATGGCGGCCACATCAGGGGTAGAGCTTGTGGTGCTAAGCGGAGGCGGAGCATCAGTGGGCCTACTAGCTAGAGGGTCGAGCTATTGTTGCCCACGACCACGACAACCTTTGCGCAGAAGGTCGACTTGTCGGGCCACATTGGTCGCCGGGGTGGAGCTGCCGACTTGATGAGGTGGGCATCAAGCTCCTCTTGACCACTAGAGTGGGTAAGCTAGCTCCCGGGCTACACGGGTGCAGAGGACATCTTCCCCGTGACGAGAGAGGAGAGAGAGAGGAAAGTTAGGAGGAGGAAGAAGAAGAGAAAGAGAGAGACGTCCCACATGTCAGGAGTGACGTATCATCTAAGTGGCCTAATGGAGTGTCACATTAGTCTAACAGATGGGTCCAAACTGTCATAGTAAAAAAAACTGACTAAATAGGATAACGTCTGGAATAAAGATTATAAATTAGGTACATTTGTGTTAAAAATTTAAATAGGATACTTACCGTCAATCATAAGTATTTAGCGGGTTAAGGGTAGAATTTACTCAAAATACAATAGTAAAAGAAGAAAAAGAAACCAACGTGCGGCACGAGCAATATATGCTATGCACAAGAGGGAGCCGAGAGGAGCATGTTGAGACTGACATCTCTGCATGCCCTTTGGTCACTCTCACGCACCCTTTGGGCTCGGGCGCTCTCCTTGCGGCCTTTTACAGTTTCACCCCTCAACTAGCAGAAGCCACCTGCAGGGCACCGCTCCACACTTTTAAATACACCATCAGCCACTTCCTCTCCCTTCAGCCAGGCACTGCGCTCCCCCGATCGAGTCCTCCTGAGACCTGACCGGCCTCAGGCACCTCTCCCCTCCTCCGTTCATCCAGCAATTCAGACTTCAAACACCCAGGAATTTGCACCTTGACGCAACGCAGAGAGGCAGGCGGCGACATGGCGAGTGTGAGTCCCCCTGATCTGCAATTTTTTATCCTTGGAACTGATATCATGCAGCGATTCTAGTTCCATGTTGTTGGTTTTGATTCGTTGGGCCTTGTGTTCGTGCCATGCAGGAGGATGGAGTGCGGGAGGTTGAGCGGTGGGAAGGGTATGTGGATTGGAGGAACCGGCCGGCGGTGAAGGGCCGGCACGGCGGCATGCTCGCCGCGTCCTTCGTGCTGGGTAAGTAAATTCAACTCACTCGCTCGCTCCCGCATGCTCTTTCCCTTCTAGATTCTTCTAGAACCCCCTCCGTTGAGCCCGGCCAGAAGAAGTTGGGACAGCGCAAACAGGAATAGGATACCAAAAACACTGCTGCATCTCCACTACTGCATGCATCATGGACCATCCTTCCTTCCTTCCTCCCCTCTATTTCTCAGTCCTGAAAGCCAACACCTTCCCTTTCGTCCCCCTTCCTTTCTTGATAGCACTTGCACCTTTTTCCTGTCTGATTTGGCTGCTTTCGGACATGTAGTGCTCAATAGCCTTCTTTGTCCCCCGATCTCTCTCTCTCTCTCTCGTTTCTCTCTCTGGTTTCTGGGCTCCATTTCCTCCTCCCTTTCCTTCTTTCACATACCGTTTCCATCCGTTTGCGGGTTCTTGCAACTTGGGAAGAATTGGGCACCTTTAGCGCCCAATTGCATGACAAGAGGGGAGCCAACTTGCACGCATTTGTTCCCAGCTATAGTTCCATGACGCTTTTGCATGAACCTTCGCATCCGTCTATCCAATGCGCCTGGGAAACTGATGGCTCGGGCCGTTTCGAGCCCCTGTTTCATCACTGTATCGAGACGGCGATTTCTCCTGCCGTTCTAGAAGCCTCATATCTTGTGAAGGGTTGCATGTGTGAAGGGGAAACTGCCTTGTGAGGCAGGCCTCTGTTTTTCCTTCTCTTTGGTGGTTGAGGAGGGAGAAAAATATGAACCATCCATGACGTCAAAAATATTTATCCTTTTTTACCTGTCCCGAGCCGTCCAAACGCACGCATTAAAACGGCACGAATCGCAAGGCAGAAACGGCGAGCAGATTGGCCGGCTTGCGTCGGGAACGGCACGCACATATAATGGGGACGTTATGTCAGTTATTACCGCACATGCTGCTATATGCTTACAGATAAAATGTAGCGCTTGAACTACAAGCATTGTCCCATCTGCGACGCTGAAATTTGTGTGAAACCAAGTGGGAAACTTAGTTATTTGAAGTGGATGGGAATTTGTGTATTAGTACATGCCAATAATGTTGCTGAATCTATGGAGTCGTTGCTGTCGCTGCAGTTGCGGAGGTGCTCGAGAACCTGGCGTTCCTGGCGAACGCGAGCAACCTGGTGACGTACCTGATGGGGTCCATGCACTACTCGCCGTCGCAGTCGGCGACGACGGTAACTAACTTCATGGGTACGGCGTTCCTTCTCGCCCTCCTCGGCGGCTTCCTCTCCGACGCCGTCTGCACCACCTACGCCGTCTATCTGCTCAGCGCCTCGTCGAGTTCATGGTACGCATGCACACGCTTAATCTTTCACTTAGTATCTGTGTTTCATATACGTAATCCACTAATTATTTGTTTGATTATATATTTGCATCTTGGCACCGACCCAAAAAAATACAGTATGCTATTATAGACTTATCATAGCACATGGTTCCGGATAAACGTAGATACAATATGTTGCTCCTCATATCTCCAAGCTGGCGTGGAAAGAAATATACCGAATATTATGTCCAGCTATGCTGCCACGTCGCCATTTGACTTTTTCCTTTTCGCTTTGGCCGGTTGCATGAACGATTTGTTTGACCAGCGAGATCGTTTATTAGAATCTCGTTGCTGCCATGGATAAAAAAGCTTCTTACATGGCGGCATCTCGGCTGTCCAATTAGAGAGAGCCAACAAGCTCCGGCAAATTGCTCGTCCTAATAAACGTACACTAGGTGAAGAGGTGACACCTGTCCGAGAATAATCACATCCGTCGGTTTAAAATCCTGTCACGTCAAATACTAATCTGGAGATTTAATCATCAACGCGTGGTACTATTATAATAGGCGCACTACACGTAACACGTCCATCTCTTGTCTAAGATTTCGTTGTTGTAGTTGAAAGGAGACCCTACCCTGAGCTCCTTACTCCACAGGTTCCATCTGACAATGGCAGCCATAAATTAATCAACCGGAGCTTACAATTCCCTGCGATTTGGGTTGGGAGGAAATGAGAGGCCAATGATTAATTGTAGCAATCACTTTATTCGCCAACAAGATGCATGGGCAGAATCAGATAGTCTGGGTCAAAGGGAACTACTCTGATCTAATCACGCCTACGTACGTACGGTGACAGCATGCACTAAGTTATGGCATAGGCTTACTTTGGCTTAACCACATTTTTTCTTTTTTTTCTTTTCGCGAGAAGCTTTAACCACATATATGCGTGGGCTTCGTTGGATTAATATCGATCGCTTTTAGCGACGGGGAGAAAAGAACAATTTGGGCAACCATGTGAAACCCGTTATCACAAACCTCCTCTGCATTGAAACCCGTTATCACAAACTTCCCGTGCATTTGATTGAAGCCAGCTTTATTACGTTGTGTCACGTTTTTTTTTCGTGTTTATCTGCCTCTGACATGTGGACCGATCGCAAAACTCTCTTTTTCCATTGGTAGGAGCTTTCTTGGTACTTGGAAATAACGACAGAGTGTATGTACGTACTTCAGTATGGGTAGCAGGTAGCCGAATGATGGGTATAACAGATGTGGATGTGTACGGCTTATAGGGGGTATAGAGACGTATGTGGTGGATCACGTGGTAGGCAATGGCAAGTTGAGCATAATTGTACTTGAGAAAACGAGAACAGTCACTGTGCACGGTCATCTACATATACAACGTACCGTGTACTGTAGGGCATGTGTGCATGGCCGATATATTTTGATGTTTGGTTCGTTGAACAAATGATGAGAATATGCAAGACTAGCTAATGTACTAATAAAAACATTTTTATCTAGAAGTGCTTCCAACCATGAATAAATCACAGCTTCCAACCCTCGAAAATCGGATAAATCACAGCTTACAAGCCCGGCAATCCCAGCTTCCAACCCCAAAAGTCACAACTTCCAACCATATAAGCATAGCTCTCAACCAAGATAAAATCACATCTTTCACAAGTCAACAAATAACACATTCCAACTCCGTATTTTAACATCAACACTAACAACTTTCGACTACATTTTTGGGGAAAAACGCAACAAAATCGAATGGGAAAAAAATTCAGGGCCTAGGAATCTTCGTCACCTACCTCCTCCTTTCACTCCTTGCCACCTGGAAAGATGTGACATTGGTGGAGCGGCTCCCGCCGACGACGCAGCTCCGATAGCGACAATACGAGGGCGTCCACGGCGCCTATAACGAAACCCTAGCATCCCTGCGGCGGAGCACGGGGAAGGAAGTAGATGGCCGTCTCTCCAACGATGAACGTGCCGTCGAAGGGCGAGCGCGTGGAGAAGAAGGAATGGAGAAAAAGGAGAAGGAAAAGAGGTCAAGAAAGAGAGGAGCCAGGGAGAAGAAAAGAGAATCGCGTTTTCTGAATCGCGGAGCCAAGAGAGGTGGTGAGCCCCGTAGCAGGTGGAATCGTTCGTTCCAAATGGTCAATCACCGGTTAGTGTTTTCGGTAGGGGACATGGGTGGGCACGCAATCCTTTGGTTATCTTGTCAAATGTTGCTTATCTTGATCAAGCGTAATCCAAGCAGTTGACCTTAATTAGAACCCACCGGCACACACATAGCAGACACAAGAACAAAACCGACACTCCCTCAATTTTAGCAGAAATCTCGTGAGCATCCCAAACCCCGGGCACGGACAAGATCATGGTGGGGCAGAGCGATGGGCCGTTGTATGGCGGTGGTGATCGCTTCTCACGTATCTGTATCCACGGGTAGCTGCGATGCGTTCTGTAGCTGGTCGAGAACTCCCGGTGGGGACCCAGCCTCCTCGTCCGGTGATAGATAACCTGGAGGCCGGTGGTGGTTTGGCCGGGGATGCAGAGAGCGACCGTACGTGGGTGCCACGTCGATTCTCGTTTCCTCGGCTTCTGGAACTCCAGAGAAACCGGATTGTTCCTTTCGGGTGGGATTACAACATGTTTTTTCTTAGTAACATAAGAAAGCTTTCCGCTTACTATATCTGATAATGCACAGAGTCTATAATATTTATTATTATAAGTTCAAAAAGTAGAAATAGCCAAAATTCCATAACATTCAAGTCAACATAAAAAATATAAGTGTATTAAGCCAATTGAAGACTGTTGTCGCCCAGCCGTCTGCATGTCCTATGCTGTTAAGTAGATCGCTTGTCGAAAGCTACAGTAGCCAAGTACGTCCCTGGTTGCACACGTTCCTCTCAGTACACTAGGCGCTTACTTTTGCCTGTTCTCTGACCTAATGATCCAACAATGATCACCGTTTGACCATACGTAAACAGCCTCCAAATCTTTTAGAGCTAAACACACCATGCATTTTAGTCAACGCTGACAAAAACAAAGCAAAGGGCAGATGGTACTAGTTTCTCTTAGCCCCAATGCCGGTCAAATAACTCCATTATCAGTGGGTCGGTGTCCTCTCGTATCCTGCGCTTTAGTACCCAACTCACGGGCCATGGTGAGCTAACAAGCTAAAGTGACGTAGCGCACGGACGGCCAGGCACAAGTAGCATGATGGCCACTTGAGCTTTTTTGCTTTCGCTTACTTGATATTTGCCAAAGGACCGGTAGCTTGCTTAGTTGACATTATCCACTGCAAATTGCAAGTACTCTATCTAATCATGCCATACCAATGCAAGTACTTCATGCGATATTTTCTTCCCATTGACAAATTGAAATGCACCCAACTAAGTGGGCCTGGCCCAAAGTCTTTGTCTCAATGGGCTGTATCTGCCAAGCATATTTGTTTCTCTGTATTTTTGTTCCTTCTGATGCATTTGGTATGCAATGTAAGCTGATGTTTGTCTGTTGCCATGGTGCGCAGGGCTTGGTGATCCTGACGGTCCAGGCGCGGTCGCCGTCGCTTATGCCGTCGCAGTGTGCCAAGGGTGCCGGCGGGGCGCCGTGCGAGCCCGTGTCGGGGAGCAAGAAGGCGATGATGTTCGTGGGGCTGTACCTGACGGCGCTCGGTGTGGGCGGCATCAAGGGCTCCCTGCCGTCGCACGGCGCGGAGCAGTTCGACGAGCACGCGCCGCGGGGCCGCAAGGGACGCTCCACCTTCTTCAACTACTACGTTTTTTGCCTCGCCTGCGGCGCGCTCATCGCCGTCACCTTCGCCGTGTGGGTCGAGGACAACAAGGGCTGGCAGTGGGGTTTCTTCATCTCCACCATCGCCATCCTGCTCTCCATCCCGGTCTTCGCCACCGGCTCCAGGCTCTACCGCAACAAAGTGCCCACGGGCAGCCCGCTCACCACCATCGCCAAGGTCCTTCTCGCCTCCGCGTTCGCGCGCCGCGGCGCCCAGAGCGCCAGCAACGGCGCCGTCGTCGACCGCGCGCCCAGCCCGACCGGGAACACCGACATTAAAGAGTACTGCAAACCGGGGGAGATATGCACCGCCGACGAGGTGACCGAGCCGTCCCAGGAACTTAGGTTCTTGAACCGTGCGGTGCAGTGCCAGCCGCCGCGCAGTACCCTGGCGTGCACGGTGCAGGAGGTGGAGGACGTCAAGATCGTGCTCATGGTGCTCCCCATCTTCCTCTCCACCATCATGCTCAACTGCTGCCTGGCGCAGCTCTCGACCTTCTCCGTGGAGCAGGCGGCGACGATGGATACGCGCGTTGGGGGGCTCAAGGTGCCCGCGGCGTCGCTGCCGGTGTTCCCCGTCACGTTCATCATACTCCTGGCGCCCATCTACGACCACGTGATCATCCCGTTCGCGCGCCGCGCGACGGGGACGGAGATGGGCATCACCCACCTCCAGCGCATTGGCACGGGTCTGGTCCTCTCCATTGTCGCGATGGCGGTGGCCGCCATCGTCGAGGTCAAGCGCAAGAACGTCGCTACCAACGCCGGGCTGCTCGAATCACCGGAGCCGCTGCCGATCACCTTCTTTTGGATCGCGTTCCAGTACCTGTTCCTGGGGTCGGCGGACCTGTTCACGCTCGCGGGCCTGCTGGAGTTCTTCTTCAGCGAGGCGCCGCCGCGGATGCGGTCGCTGGCGACGTCGCTGTCGTGGGCATCGCTGGCGCTGGGGTATTACCTAAGCTCGGTGCTGGTGACGGTGGTGAACAGCTCGACGGGGCGCGGTGGGCACCGGCCGTGGCTGGAGGGGTCCAGCCTGAACCACTACCACCTCGAGAGGTTCTACTGGCTGATGTGCGTGCTCAGCGCGCTCAACTACGTCTTCTTCTTGTTCTTGGCGATCCGGTACAAGTACAGAAACGCTGGGGTGATCAAGGGGTGATGCCAATTTGTAATGTAGGGTTCGATGTCAAAGTATCTGGCACAAGGTAAATGCAGGTTTCGGAATGTGGTTGTTCGGTGGGTTCGGGGCTGTTCATTGTTGTGGATTGATTGGTTGGCTAAAGAAGTAATTAAAGAAGAAGAGTGGGCGTAGCATGCAAATCCGTACATATGTTTCCGCTGATTGAAGCGTGAGAGTCCCAAGAGATAATTTCCTGATTTATAGAAAACTACCAGTTCGTCTGTCCTATTACAAGCTTAGCTCATCTCATTCATGTCTACACATTTTTCCCATTGTGTTCTATCTAGTTATACACCGCAGTAAAGGACGCACTGGATACATCCTCGTAACACCGCACATGGTGACTGCCGTTTGCCACAATCGAGTGCCTGTGACACCGGCTCAGCTTTACACTGAAACGATCTTTACGTGGCTCTAATCTTTCACCGCTCCCAGTAAACTAGTACTACGTAGCAACATCAATAGATGTATCCGGTGGATAGAAGAATATGATGGACGGATTTAGTAGAGAGATACGGAGAAAATGCATTTTAGCCCCCCGTGCGGACTCAATGCCAAAAATAGTCCCTGTTTGGAGATAAAGCTAAAAAAGTCAGGCACGAATGCTCGGGCATCGACACATGTCACCTTCCGCAGGCCAGACCCGCGGGAGGCCGCGGATCTGGCCTATGGCAAGTGGCCTCCCGCGGGTCTGACCTGCGGTAGGAGCACATATCCTGATTTTTTTAGCTTTATTTCCAAACAGAGGCTATTTTGGCATTGAACTCGTAGGGGGCTAAAAGTGCATTTTATCCGAGAGAAACAACTACAAAAACTAGATAGCCAGCGAAAAAGCAAAGACAGATTCTTCGATCCTTGCAAAAAATGTAACAACGTGTAGACTTTCGTTGCACCAAGGTTGCTCAAACAACCCCAAAGTTCTTTAATCGTAAGGAGACGTAGAAATACGGTATTTTAGTCACCTCCAACACGGATAGTTTTTTAACTTTATTCCTAAACTCAATAAACAAAAAAAATTCAGACTCCCTTTTTACAGTGACGCACATCTTAGCAAATTATAGTGATATGGCCAATTCTTCTAACTTGAACAGCAAGCAGCTGCACTTATCCCTAATCCTAGCAGTCGGTTACACGTAAGGAAAACAAAACTTCCAACTATTTGGACTCCAGATATATACTAGATCACGTGCCTTATGGTTCAAGCAAGTGAGCTTTGTTATGAAACTAAGTCTCCTACCTCAAGAAACACTTCTTCTATATGACCATCACTGACGAACACGGGAAGGCTCGTCGCTGATTATAAGAAACGCTGACGGGCGAGTCGTACCCGTCAGTAAAAGTGAGAAACTAGGCGAGACACCAAACTTCTACTGACGGGCACAATACACACCCGTCAGTAGAAGTGGTCGGAGAGGACAAACTTGGCATCTCTACTGACAGAAACCTTCACTGACGGACATTCCACAATTGCCCGTCAGTGAATGTGGCATTTCCACTGACGGGTCAAGTTGCACCCGTCAGTGGAAGTTTTCTCCAGAAAAAACATCGAGGGCATACTTATCACTGATGGTCGATCTGTTTGTGCCCGTCAGTGATAATTCTGTACTATATAACAGAGGCCGTGCCCACAGCTGTCCGTTGAGCTCGCGCGCCTCCTCACATGGCCAGCTGCAAGCTCTAACGCCTTAGCTGCGAGCTGCGGCCAGCTGCTGCTCTCCTTCCTTGTCCTCCTCTCTCTCCTCCCTCCCTCCTCTTCTAGATCTAGATCTAGATCTAGATCATTAATTAGTCCTCTCCTTCCTCCTTTCACCTCTTTTTCTCTCTCTCTCCCCCTCCCTCCCTCCCTCCCTCCCCCTCCTCCTTGTAGATATACAATCTATATATAGATCTCTTTTAACCCTCCTCCCTCTCTCCTCCCCCTTCCACCCATTTTCTCCTCTCTTAATTTCCTCCCCTCCCCTCTCTCTTTCCTTACCCTATTTCGAAGCTAGCAAGCTCTGTTTGGTACGGCGAAAGAAAATAATAAATTTTGTGTTTATTTTGTTAATTTGAACTATAATCAATAAGTTTGTTGTAGTAGTGATCGATGGCGACGAAGATAGAACTCGAACACTTGGAGGAGTTCATTGCCGACAAGAAGAGTGACGCATTCAAGGAGAAGAGTCGCGGGGGAAGGAGCTGCACGCGAAGAACAAAATTCCCCCACCACCTTGGCAGCCGAGGTGTTCCAGGGAAGAGACCGATATGGGCCAAAGAGGATGCCGCGCTGATAGCGGCTGGCAAACCGGTTCCTTTTACCGATATCGAGCAGGAACGTGCCCAGGTTTGGATGAGGGCGCACACAGTTTCTGACCCAGCTACTGAGTCACCAATTATCACGGACCCCGAGCTTCAGGCAGTTTCCGAACATTTGGTATAATCTAAACGCAATCTCTTCTTGAAATATACTATTGTGCTTCCATTACGCTAACGGCCCGTACCTTGTGTTGTTTCCCTTGCAGAGGCAGCTGTCTCAGCAGCCTGAGAGTCTTCTAGGACTCCGTCCAGAGTGAGAGGTGAGAAGACCATCTCTCGAAGGCTCTAGGAACGAGGGAGAAGACAGAGCGTGTCCGAGGGATCGGGAGCGGGGGCTATATGGGACGAAATCTTTCCTCAAGACCGCGAGGCTGCCCGCCAGAGGAGGAGAGGAAGGCAAACATCTCTTATGCAAGAGATGATAAGTGCAGCCCAGGAGGCTGGCAAGCTGGCGGCGCAAGAATTTTAGAGTCCAGAGGCTACGACGCCCGCGATGCATCTCGTCCGCCCCTGCATCCTCATGGACATCAGGGCTCCTATCCTGCTGGATGGAGCAGCTGCGCCTCAGCTCCGACGTCGTCCCCGAGTCGCCAAGTCCCGTCGAAGACATCGCTGTAAGCTTCGTCGCCACCTTGAATCCCTGTTTGAGGGCTCTAATTCACAACATTGTGCGGATAACAATGTGTACGACATATTGTTTATTATGCAGGGCCCACAAAATGCCACTTTACTATCCCTCTGCCTAACTTGAGAGAAAACAGTTACACACGGCCTAGTCTTCCCAACAGTAGAGGGCGCGACATGCCACAACGCTGCTATACCTTCCCACATGGCGAGGGTGTAGGTGGACCGCGTCATCGTCGAGTTCAGTGACATCGCAGTCCCTGTCGCCCTGAAGAAGATGTCACGAAGCTAGGAGACTGCAAGGGGTACTACATCCTGTGGCCGAAGAGTCAGATAGTTATCCCTGGGGGTGTCCTCTCCTAGTACGTCAACCATCCACTCTCCATCAAACCGGAGCCAGCCCGTCTCTGCTCGGCCTGTGCCGTACGCCCGTTTCGTTCGATAATCGGGACAACGATTTTGCCGAGCGGCAACACACGACGATCCTTTCGTCTCAGGAGGAGGAGCAACCCAAGACGGACTCGCCGCCCCTGTGAAAGGCGCTCCAAGCATCACAACGATCCAAAGCAGCAGGAAAGAAGGTCCTGTCTCCAAGCACGCTCAATGCCGCAGTGGGCGAAGCGTTGACGGGAAGCAAGGGAGCCTCCTCTCCAGAGCCGGAGAGGAAAAGAAAAAGAGCACACAGACGGGGCGGCACCGTTGCAAAGGAGGCAAGCAAGGAGAGCAAGAAAAAGGCCTTATCCTTCTAGACATCTACTGAAACTGTCAAAAAGCCTCGACGATTAGTGTACGAGGCAGGTGAGCCCTTGCTCCCAGATGATGAGGTGCAGAGGTTGCCCGCACAGATGAAACTTCTCCATGACACGATCATGATGAGGTCACGGAATCGGGATGATTATGAGCTACACTTTAAGGTCAAGGTGCCAAAAGATTATGGTTTCTTCCTGGACAGACAGCATGACACCTTCGACATCAATTTTGAAGATATCTTTAATTTGTTCAACCTCTTCCGGCTTGACACCATGCTCGTTAGGTTGTGGGCGCTTCACCAAGCCCCAAAAGTCTAGGCGTTTGCCCAACTGCGCTTTTGGAATAATAGATCCGGTCGTCATGAACGACTACTATGTACGAGAAGCGAAGCCGGTCCTAATAAATTTTTCACTGAGTCATTGATATACCATAAGGACAAGGACTACGTACTCATGCCCTATAACCCCCCATAAGTTACTTACTACCGTCCCTAGTTGCTTTTCTTAAGCACGTATCCCCGTCTGTTTATATTTCTTCGTTACCTTTTACGCAGTGACCACTGGATCCCATTGTCATCCACAAGCCTTCCAGAATGATATACTATTTTGATTCCCAAAGAAGTGTCAAGCGGGACTACTCAGAAATTAAGGAAGTTCTGGAAGCCGCCTTTTGGGAATACAACTTGCAAGGGGAAGGAGCAGAAAGCAAGAGCAAGAAGCTGATCCACAAATTCAACTCCCTTGCAGGCAACAGCCGGAAAATAGCATGACATGGGGGTACTACGTCTGCGCTCACATAAACGCGTTTGTCATATCCCACAACCCGCAATGGAGTCAGGATCAATTCAATAATTTCATACACGACCTGGCCGACGGTAAGTACGACTGGAGGAAGGACTTTACCCGCATCCAGAAGACCTTCGCGTACGTCATCAATAACGAAGTCATTCGGCCAAGCGGTGATTCTACGCGGGACTCTAATTACCCGCTTATCGCCACACTGAAAGTACTAGCCAAGCGTCATAGACGTAGATTAGTAGGACTAGTGAGAATAAACATTGTAAATTTATTTGTTTGTCGTTTTAATTCGTTATAAATTAGCTTAAATGTACTTAATATTTAGGCATTAATTGCTATATATGCTTAATATTTGTGCTATAAATGTTCTATATGCTTCATATTTGTGATATTAATAGCTACATATGCTTCATATTGTCTATTTAAAAAAAAATATGAAATAACACTACCACTGACGGGCAAAGGAAATGCACCCGTGAGAGGAAACCGTTACCTCTGACGGGCAGCGGTTCCTCGCCCGTCAGTGGAATTACTTGCAGGATGTTGCCCGATAGCGCTGCAAGCCTTTTAGCCCGTCAATGAAATTATATATCTACTGACGGGCATTCCGCCCATTAGTGAAAGTGGAACTTCCACTGACAGGACGTTACTGACGGGCCCGCAGCCCGTCAGCGATGGTCTTTGCGCCCGTCAGTACTGGTGTTTCTTGAGGTAGTGTCTCTTGGAGGGTGAGTTGGCCGGTGTGCTACACTCAGTTACTAAACTCTATCTGCTATGTAGATGGTCTACAAATAGATGTGCGGTCTTTATTTATTTAAACAAATAATTGTATTCATGAGATCTAATATAATAAAAAGAGAGAAGTATCACCCCCACTATTATTGTGTTCGTGTCTCATTTATTTTCTATATTGTGATGTGTGTTTGATTTAGGTAGACAACACAATGCCCACAGATTTTATAACACGTTATCAGTTCGAATTCGATCGCTACCAATTGATCCCGATAAAGTCATTCTATTACTTGTTGCTACGTAGATCAATCTCGTGTTCTTGAAACTGACCATGGATGATTCTTGCGTCCATGCGTGGAATCGCCATGGAGAGGGGAAAAGGTGCTCCGTCACCTTCCGTACACCTGCAATCCACGCGGACATCTCCGTCCACCGAGTCCGGACTCGCGCACCGAGCATCGTGAGCACGAAGCCACCAAAGCCATGCACGTGAAGATCAAAGTGCCGTGATCATCACATCGGATTACACTAATCCAATTATAGATCAGTTTAACAAATCGACCTGTATACTTCACGTCTTCACGCATTATGTCTACGGGCGAAATTGAAGGTCGGATGATTATGGAGTTCGCATATCAGGTTACGTCTACTATAACACGTGAGTTAATCTAGTATTAATCTGCTAGAAAGTTGTACGTCGATTTTATTAGATTAAAAATTCGGTATTTAGATCGATTCTTAAATTGCCATCTACATTGAACTCCTCTTTCTATTTGCTATGTCGTGTATTAGGAGACCAATCTAGTCTAACATAATAAACGTCATCTATTAACATATGGTTTAATAGATAGAGCTAGAACGATCACCAACACGCACATAACCGGGAATCGAATGTAAACAGTATGGCACCGGTACGAAGCCAGACAGACTGCGAGTAAAACTCTGCCACAACATGCTACAAGTCGGCTTAGTCCACTATTACCGTCATAGCGTGAGGTCGTAGCCTCAGCATGGGAACTGAAGTTGACACTGTTACCTCGCCGCAAGAACACTACTGGTACGACCGGATGGCACATGAAGCATCGCCGCTAGCAATAGATAAATGCGGTAGCATTACACCCTCGCGCCACCTCTGGTTACCATCAGTGCATCCCTGGCACCCATCTTGACATCACACAAGCACCTCGATGACATGCACCACCGCTCCACCCAGGTTGTGGCGGGTGCAGCCACGCCAATGAGCCGCTGGGCACAGGCACGCGCACGCCAGGTAGACCACGCGCCCAAGCCATGCTTTCTGGCCTAGTAGGCCAGGTGGGCGGGCGGCCCAGGGTGCGCAAGCAGGCCATGTGGCCCAGCCACACTTGCTGGCCCGGTGAGCTAGGCAGGTGGGCAATCGGGCCGTCACACGGGCTAAGTGAGCCAGACCCCACCGATTGGAGGTGGGTTGCAGTGAAGCCATATTCCCTTCTCACGACATATATAGCAACTTCTGCTATCACGTCTCTTCTTTTTTATCTTTTCACCTTGGAGTGCATTTGCTTAGGTTCTCGTAGGTGTGTCCTTTCTTGAACTTGAGGCTGCTTCTCTTGTTGCTTCTCATTCAAGGCTTCTTATTCAAGGGACATGACCTCACATCGTGTCCCTCCTTTTTGCACTCGAAAGAACTGATTAGAGCCGGGTTGATAGATTGACCTTGACCCTCCAAGTGTTCGTGGACTTCTTGTTGTTGGATTTGAATCCTAATCCACTCATGTCATGAGGGTGTCTTTGGTCACTAAGCATCTCATCAAGAGTTGTCTTCCACATGAAGCACTTGTTTCAAGTCTTCCTTCAAAAGAGTGACTTCATCCTTGAGCTCTTTTATTTCATCTACAAAGTCAGCATCAACACAAGTACTAGAGGAATTCAAAGCAATATTATTATAGCAACAAAATATTGAAAGAAACCCATCACTAGATGTAATATCATCCCAGGTAGATGAATCACTAGGACTAGCACATGATAATATAGCATTTTGAGTAGAGAAGTTGTGCTCGTGTCCACATGAGGCTCATTCGATGTTACTTTGATAAGTATGGCCTCTCGAGCTTATTTTAGCTTATCATGGGACACCACAAGAATCTCATGAGAGCTCAAGAGCTCTTCATGATTCTCTTCTAGTTTTCCATAATTGCTAGTTAGCATCTCAAGTTGAGCCCTTAGCTTAACATTCTCCTTATGAGAGATGCTTTACAATAAATAGAGTAAGTTAGAGGAACTAGTGGATTGGTCCTTAGATAAATAATTACATTTGGATATGGCTTTTCTAAATCCACTAGAGACATGACATTGTTCTTGGAAAGCAAAGATGCATGATCAACTTTAAGATCTCTATGAGCATTTATCAATCTATCATGGGATTCTCCTAAGTTGACATGCTCAACATTTAGAGCATTTAGTCTTTAATTTTCCCAACAAGCATGTTATTCTTGCTTTTCAAGAGTGTCCTCTTGTTTTTCTACAAGAGACATGAGATCAATCATCTTACGCAAGATCTCTTTATCAAGAGAGCCTAAAAGATCCTCATCACTATCACTATCACTATCACTATCATCTTCACATGTTACCTTCATTGTATCTTTTGCCATGAGGCATATATATGGGAGTGTCGGAGTGAGATGATGAGCTTCTTGAAGAGGAGGGCTCTTCACGTCCAATGTTGGGGAACACTCAAATGCAAAATGTCCATGATCATGACACTCATAGCATGATTTGATCCCCTTTGATCTTCTCCTTGGTGGAACTTTCTTCTTGATATTTTAGCACGCTCTCCACCAATGACATGTGCCACATTGTTCTCATTTTCCCCTACAATGTTAGTCTCACAAGCACTAGAAGAAATATGAGCAATACCATTTGGACAATATGGCATGTCAAGCATATCATTAGTATAAATGAGCAAGATATCACTAGAAGATATGCATGGGCTAACAACAAATATAGATATATCAAGTTAGTTATTACAAGTGTGTAAGCCCAAAGAGAAGTCAAGGCTTGCATTGATAAGTGAAAGATTATCATAAGCTTCTTTAACTCCTTATGTTCTTCTTTTAGTTTCTTATAAGAATTTGTGACATTCTCATCTAAGATCTTAAGTAACGCACGAGAGCTCTTTAGCTCCTCAAGTGAACTTTTTCTTGAAAGAAATTCATTCTTCCAATGTTCACTGTTTTCTTTCAACTTGTCGATGACAATCTTTGCCTTCATGATCACGCAACATAGATCATCAAATGTAAGCTCAATATCATCATCACACCTGCTATCACCACTCATCATCTCGTTGCCTTGTGCTTTGCTACACGTTGATGAAGTGGGATGACCGTGTGATGTTCACACACTCGGAGGAGGATGCAATTAGGTGCTCTTCTAGATATGTAGTGGATGTAGAGCACTCCTCAATTGACATCTCCGAGAGAAGGTCATCCTCAGCATAGTTGAATCCACCATATCTCCTTTCAAGTGTCATCCAAATCTCGTGAGCGTCCTCAAGAGGGATGATCATCTCAAACACAACAATGCTCAAAGAATTAAATAAAGCATTATTGGCTTGAGAATTGGGGTAAGTTTTTATTGCCTCAATTGAAAGATTTTCACAATCACTTGGGGGATAAAAACTAACATCTATAATCCACTCTATTTGTGGGCTCATGGTCCAAAAATGATCAAGATGTGAATTCTCCACATGGTAATTTGTGCCATCTAATAGAAATGTCTCTGTGCACTACACCACTAATCAACATCTTTATTCTCTAGGAGGTAAAGCCCCAAAAGAGAGACTTGCACTGATACCAATTGAAAGGGCCTCATGTCGTCTAGGGTGGTGAATAGGTGTTGACATCGATTTTGACGTGAGCCAACAACTATATAAAATATAATAATGAATTGATTTTAACAGTTAAACTCTATTACTATGCAAATATTATAAAATAATCATTACAACATTAGCCAATAACTCTTGATCAAACGTCACACTAATAATAAAATATCGCTAATTGACATCTTTACTCTCTCGGAGATAAAGCCCCAAAAGAGAGATCTTGCACTGACACCAATTGAAAGGACCTTATGTCATCTAGAGGGGGGGTGAATAGGTGTTGACATCGATTTTGACGTGAATCGACAACTATATAAAAATATAATAATGAATTGATTTTAACGGCTAATCTCCATTACTATACAAATATTATAAAATAATCACTACAACATTAGCCAATAACTCTTGATCAAACGTCGCACTAATAATAAAAGATCGGTGCCAATAAAATATAGATTCGGATTATCAACTAAATATCAGAGACGCAAAGTCATATGGAGGACATCTCATGCATTTCAAAGAGAAGCACATAGACCTCGTAGCAATTCAAATATGCTTGCTCCTAACTCATGATAACATAATTAGAAATAATTATGCATCCTTCTAATTATAGAGAATAATTATTATATTAGATCCTGATAATTAGCTGGTGGATTAACCAATTGAAAATAACAAGCTGGTCCACATGGCATTCAAAGAAAACCGTACCATCTCCGCTCACATTCACTTCATGCATACAGGTGCTAAACACCTCAGTGGTTAATCAAGTTTTAAAAGAAAAGAGATAAGAAGATCATGTCCATGTCACATCAGCAATGACTAATTAATCAAGAACGGACACACAACTCACTCAGCATTAAAGACGACTGAGATATGCATGTGCATGAATTAATTAATTTCTTTTCTCATCAACAGAATTCAGAAAAGATGTTGCCCTGCATGACAACTTCCCATAGAGACTTCTTAATTACCACGTTCAAAAGAAATGGTGCATGGCATGGATGCCCTAATCGCATACATGTATGCACAAATAAGTTAATTAATTACATACATACATACATGTTCTAGGCAGTTAATTAATTAAGCACCGGCAAGATTCATAATTCAACCTGAGAACTCTGGTTTGTGGCCTCTCGCACGACCCAAAGAATGTGGCCTATGGGTGTATGCATGCAAGGAGTTAAACATCTTTAACTATTTATTCATGGTCCACATACCAGCCAAAAGAAATGTTGTTAGTCTATACTAGAGCATGGTTCAAAGTACATGTCTTGTGCACGCGTAGTGGGCTGCAAAGAAACCGCTTGTTAGCACATGTCCGGCCGTTAAACGAGAAAAAGAAATTCAGAGAAAAGGGAAATCGAGAGGAGGAGTTGTTGTAACCTCCACCAAAGGCAGCGCGTCCCATTCTAATCACCCTATAAATAGTAGATCATCATGCATGCTTGAGGCCCCTGGTTCATTTGACGTCAAAACTCTGCTACTCTCTAGTTCATTTATACATAAACACATAACGTGAGGAGTGATGCTTGATGTGGAGAAGAGAAGGTTTGACATCTTCAAGGAGATGAGATTATGGCTTCCCTCTAGCCGCCCTTGGTTTGGCCATGGCGGTACAAACCAAGGAGTCTTCTTCATTTTTTCTTGATGTTTTAGCTCTTGGTTCAGCCATCGTGGTAAAACCAAGGAGCCTTGACATTCCCATTTCTTGTCACGTTCTTTTGATTTTGTCGCTTCCCTTGATTTGGTCCCATTAGCGATACAAATCAAGATCAAACGAGCACCCAAGCCTCGTTGCTTGGTTCGGTCCCTATTTATGGATAAAAATCAAGGGTAAATAGATGTGAAGACCCTATGAAATTCTCCTTGGTTCGGTCCTCAAATGGATACAAACCAAGGTTGGGATGAATGAAGACCTCGTTCTTGGTTCGGTCCTCAAAATGGATACAAATCAAGATAGGTATAAAATATACATCGTGAAGGTAAAGTGCGGGAAAGTTAAGCATAAAAAAATATTAAATCATAAATACTATAACATGAGCAATGGAAAATACATAATAATATGTAATTTACTCCTTGTTTAGTTACACTACATGCAAGTGTCACATTAGCGCCACTCGACGTTAGTAGTAATACAAACAAGGAGAAAACCAAACTTCATTTTAGTTACACTACATGCGGGCCGCTAGATTAGTGCTACGCGATGTAGTAGTAATACAAGTGGAGAAAAGTCATATATGCCACATATAGCATGCATAGACTGAAAATCATAAACATCATGCTTCGCCAAAACCAATCTAGCTTCACTTCGGTTACTCTACTCACGAACGTCATATTAACGCTACCGGATGTTAGTAGCAATACATGTGAATCAAAACTATATAAAATATATGCTCATATTCACATACATGTGTCACAAATTTAAAATACTATGTCTTGCCAAAACCAATAAAAGCCAGCCTACATATCGGTTACACATCAGCACATATTGCCACATGCTAAAATATGTACTCTAAAGCATAAGCACGATGCTAGAAAATATCCATGTGTAAATCCAAGTCTCCCCAAGCAAGCGTTAGTCATCGACGGTGAGGAGAATTTTCTTTTATATTTTTGTAATAACCATATGTTGTAGTCTATTGTAATAGATATGTTGAAATTCTTAATCAGGGGTTTTCTCGTAAGAGATGTAATTAAAAGAGTTTTTATATAAATGTAAGAATTCTGTAGTAATTGACTCGCAACACCTGATCTCTTTTTTGTCTTATTTACATTTACGGATTATGTTTTATTTAATCTGTCTCTGTGACGTGGACACGGTTTCCCGCCACATTTCCCCGTCATCAGGTTCTGGCACACCCGGTGGGACATATTTTTTCCCTCATCTTTGAATTCCAACATAGGACTACGACATATGACATTCCTAAATATTTATATAATGCAAAAAAAGTTGAAAACTAATATAAGGGTTTCTTTATTTGAAGGTATGGCGGGGCGAGTTCAAGAATTTATCACACTGCGTTTCGGGTTGCTTTGGTTGTATGTGCCAGTTGGTCCATTTCTTGCTTGCAACAGCGAGAGCTCAATGTGAACTACAGCTGCATCACCAGCCACGACGGACGAAGAACATGAGGTGGAATATGCACCCAAGGATGAGTTCGCTCCTGTGCTAACCAAGTCAGCCAAGAGGAGAATGAGGGCAGTAGCAAAAGCATCAAGGACCACCTCACATGATCAATATATGAGTGTATGTGAGGCTGCCTCCTTTGATTCCGTTCCTCCAGGCTTTGTGGTGCAAATCTGCAAGCCAAGAGTCATCGTTGAGGTTCCGTCGAACAACACTTGGTGAGTGGCCTGTCTATGTAAAAAGGATGGGTCCAATGAAGATCTCATCGCGCGAAAAGTCACCTACTTCTGCTACATCAACTCTAATGGCACGGGGAAGGATCGCTCCATCTACCCCAATGCTGGGGGCGGACACATCCTCCACGCTGAAGGCGGGCTTGTCGTCGACATTGAGCATGAGCTCATCCAAGGTCGCCCATGGAGTGTCGGCGGCAGGCTCGTACAAACCTACCATAAGCACACCGGGGATAGCTTGCAGGACCACGACCACGACTCCGTCGCCAACTTCAAAGGGAAAGACGGTGTCGATAGACCATTCCCATGGGCTACAGCCTGCAGATAAAGGCGAAGGTGCAATGGTGGAGCACACCGCATCATCATCTCGACCACGAACCCAGCTCCGAGTTGATGCACCCGAGTTCATCCCTATGCTGGTCAATAAACCCAGTGGGTCATATCCTGAGCCGAGTCACAAACGCTCGCTTTGGTGGCAAGGGGTGTATCTCGCTCCAAGTGACATCATGGCGGGCCACGTGAATCCAACCGTCTCAATTTCGGACCCTTTGTCATCGTCATCACCAATTGCACAACCGTCATTTGAAGGCTCATATGACCTGGCACAGCATTGTCATCAACGTCAGAGTGCTCGTCGGGCGTGGGTCGATTTCCCGATGGCGATTGACCCTGTTGTGGCAAATATTCAACGTAAGCAAGTTGAAACAAGAGAAGGAAGAATCTCTCGAGGATATGGGTGAGGAGGCATGAGGACTTTGACACCTTCATCACACAAAGCATTTGTCAAAATCTGAAGGAAATGCTCCCGGGTGTCTCCATGTCTGCAAATGATGTTGGTGGTGCCATCATGCGGCGAGCGGAAGCCCTCGCCAAATGGCTAGAGTACCAAGAATTCGTCAAGAAAGATCATTGGCGGCAAATCTACGTCAACCAGGCTGCTTGTGCACGTGCAAGACGGGCTGCATACAAGCAAGGAGAGATGGCAGCAAGGACTGACTCCGGGTACAGCAAGATACAAGAGGAGAATTCTCCGTCATCAAGTCAAGGTAGCAAGAATCAAGTGAACCAAAAATGAGCAAACACACGAAGGAAGCCAGCTATAAGATTGACTCCTTGGCCAGCTTGCAAGAGAGCCTTGAACAACTCGTTTGAGGTCCTCAACTCGATGTCGGTTGGAGTCATAGAGGTGGCGGATAGCACCAGCGAAGCATCGTCTACATCGGTACATTTCAAAAGAAAGAAAGCCCAAACAAATGTTGTACCGGGTCATCGTCCTGTAACTCACAGTCATCCAAACTCGATCAATGAAGAAAATAATGCAAATTGCGCAGGGTCTTATAATCCCCTGTGTGATGGTTCTCCTCCCCTTTCTGAAAATGAGCTAAGAGCTCATGAAGAACAACCCGGTAACTATGATCCGAGTTGTGTGGAGCAAGTCCTTGTGGCGAATGAAACCTGTTCAGTTGACGAGCAGCTAGCTCAGCTTATAGCGGCACTGAAGGTGACACGCAAGGTTCCGTAGGTCAATGTAGCTAGCAAGCACCACCTACAATTTATCTTGAGGTGATTTAGAAAATGATCGCCAAAGGAGTTAAGGCTCAATCCATAGAAACACACTATTCCATGCGGCAAGGCTATGTTAAGCTGTATCGGCCAAATGTCAACCTCATACCTTTCCCATATAACTATCGGCAAATGCAGTTTAGCAAGTTCAATGGAAGTGAATCTCCACATGAGCATATAGCTCATTTTCTTGCAACTTGCCAAGACACAGCTAATAACGGTGCACTTCTCCTGCGATAGTTTGTGCAAACTTTGTCAGGACCTGCTTTCACTTGGTATAGCAAATTGCCACCAAGTTCAATCAGGACATGGGAACAGATGCAAGATGCTTTTCTTGAGCGCTTTTATAGCACTCAATGGATAGTAGGTATCACCGAGTTAACTCAAACAGACCAAGGTATGAATGAGAAAGTTGCTAATTTCATCAACAGATGGAGGAATTTAAGTCTCCATTGCCCATAGCCAATTGCAGAGTCCGAGGCAGTTCGGATGTGCCTGAACAATTTGTGTCCTGACATGGCCATTCACTTGCAGGGTGTGAGACCTGTTACTTTTGAAGAGTTAGCCTCCAAAGCCACAAATGTTGAGAATTTTATGCAACTCGTAGCATGTCGAACCAAAACAGTTTTCAAGCCCATGGAGAAGAATGGCCAACGTGACAAGCTACCGGTAAAACCAAAACCGGTGCAAGCAATGGAAATGACAGCAGTGAACATACATTCCTAGCCTGGGACAACCACCTCAAGGAATCAAGTGTGTAAGGGGATGCAAGCTACTAGAAGACCAACTCTTAGCGAGCGACAAAATAGGGAGTATTCCTTCCCAGTAGAGGAGGTTGGTGACCTTTTTGCCAGCCTACAAGAATTAAACCTCATAGAACTTCCTAGACCAAAAAGGCCAGAGGAGGCTAATAAGCTCAATGAGCCAAACTTTTGCCCTTATCATCGCGTCTTGGGCCATACTCTCAAGAATTGCTTAAAGAAAGGCAAGGTGGCTGCAGCAAACATCTCCACCCTTCAAGATGACTTGGTGAGTTGTGCATCTTCAAATACCAGATCATAATATAAAAAATTCTGACCTAGGATGGTGAATTTGGTCCCATAATTTTATCAGGCCTCTTACCATACTCTGGTCCCATAATGTCAACTTAGAAGGAAGCTTTACATGGATGGAGCCACGATGCAAAGCCTAGTCTGCCCGCCTTCCAAAAATCCCAAGATCGAGGGCAATGGCAGTCAGGACACCGCGTGCTACTCCAAGTGATGGGGGAAAGTAACGTTCCACGCTCCAGGCCAAGGATATTAGAAAAATTAGCAAAGCGTCTGAAAGGCCTACGTGAAGAATTCGACGTTCTCACTATTGGTGTTTTCGAGGATGACAACAAGTATCTTCATTTCCCTGAAGAAGAACTGCTAGAAGTTGATCAACTTCATCTTAGATCAGGCCGCTAGCTACCTGACCCTCATCCTCCACCTATAAAGGAGCTTAGGAACAAAGATGTAATCGCGAATGAAATGTCTGACCTTGTTTCTCAGGTGCCAGTCAAGTATGATGTAATTTCACACTTGCAGAAAATACCAGCTATTTTTTCTGTGTATGATGCTCTCTATCTTTCTCCTAATTTGTGCAAAGCCTTGGTTACAGCATTATCGTTTCCTAAAGATTATAGGGTGGAGGTGTCATAGACCGAAACTGAATTAAATGAGGTTTTAAATATTGCATTCACTGATGAGGATATGTCATTAGGGCCTAGAAAGCACAATAGACCTCTTCTTATGTTCGGTGAAACTGATGATTTACCAACAAATCTCATAATGATAGATGGTGGATCTGCTATAAATTTGTTGTCGTTGTGTACCTTAAAAAGGATAGGATATTCTACAAGAGATTTGAGCAGGTCTAATGTGGTTGGCTTTAAGCAAGCAGGTCAAGAGTCTATGGGTACGTCCTCAAGTTAGAAATGCTATGCACATATGTGAAATTCCATGTGATAGATGCGGCCACCTCATATAATGCCTTGCTGGATCAACCATGGTTACATGAAAATTAGGTTGTCCCATCTACACTCCACCAATGCATCAAATATAGGGAGCAATCTGGAGAAACAATAAGGATAATTGCAGATAAGAGACCATTAACAATGGCTGAGTCCTTTTATGCTGACGCAAAGTTCTACTTTGAGCCCGTGGATGAAGTGCACAAGCCAAAGTCAATACTTCTACCAGAATCGAATTTGATGAAGAACGAGGTCACAAAATCCTCATCAAACCAAAAGATATATCGATATATACCAAGAAATCAGAGAAACAAGGGTGACCCAATATTCCGTATCTTGGATAAATCCTCTGATAGGAAAGGTATCAAATTTCCCACACCATTGCCTCCTTTGGTACAACATAGAATAAAGCAAGCTCAAAAGGAATTGCATAGTTCCAACATAAAAAATTAGTATTGTAGCACAAATCGCTTTGTTAAATAAAGATGATGAATCACTACCTATTTCTTTATATGATAATAGCGTTCTTTATATGATGCAGAAAACGGGCTATGATGTCCTCACTGGCCCTTCCCTATGCGACGGTCGGGGGCAACTTGCGCCATTCGAAACGGTGTTCTCCTGGGCACAACTTGAGGCTCTGCATGAAGACCAAACATTAAAAGAAAAGAGATATGGCTTGGGTTATGAGGTTTGTACGACCTCGACTGAGCTTATAGATACAGTTGAGGCATTGCCGCAAATGGAAGATGGTAATCAACCTACCATCAATGAATTGGATGAGATCGATATTGGGACGCTTGACAATCCTCGCCCAATCTTTATCAGCAAGCATCTATCCAAGGAGAATAAGGAGTATCATAAGTTCCTTTCATCAAATAGAGATGTGTTGTAACAGACTGAATTTTGGATCTTTAAAAAAAACTTATCTAAAAATGAGGACCCGAAAATTTTATGAATTTTTGTTTCACTAATTAAAGATTAATTCCAATTTTACAAATTAAACCAGAGTTAATTTAAATTGATCCAACTTGAATTTGATTGGCTTTTCAATTTGGAATATGTCTCCTGGATTTTTCTCAGAATTTTAGAAGTTCATTTGGTATTTAATCTCACCCTGTTGTTCTTTATTTTTATTTTAGTTTTCTAAGAAAGGAAATCCCTTTTTCTTTTTCTGCTTCCCTCCTTGGCTGCGCCGCTGGCCGTCTCAGGCGAAATCTCGAGCATCACCGCCTCTCCTCCTTCCCACCGCTACCTCTTCTCCTCTTCATGGTGCCCCTTCTCCTCCTCACCCTCCAAAAAATAACCCCAACTCCCCTTCTCTTTCCCCACCCACCCACACTTCTTTTCCAAGAAATCCTTGCCACTAAACCTTCCAAACCCTTTGCCTCCCCTTTTTGTTCACGTGCAGTCTCCAAACAACATGCATTGCCTCTATATTTCTGCAATTCCTGTCACTTCAGAAATCCTTTCGAAGATCCCTCCAGTGAGAAGATGCATAACCTCCTCCTGTACCTCTCTGCAAAGTTTGATAAAGATCCAATGGTACAATCTCTGGCAAAGCTCCAAACATCGACGTGTTGTTTGTATCCAGATTTTTTTTGCGGGTGCATCAAGATTGGAACAGTGTCCTCGTTGCCTCGGAACTCTTTTTCAAGATCCATTCGGTGTGATCGTGCTCAATAATACGAAGATCACCTCCACAAAATTTGGAGGCAATCCAACAGTCCAATCTCCAGGAAATCCATTTTCTTTGTTCTGCTATTCGGATCTATGCATGGTTCTGTGACCAGTATAGCGGCATTATCATCTTCTTTCCCATTGATCCAGTGAGTCTATCAACAATTCCTTCAGTCTCTTTGAGCCTTGGGTTCCTATCAACACCTCTGTAAACTTTTTTGTTGATCCATGCAGTCGTTTGTCGGGAATGCATCCGTCTCTGACGTGCTATCCGCGGATGTCTAGATTCAGTCTACATCTTGTCTGTCTTGTCCGACCTTTTGCCATTGAATCAGTAAGCTTTTGCCAAACCCTTTGGTAGGATTGTGCCTCTGTATGTCTAATTTCTAATCCAATTGGCAGATCGCAATTTCGTTCAATGAGCATCGTGTAGCATCCAAAGCCCTCTAGCCTGTCCAGAACCAATCTATATCCTATTCCGACCGCTTTATGTTGCGAACGTCTCCACCACCCGCAGTGTTAGTCATATATAATCTTGTGATACCCTATATCATTTTTTTATGTTTATATAATGTTCATGCTTGATTAATATTGCCATGAGATTATGATTTCTAATGGACATATTAAGACTACTCACGAGCGCCATACTAACATTACCTAATGTTAGTACCAATACAAGTGAAGCAAAACTATATAACACATATGCTCATATCGCATACATGTGTCACAAATTTAAAATACTATGTCTTGCCAAAACCAATCAAACCCAACCTACATGTTGGTTACACATGAGCACATGTTGCCACATGCTAAAATATACACTCTAAAGCATAAGCAGATGCTATAAAATACCCATGTGTAAATCCAAGTCTCCCCAAGCAGGCATTAGTCATCGACGGTGAGGAGAATTTTCTTTAGATTTTTGTAATAGCCATATGTTGTAGTCTGTTGTAATGGATATGTTAGAATTCTTAATCAGGAGTTTTCTCATAAGAGATGTAATTAAAAGAGTTTTTATATAAATGTAAGAATTCTGGAAGTAATGGACTCACAACGCCTGATCTCTTTTGTCTTATTTACATTTACGCATTATGTTTTATTTAATTTGTCTCTATGATGTGGACGTGGTTTCCCGCCCCATTTTCCCGTCATCAATAGGTGTTTTAAAATAATTATGGATTTGGCTTAATCCTAATATGGAATTAAACTAGTAGGATTCTTTTGCAAGCAAAAATCCTAAATGTGCTAAGCTCAAGCACATCAACACCCTATTTCTATGTCAAGGCATGCAATCCTGAGCAATTCAATCTCTATAAAATAAATACAACTATTCTAGTACAAGTATGAATTGCAAGACTATAAAGAAAACAAGAGACAAACGATGTTTGTTTCAAAGTTCGGATATGCAGTAATATCATACGTCTCCGTTAAGAAGCCTGATCAATTGTGATCAAGGGTGGAATCTTTTTCAAGCTGGTCCCTCTCGAGGACGCCCTTGAGTCTCCGCAATCACTATGTATAACTCCTTCCTCCATTCCGGACATGGCGAACTCAACAACCACCGCACAAACCACTCGGGCCTCTTCACAAGCTCATTAAGAGTGTGTTTGGTTTGAGAACCAAAAGGAATGGAACGTCATGGCTCCATTCTAGAGGAATAGGTTGGTTCCATTCCTGTGTTCAGTTGGAGTCAAAAAATGGAATGGGTTGGTTCCATTTCTGTGTTTGGTTGGAGAGATAGAATGAGAAGAATCTGATTCCACTCACCTCTTCCATAGGAATGGTGAGATTACCTCCGATATGCACATGATGTATAAAATGAACAAGTATAGCTCTTTGCATTTAGATAATATAATTCAAAATTTCAGCAGCATTTCCTATGTATTTTCAACACAAACAATTAAGAATATACACAAGCTCTGTCTCCTTTGTGCTCCAGAGCATATAACAGACTCAAACCCCAGGTCACATTGTGCGGGAGTTGCTTTGTCACAAAATCATCAACAATACCATAAAGCCACTGTTTTCTCAAGAGAACCTTTGAGTGGTTAAGCAATTTACTGAATTTAGCCTCAACCATCTGATATATGAGAACAAAATCAGAAGAAGAAAGGCTATAGTTCATCTCAACTGCAAAATGAGTGCAGCAAAATCTATGGAAAACCAAGAAAAGATCTTGATTTCGTAAGAACTTAGAAAAGGATAAAAATCATAAGCACATATTGTATTACAGGTTGGAATCAGCAAAGATAATCAACAATGTAAGGAATACATAACAAAAAGTAAACAGACAAACAGCAAAGTGGACAATCCACAAATGGTCTTTGCTTAGCGTGCATTAGTTAGTTTGTTTTTTGTGTCCAAAAAGCTAACTGCTGAACCAAAAAGCTAACTGCTGAAGTTTTTCCCTTTTTGCTGGAACTCTGAAGCTTTTGATATACAAGCTTCAAGAAAATCAAGAACGAATTGGTAACTACAAACATGTGACATCTCTGGGCTCCTCCCTGCCGCTGCAGCTGCCGCTCCCGCGCCTCCCTGCCGCTGCCGCGGGAGCCTGCCGCTTGCTGCCGCTCCCCCTGCCGCCGGTCGCCCCCTTCCGCCGCAGCCACGCGCCGCTGCTTCCGGCCGCCGGTCGCCCCCTTCTGCTGCAGCCACCGCCTGCCGGTGCTCCGATGCTCGGGTGCCGCCAAGCCGCTGCCGCGGGAGGGGCCGGTGGTGAGGGAGACGGGAGGGGCCGGTGGTGAGGGAGAGAGGGAGGTGTGGCGGCGGGCCTGAGGGGACGAGAGGAGAGGCGCAGGAGATAGGGTTTGGGTTGGGGTGAGAGGCGTGCGGTGAGATGAGTGAATTTTTTTTTGTTTAATGGCCAGAACGAGTAGATTCCACCAATTTGGAGGAATGGGTTGATTCAGCATCTTGTGAGCATATTCCTTATAGTGGAATGAGTTGGTTCTGAGTTTTGTACCCAACCAAACACGAGAACGGGAGCTAGGTGCAGGATGGACCCATTCTATTCCACTTGATTCTCAAACCAAACACACCCTAAAGAAATCATTGAGCCAACACCACCAAGCCGTCCAGGATTTGGGGGCCTCCAAGAGTAACAAACTCTTAGACTCTCACTCGAACACGATCGACACTGAGAGCTCAAGTCGATGCACTCACCTTTCCTCACACCTCACCAAGAGAAATTCATGCACTAGAGGGATTAGAGAGGAAGGAACCAAGTGGAGATGGTAAACAAATGGCTCTAGAGGTAGCAGCAACTCCCGCAAGCCGGCCCAAGGAGGCTACTTATAGCCAATCCTAAAATACTACCCGTTGGAGAGTTCTGGTCAAGGCTGACGGTTTAAACTGACCCTCCTATCAGTCAGACTGACCCCCCCCTCTCCAATGGTTGGAACATGATCGTTGGACACATTGACTCACAGAGAAGCCCTACCACCCTGGGGTTTCTGACATACCTTCGGATTCTTTGGATGAAGACTTCCCAACACACCAAGCGAACCCCGAAGACTCTGGGAAACAACTCCTCGGGCAAACCAATTCTCTATCTTGACTCTAGAGAGCCTCTGAGCACTCACAGCTCGGAACCTCTGGAAAAACTAGACCTCAAAGTTCTAGCACCCCCACCACAAAGGAAACATGACGACATGCAACTCATGCAATGGTTTGAGCACTCAACATGTGACATGATCAAATACTCATCCGATAGTCCCTTTGGTAGTACGACTATCTATCGTATAATCTGGTCTCCCTCCAAACTCCTTGAGACTGGTCAAACTAGAAAAACCTAAACTAGGCATATCGTTGCCTTGCGTATGCCACTTGAGCTTGATGATGTCCATCATCCTTGCTGCAAGCCAGAATCAGCTTGATCACCGTCGCTTTATAAAGTTTTCCATTTAGCTCCCCCATAATCTCTTGTGAAAAGCTTTATCTTGAAACCATCTTCACTTGTCCATATTCACTTGATGGACCACAAGCTTCAAGCATTTGTCTTTTCATGATGCTTATGTTGAACTTCTCTTCTCAACCTTGATGAACATCACCTTTGATGTCATCTTTTCATGGGCTCCTAATGGAATCATCCTTTTGATGCAAACCCCTGAGTGGTACCTAACCCACACGCACTCTCCGAACATATATAGAGAATTAGTTAGTCAATACAATGCAATACATAATTTCTTACCAAATCCACTTGATCACTATCATCCTTTTGCATGCCTTTTGTTTTGTAAGTGCACATAATATAGCATATGATGCTTTAATGTATTGTATCCATTGTTTGAATACATAAGTTGGAGTGCAGAATTGCAGATGCACGTTTCATGCCATGTGCTCATGGGCTAGGAAATAAACTTCTACGTCTTGGCAAACGAATATGAGGGAGCCCATAAACAGCACATTTTCAGGATGTTCGTTTCCGCACCTTCCAGTCTTGCATCCATTTTCTGCTAGAGCGGACGAGACAACATCATTGTCAACCCGTCACCTAGCTTGGTGCTGCTCGGCCAGAAATACAGCACGTTTGCTTGTCAGACTTCTGCTGGGCTGAGGCTGCGCGGGATGCAGACAGAGCCTACATGCTAAACTGAAGAACAAGCCGCTCTAAGAGCAGTCGGTCAGCAGTACCATTGTAACAATATGGACAAGGGAGATAGACTTCGTATAGTATAGGTGGGCCAATGGTTGTTAAGATAAGTATATGAGTTGTGTCAAATATATAGTAATGGAAACAATCGGTTGTAATCTGTTGTAATCCTGATAATTAAGGAGATGCGCCGGGTAGTGTATGCCAAACAAATCAATCCACATTCTTTGTATCTTTTCATGGTATGAGAGTTCGTACAGGGCTTCACCATGACAACCTCCTCGCCAAACTCTCCAAAATCATGGGAGCTCTTTTAGCCGATAATGCCACCATAGTTAGAACCGGACTGACGACAATGTTGACACCACTTCTCAACTTTGAGCTATACATCAGCGAGAAGCTTATGCACGAGAACTAATTGCTCTGGAAGGTGCAAGTAATTCCCTTCCTCTATGTTGGCAGCTACATCAGCCACATCGGCGGGACGGAACCTTGCCCCGGGACCCTAGTGACTATAACCAGAGAAAGTGGGGCGTCGCAAGTCCCGAACTCGTTGTATATTTATTGGGTTCAGAGAGATCAAACTGTGATGAGATCACTTCTGTCGTCCCTAACAAAGGAGGTCCTGTCGCAAGTTCCCTCCTGCGGACAACGCATGAGGTATGGAACAGATTAGCACGATTATTTTCATCACAATCTCAGACAAAATCTATGCAAATTTGTGTGCAACTGGCTACTCTCAAGAAAGGAGATATGACAAGTGTCGAGAAAGTCAAGAATCTTACAAATATGATGTTTGTAGTCGGCAAGCCACTCTCGGATGAGGAAGTCATATCCCACCTCATTGCTGGCCTTGATGGTGACTACGATCCCCTAATGGTGAAGGCCTCGCTGTGTGATGAACCCATGACGGTCAGCGACTTCTACATGCACTTGCTGAGCTTTGAGGCTCAACTGGTCGCCCACAACAAGTTTTTGTCAGTGGACGTATCAGCCAACTTCTCTGCACACAACAACGCCAACTAGAACCGCGGTCAAAGAGGGAACTATGGGAACTTTGGTGGCCACGGTTGCCAGGGCCGTGGCCGTGGTGGTCAAGAACCCACACGCGGCAGCAATAGCTACAACAACAATGAGAATTCTAGTGGTGGCTACAACAACAATCGGGGTGGATGCCTGGTTTGCCAGCTATGCAAGAAAGTTGGTCATGAGGTGGCCAAGTGCTGGCATCGCTTTGGTCACACTTTCTAGGTCGATGATCATCAAGCCAACTATATCAACAACTGCAGCTACCAGGTGGACACTAATTGGTACAATGACACAGGTGTAACCGATCATATCACCAATGATCTTCATCGTCTCACTATGCAGGAAAGATATCAAGGAAAGGAGCAAATGCACACGCCAAAGAGGACTGGTATGTCTATTCTTCATTTGGAAATTCTCTGCTACATACAAATGCTCCAACAGCCAGAAAATATTTACTATATGTCCATTGTTTTATACGTGACAATGATCTTCTTTTCGAATTTCACCCTGACTTTTGTGTTGTCAAAGATCATGCCACGAAGCTCCGCTTCTTCCTGGCAGATGTGAGGCCAAGTTGTATCTGATCTCGTCATCCCAATGTTACTTCCCACGCAAGCATGTCCTCTGCTGTTGAGAAGCCTTCTGTTAATTAGTGGCATCATCGCCTAGGCCATCCATCATCTGTCGTTGTCAACCAAATATTGTAGTCAAATAAGTTTCCTTCTTCGAATAGAACCCCTAGTGCTACAATTTGTGACGCATATCAAATGGCCAAGAGCCATCAATTGCCTTTTCCGGATTCACTTTCTACATCAAATGCACCGCTTGAACTTGTTCATTCCGATGTGTGAGAATCTGCTATCCCATCTGCTCGTTGTTTCAAATAGTATGTTAGTTTTATTGATTCCTATAGTCAACACACTTGGCTTCATCTTCTTAAGAACAAACCCGATGATCCATGTGTGTTTATTGAGTTCCAAAAACAGGTTGAGCAGTCTCTCAACAAGGGAATCCTGCATTTCCAAAGTGACTGGGGTAGTGAATATCAAAAACATAACTTCATCTTTAAAGAGGTTGCTATACATCATCGAGTGTCATGTCCTAAACACATCAACAGAACGGGCTAGCTGAGCATAAACGTCAGCATATAGTTGACATCGTCTAGCCCTTCTCGCCCACTCCAGTGTTCTCCTTCGCTTTTGGGACGAAGCTTTCCTCACAACATGCTATCTCATTAATCGAATTCCATCCCAAACCATCTCCAACACAACTCCTATCCAAGGTCTCTTTCATACCGAACCATATTACACCACTCTCAAAGCCTTCGGTTGTGCATATTGCCCATAAAGTATCATTATGGTCCCAACGGTGTGTTTTCCTAGAGTATAGCAATATGCACAGGGGGTTCAATTAATGTGATGATTAATAGTATGGTTTCCCGCGTATTAGGGGTATCCGTATACAGAATCCCAAGACTTTAGGAAGGTACAGCGTACCTGGTAAGGATCCCTGGACGACAAGGTAACCCCTCTCAGGAAGGGAAGACTCCCCTTAAACTAGGAAGTCAATCCCGACGTTTAAGGAGAGCCAGAGTCCTACTCGGGCGTAAGTCCACGTCCAGTACGACCCTGGGAACCCCCTATATAAGGATCAGCAATCCCATAGGGGAGGGGGTCACAGGTCAATCTAGTCGCAGCACAAGCAGCATAGGATCTCAGGAGGCGAAGCCCTAGAAGACCCGCTGCCTCGAAGGAGTCGAGCCCGGCGGTTTAGCATAGATTAGTCTACGATTAGGCCTAGGGTAGCCACTAACATACACCCCCATTGTAAGCGTGTTCTCCATCAATATATAGCAACAGGACGTAGGGTTATTATCCTGAGGGAGGCCCGAACCTGTATAAAAACGGCTGTCCCCTGCTGTCAGAGCTCCTGGCACTTGGGCCCTAGAGGTCCCTACCCCCCAGTAATCATCATTCCACGAATACCGTAAGATCGCCGATTCACCGATCGTCGACAGATGGCGCCGACCGTGGGGACCTCTCCGGACCAAGCCGTCCAGGAAGAATCAGAGTCGGCAGGACGCGCAACTAAGCGCGATCAGATCCCAGCGCCGGTTGCACAGCCCTCACCGGTTTTGACCGAGGAGGAAGCAGCAAACCCGGCAGGAAAACCGATCGCAATCTCGCCCCGTACTGGGTACTCGGACCAGGGTTTCTACGACAACTTTGGCCCTATGGACCCGTACCCGGTTACGGATCGAGTGGATTTCGGAGAGTACGCCCCTGGAGAGGACTCGGATGGCGAAGCAGATCACTTCAGAACCGAGTGCGCCAGGGCCTTCAGCGGGAAGTTGGTCTTGAACGACGACTTCCCGGCAGGAACGACCAGCCCCATGGTTGGAATTTCTCCTGCAAACTCTGATCGTGAGAACGATCAAGATCTTACCCACGTCGCGTCCGATGAGGACAACGTGATGGAATACGAGTACACATCGTCCAGCCAAGGACCTCGAATGGTACTCGCGATCGACGATGGTCGAGAAGACCTCGAAGATCAGAATCTGCCCGGGGGCTCACAGCAGCACAATGCAATGGCTGCCTCCCACATGAACGGGGGCTTACCCGCCGCCGGGGAAAGAACTCCTCGCCGGAACGGAGACCTGCCTGCCGCTGCGGAGAGATCCCCCCGGGAACAAGGGAGTACGTGTCCCGAACTGCTCGAAGACTTGCGGAAGTGCGCAATCTGCTGTCACAGCCTCCCGTGGCGGATTTATCGACACCCGCGGGTGTGCAGTGGCTGCAACGGCTGGGGGCTGACCTCCAAGAGGCTCAGAACCAGGCCGAGTCTTCTCGAGCCCAATCGGTGGCCCGTAGCTCTACTCGGGTGGACACCCCTCCTCCGCTAGAAGAACGCGATCGGGAGGGACGACACCCCAGGAACAGGTCTCCTCAGGAGGAGCCACCGGTTGACCTCCGAGAACAGCTCGACAAACGCCGCCGCCAAAGGCGCCAACAGGAGCAACAGCCTTCTCGGAGAGACCACGTACAAAACGCCAATGCTCGGGGCCGAACCTCGACCTCGAATAGCGGCGAGAATGCACCTTATCGGGGGTCCTTCAGTGGATGCCAGGCGCTATCCCAGGAACTCCGTCAGGTACGCTGGCCTTCTCGTTTCAAGCCCGGCTCGCTAGAATCGTACGACGGAACCACGAATCCCGTGGAATTCCTTCAGATCTACACCACCGCGATCGAGGCAGCCGGCGGGGACGAGAAGGTTATGGCCAACTATCTTCCTACCGCCCTCAGAGGAGCCGCTAGGACGTGGTTGACGAATCTACCCCCAGGAACTATCCGTTCGTGGGGACAGCTATGCGACATGCTGCTCGGGAACTTCCAAGGTACCTTCCCAAGACCTGGTCGGGTCGACGATCTATTCCTTGTCGTCCAGCGACCAGACGAGACCTTCCGAGAGTTTACCAAGAGGTTTAGTGCTGTCCGCAACACTATCCCTGAGATAACGGACTCGGATGTCATCCGCGCCTTCACTCGGGGCAGCAGAAACGAGATGTGCACGCACGACCTGATCATGCGGCCACCGAAAACCACCAGGCAACTCATGGATCTGGCCGAGAAGGCCGCTTGTGCGGAGGAAACCCTGCGCTATATCAAACAACAGCGGGGTGAGTCGACCAGTTCTCCCCTCCGGACGAAGGGCGATTCGCGTAAAACTAAACGCAAGAAGAAACCCTCCGGAGGGAACAAGGAGAAAAGGATCAGAGCCGACGAGGTAATGGCCGAGATCTCCGAGAAGCGCACCTGGCGACCACGCCCCAAGGATAAACCTACCACATCCTCCGACAAGTCGTCCAAGCCCTGGTGCGATTTTCACCAGACCGACTCGCATGATCTGCGACAGTGTCGCATCTTCAAGAAGTATCTTCGGGAAGAAAGAGAGAAGTTCCGCGAGGAGAATCCTCAGGTCGCTAACAACAGTCGGGAAACGACCTCCGACGACGATGACTCCACCCCTGAGCCTTTCCAGGGGCACGTCAGAGCAATCGAGCACATATTCGGGGGCTCAACCTCTTACGAATCTAAGAGGCAATACAAGGCGATCGCCCGAGAAGTTCTCGCGAGTGTACCGCGAGTTCCCTCGAGCGGTCAAGTGGTCCGAGGTCACGATCTCTTTCGACCAGACCGATTGCCCCGAAAATTGCGCTCGGCCGGGACGGTACCCAATCGTGGTCGAGCCAACGATCAACAACTGCCGAGTAGGCCGCGTATTAATAGATGGAGGGAGCTCCCTCAACATCCTATTCGCCAACGCCCTCGACGCAATGCAAGTGCCACGATCGTCTGTTCAGACGGTAACGCACGCTTTTCACGGTATCGTCCCGGGCTCATCGGCCACGCCGATCGGGCAAGTCACGCTCCCGGTTACCTTCGGTACACCGGAGAACTTCCGAACAGAGAAAATCCTGTTCGATGTAGTCGATTTCGAAACAGCATACAATGCTATCTTGGGGCGCCCTACTTTGGCCAAGTTCATGGCAGCTACGCACTACGCCTACCAGTGCATAAAGATGCCCGGCCCAAAAGGTGTCCTCACGATAAAGAGCTCCCCCAGAGAAGCACTCCTCTGCGACAAGCGCAGCCTCGACCTCGCAGAGCAGCACCTACCCTCTAACCAAGACGCCAGCGTGGCGGCTCCCGCCACCACGTTGTCAAGACCACCTCCACGACTACGAGCGACGACTTCGGAAAGTACCCCCTCCAAGTCGGAGAAAGAGTTCCACGACTAGGTCGGAACAGGGAGAAAACAGGGCCTTCCCCCTAGACAGGACAACGGCTCCTCGGGAGAAGCCGCCCGATCCAGGTCGCTCGTGTCAACGGTAGAAAGGTCGCGTCCATTAGAGAGTCCCGTGCAACCACCTTCGGTAAGATCGCACGACCGTCGCCTCCTCATCGGCAGATTCCAAAGTTGCACCAGCTCCAGCCTTAAAGATCGTCAAGCTACGAACAAGTCGATGATAAGACGCTCCGGGCGCCGCCGCCCAGCACGCGCACTCAACAAAGTTTCGTCAGCGGGTCACGACAAGAGGACGAGAGTCTCTGGGGCAACCGGCGACAAGCTAAATGAGGAGGGGACGGCTTAGTTTTTCTTAGTTTTCATAGAGTTCTTATTTTTCTTACAGTAGCCTGTAAAAGACACAGTTTTTGAATATACCAAGTCTCTAGTTCAATGTTTTTCATTATTAATTCAGACTGCCTATCCGAGATATCTCTCGAACAGACAGTCGGGGGCTGGATAAGAATACGGTAAAGTCGATGTACGAGTACGAGTACCGACTTCTTCGACCTGCACAAAGGAAAAAGGGTTCTGCGCTACAACTGCCAGGGATGCGAGGAAAACCCCTTAACGCGTTTGCAGGTGACAGGGGAGCCACTGAGCCCCCCACCTGACCAGACCTAAGGCCTGGTTGACTAAGCTCCCCAGTTCCGTAGCAATGTCCCCTGATCCCGAGTAAAGGAAGGGAAAAAGGTACGAGTACGACTAGATCAACGGAACCCGTACGCTTATCCACGTCTTCGACTACTCGGAGCAGAAGATACCTCGGGTAGAGTGAAACTTTGTCAATCGGGCAAGTGTAGAATTTACTAGCCAAAGCACCGGAGTCTTCCCTCAACAGAGGAATACGGAGGTGCTGCCATGGCCACGACAAGCTGTACGAAAGACCCCTTATCGCGTTTACTGATGACGAGGAGCCACGGAGCCCTCCATCCGACTAAACCTAAGGACTGGTCAATCACAGCAAGAACGACCTACGGCACTATTCGTATTCCTACATCGAAGGGAGGCAAAGGGCACTGGTTCCGACTAAAGTCTACGCTTGCATCCGACAAGGTTTCACAAAGCAGATCAGACAAGGTTTCGAAAAACCAAAAAACACACAAGTTATCGCACAGTTACTAACCACTGTATTTATGTAAAAGTATGCTATTACAGAGTCCTACTCTAGGCCAGGCGCCTGGACTCGATCGCCAAAGGCGTCCGCCGCTTCCTGCACAGCGTCGAGAAGCTTCTCTTCCTCGCCCTCTGGCAGGTCGGCAGCAAGCGCCTCCAGGGATAAGTCCGGGTGCCTGCGCCTCAGAAGAGCCAAAGCAAAGGCCAGGGCGTCGCGTACACCTTGCCGGAGCTCGTCTTCGAGAAGCTTCCCGACGGTAGGCTTCAGCTGGGAGACGGACGCCGTCAGATCTGCTAGGCGGTTGGCCGGAGCAAGGCCCGGGGGGACAACGACGCCGACTTCGCCCAGCGCCTTCTCGAGCGTGCCCAAGGCCCGCTCGAGGTCTTCCTCCAGTTTTTCCACGTAGACAAGGACCACTCGGGTCGCCTACTCAGAATTTAAACGTTCGCTGAACTAGGCGCGGTTGACGGCACGATCAGTTCCATCGTATTTAATGCGGACAGTTGCTTTTTCCGCCTACAGGGCATTGCGCGCGAAAAAGAGGGTCTGACAACCCACGACCCAGACGAACGCGCCGTGGTTCAGCACACGTTAACGGCACAACGGCGCAGAGAGAGAAAAGATTCTTCATCAGCACGCGAAATTTCCGCCACGATGGTTCCGTTTTCTAGAAATATGCCAAGCGGACGCGTGTCCGTGATCAACGGATCAGATCAGATCGGAAAGTATTCTGGATTTTTTTCCGAAGGGTTATTCCGACAAGACTTTCATGACTACTCGGTAGGGATCAAGCCTACTCGGGAAAGTCGTCGACAAGGACCACTCGGGTCGCCTACTCGGAATTACTCCCCGATAAGGGCAGATTTCCAACAGAACCATCATGACCTCACTTCACGTATTGATGGGGGGCTTGATGATGAATAGTACGGTTTCCCGCGTATTAGGGGTATCCGTATACAAAATCCCCGGACTTTAGGAAGGTACAGCGTACCCGGTAAGGATCCCTGGACGACAAGGTAACCCCTCTCAGGAAGGGAAGGCTCCCCTTAAACTAGGAAGTCAACCCCGACGTTTAAGGAGGCCAGAGTCCTACTCGGGCGTAAGTCCACGTCCGGTACGACCCTGGGAACCCCCTATATAAAGATCAGCAATCCCATAGGGGAGGGAGGATCGAACAGGTCAATCTAGTCGCAGCACAAGCAGCATAGGATCTCAGGAGGCGAAGCCCTAGAAGACCCGCTGCCTCGAAGGAGTCGAGCCCGGCGGTTTAGCATAGATTAGTCTACGATTAGGCCTAGGGTAGCCACTAATATACACCCCCCCATTGTAAAGCGTGTTCTCCATCAATATATAGCAACAGGACGTAGGGTTATTATCCTGAGGGAGGCCCGAACCTGTATAAAAACGGCTGTCCCCTGCTGTCAGAATCCCTGGCACTTGGGCCCTAGAGGTCCCTACCCCCCAGTAATCATCATTCCACGAATACCGTAAGATCACCGATTCACCGATCATCGATAGATAGATCGCCGATTCACCGATCGTCGACAACTTGCATGCACCCACTAGACGTGTATATATACCACGTAATGTCATTTTTTGATGAGAGTGTCTTCCTGTTCCTGCATGTAGCCAAAGCATGTCCTTCTCCTGTTCTTGTTACCGAGTCGGTCCTTCTACCTTGTCTTGGTCATGTTCCTCTTATACAAACTCACCCACCCATCCATCCTCCTGTAGCTGAGAATATTTCTTCTGAAGATGCGACTAACCAATGAGTCGATTCGCCTTTATTCCTCATCTTGATTGTGTGTAGGATGACATCACTGTTCCTACAGACATGGTGCATGCACCTAACGCCCACGACGCTCCCTCACCTGCGCCTGTGGAACCTACAAATGCTGCAATCTCGGAGGACGCTCCACATGTCACGCCGGCACCCTTCCGCCCAGTCACGCACCTCCAACATAATATTCCTCGACCACGCGAGTACACAGATGGGACTGTATGTTACAACCCGAGGCACCGTGGTTTTCTAACTACAGTTGATTCTGCCGTCAAGCCAGAGTCATATCTTGATGCATTATCTCATCGATGATGGAAGGAGACCATGCACGATGAGTATCTACTCTTGTCCGCAGCGACACTTGGCATCTTGTTCCTCCTTGTCATGGCCTAAATATTGTTGACTGCAATTGGGTCTTCAAACTTAAACATAATGCTGATTGCTTTATTGCGTGCTACAAAGCACGCTTTGTTGCCAAGGGATTTCGTCACCACCACGACATCAACTATGATGATACATTCAACCCCGTCGTCAAGCCGGCTACTATAAGTCTTGTATTGTCTATTGTTTTCTCTCGTGGATGGTCTCTTCCGCAAGCGGATGTCAAAAATGCCTTTCTGCATGGTGAGCTCAATGAGGATGTTTATATGAATCAGCCACCTGGATTTATTGATGCTTCTTGACTGGATCACGTGTGTAAGCTTGATAAAACAATATATGGTTTAAAGTAGGCTTTGAGGGCGTGGTAACATAAACTTAGATCCAAGCTTCAAGAGTTCAGTTTTGTAGCCTCCGAAGCAAATATATCTTTAATCGCCTTCCATGATCATGCGGTAACAACATGTTTTTAATTTATGTTGATGATCTTGTCATTATTAGTCCTCAATCAGGTGGCTACCACAATTTTGCACCATCTTCAGCAAGCATTCGCTATAAAGGATCTCGATCGCCTTCATTATTTTATTGGCATTAAAGTGCGCCCGAATCTAGGGGGATCATCCTATCACAACAGAAGTGTGTTCAAGATTTGTTAAAGAAGACCAATATGCAGCTATATAACCTAGTCAATACGCCCATGAGCAGCTCCGAGAAGCTATCAAAACATGTGGGCTATCCTTTCCCACTGACTAAAGTGATAAGGTGCCGCCGTATGGTCGGTGCCCTACAATATTTGACGATCACCCGCCTAGACAATGCTTTTGCAGTCAATAAAGTTTGCCAATATCTCCACACACCTACCACTGCACATTGGAGCACAATAAAGAGAATACTTCCCTATCTACATATACACGTATCGATGGGCTCAAGATACATCACTTTGATCAGTGGTTTCTCCGATGTTGATTGGGCTGGATGCACGGATGATCGTCGTTTCAGTGGAGGCTTTGCTATATTCCTTGGTGCAAATATGATTTCGTGGAGTGCATGAAAACAGGCTAATGTCTCAAGGTCAAGTACAAGATCAGAATATAAAACACTTGCAAATGCCACTGCTGAAATAGCACGGATGCAACCAATCCTTGGTGAGCTTGGAGTCATTTCACCTCGCGCACCATCCCTTGGTGCGGCAATTTGGGTGCAATATACTTGTCTACAAATCTTGCTTTTGCATGCTAGAAAAACAAATATCGAGGTAGACTTCCATTTTGTTTAAGGGCATATGGCACACAAAGCACTTGATATTCAGTTCATCACATCCAAGGATCAGTTGGCTGATAATTTTATAGAGGTGCTACTAGTAGATACATTCTAGAAGCTTAGGTTCAATCTCAACTTAATTTTAGAAAAGTTGTTATTGAGAGGGGACACTAAGATAACATGTACCTTAAGTATACTAGCTAAATGTCCATGCGTTACCACGATTTTTTTTATTGCATGAGTCGTTTCGATGCTTGTACCATCATAGTGCTTAACTTGTGCTAAACAAAAAATATTTCAAAATATACATCAATCGAATTAACTAATCAAAAGATTGTGATACATATATTTACCATATAAAAGGACTGCAACTGTGATAATGTCTTGGCAACTTATGGGGTAGTCTCAACGAGGGTGAATGGACCACCACCAATTCAAATGTTTGTAAGAGTAAAGATGAGTCGTATAGAATTAGTAGATGAAAACAATTGGTTGTAATCTCGATAAGGAGACTAGTAGGGTACTCATGCATTGCTACGAAACAACAAAAATATGTATAGAGATGTTGAGTAAAATATCATTCTATATAGCGAATGCATGTGTCAAGTGTTGTTTCCAACTGAGATGTGACAAACACCGACTTCGTGCACTATTGTTTTCCCATTTTAGAGTAACAAGGAGATCACTCCCCAATTCCATTACTTAAATGAAACCTCGTCCAAAGTACAAACAATATCATATAAAAGTAAATAGTAAACAACGCAAGCAATACAAGAAACTTTTTCTAGCAAATTATCACTCTACGCAGAGCCATGCTTTCGTACGTATTAGAAATACATTTAACATGCTCTAAAACCACTTCGAGCATATATTTTGCATCTTAGCATGACACGGTTTTCATTCATTAAATTTCTAAAATGTACACCTAATAACTCATGTGAGACTAAAATGTCATATCAAGTCGCAATCTTCATTACCGTGCTCAGCTAATATTACCTAATATGTTGCCACACCCAACCAAGCTTCGCCCGACCCGCGGTGTGCTGCAGCTGCCCGTGCTCGCCTACTTCCACAGCTAGGGCTTCTACATTGGCTTCTGCATTGGCTCCTGCACTTAACCTAACTTTCAGGCCAGCTGCCTCAGCCATGCTGTAGAGCTCTCCATGGTCGTGCTCTTCTTCAACTACCACCTCACCCCAGAGCACCACCTCCCGGCAGCCCACGAGGATGCTACTACGGCCCTCCTCTAGCGAGTATATGAATAGATGCGTATATGTCTGCGTGCACACTGCTACACATACGGCTCCACCCCGCAGCCCATCTTGACTCATGCGCGCGCGTATAGGCAATGGCGTCCTCGATCTATCCGAAGCCACAACAGTATGTCGTGGGGGACATAGAACAACCCCGACACGGCGACGAGATAGGACACGTTGCGCGCGCAGGACGCGTGCAAGACAGCGAAAGGCGAGGCGTTGAGGGAGATGGCGCGCACGACGAACACAGATATGAGGCCCCCATGGAGAGGATGGCGGCAACCCCTGCCCTCGGCATCCTACCCTCGCCCTACGGCATCCCACCCTCGCCCTGCGGCATGGTGGCGGAGGCAGACACGTCAGGAGCGCCATTGCCCAGGGCGAGGCGTGTGAAAATTAATGGATGTTGCGGAGTATGAGAAAATTTTATGAGTTTGTTTGTCTAGATAAGACAAATTACTTCTGTTAGTTGAGAAAAACAGGAGATGTTAGTTGAGAGAAATGGGAAAAGTTGAATTTAGTTGAGCTAAACAGGGACTGTTAGTTGAGAAAAAAGAGAGAAAAACTAAATTTAGTTGAAATACCATGAAAATGAAGGATTCTATTTATGGGAGGAGAGAGTGTGACACCACTACAATTACCAAATGGTATTTTACATATAGTAAAATAAAGATGAAAAAAAGAGCAGTGACTCAAGATTATAAAGGGCACGGTATGACGGCCGATTGGTTAGTGCCAAACAAATCAATATTGTCGTAATCATTACAATAGCACACCGCCGTGTTTCTTGCGGTGATTGATGTTTGCTGTACCTACTGGCAGCTAAGTTAATTGATTGTTTGTTCAACTATTCCACTACCTGCAGGTCTAATTAACATTCAACATGCCATCAAAGATTGATCGTTTGGCTCACAATTGCTTTGCCACCAAACGTGTGGCTTGCTACACTCTGCTAAGTTCGGTTTGGCAGGCAAAATTTGGTAGACAACCAAACGATTCCAGTATTCAAAGCGCTCAAATACCGGTCAAATTAAAAGTGTTAGCCCAACCAATCACTTGCTGGTGACGGCAAGTGTTGAGTTACTGTTGGACATTTCGTGGAGGAACAAGAGGGGAAAGAACGACGACGCCTGACTGACCGAGTGGATAAGACCACTACTAAAAGTTTGTCATAAAATAACCAAGTAACGGGTTGGGTTGGGCAAAGCGAGCAAGTATCTATCAGGAAATCATGGTCGTCGGTTTGCAAAACTCTACTTGTATATGAACATGTAGCCCTGCAAGAAAGGAAGGTATTACTTAGCAGCTTCCTCGATCCCACGTCATGCAAAACAAACTTAAGGACTGAAGACTGTACCTTTCAGCCGAGAACTAGTCGGAGCTCGATAAAGCAGACAACGGTGACCAACGATATAATCATAGATAGGCATACTACAATTTATAGCAATACTGTAATTTATAGCACCTAGATAGACAGTGGAATTTATTTAACTTATAGCAATACTTGTAACGGGGCTGGTTGGACACTTGCTATAGCGCAGGACTACCTCAGGCAACAGCGACGACAAATTAGATTTGGGCCAACTAGAGGTTAAGATATCTTGGCCTTTTTCTCTTCCCTTAAAAAAAATTTAGAAGCTTCACCTAGCTGTCAGCTTGCCTAATAATGTGACAAAGAATTAGCACTGGAATTGGCATCGTCATTGTCGTAGTATATTAGATTGTCCTCGCATATCCGCTGCTGTGTATGTGTCTTGTCCTTTTATTCTCATATGTGCCCTCCACTACTAGTTGATCATGTAATCCAATGACCCTTCCTAGCTCCTCACTAGACATAGTTGTCACTTTTTGGAAAGCTATTTTCCATATTAAACAAGAACTGTCTTAGTCTGCAGTTATTTGTCCACTAAGAACAGTTTACCTGTATTCTGGTTAACTGGATCAGGAAACAATTTTCCTGCCATCCTTCTTTCCACATTATTCTTCTGTTTCCACTGTTTTATCTAGTTCTTTTTGTTGCCAAGAGGAAATTGCGCATGAAGGATATCTGCACTCCATCAAGTTTCCTGAATGATCCATGAGAAAAGATCTCCTTCCTCCAGGAGGTGACTTGAGTGAATCCCAGTATCCATACTTTTGCATCGTGTTGGAGTAACCAGGCTGCTCTTCGCAAGCAAGGTTACAAATCAGCCTAAGTCTCTAAGAGAGTGCGGAAGCAACTACATGCTGCCGAGGCTGTCGCTAGTTAAATGATTGACTCTTCATCTGACACCTCAAAACTCTGCTGAGAAATTGGTCATTTGTTGAATGAAATTTTCAGTCCCTTCATGTTCTTCAATCTAGAGTTCCCATTGGCATACTGTGAAATAACATAACAAGTACAATATTACTATCATATTTGAAGCTTGGCATCTTACAGCGTCGACGAAGTTCCATAGCATATGCAATTTTCACTTGCATCTCTGCTTCTTCCACTCATCTGTGGTCCTCCCCCTCCAGTTCTTCCACGCTTCAATCTTCTGTCGCTTTCATCTTCTTTGGTCATTGCGTTCTTCTTTGCTTCATCCGCGGTCTTCGTCTTCACGCCCTTCTTGTATGATGTGATCTCCAACCTGTGGTGAGTCGCAACGACTCACTGTTTACAGACACAAATTCAAGCTAACTATCTGCAGTCTCCACATCATCTCTGTACCAATAGGCCTTTCGTTGTCGCGCACTCTGGCGTCTCTGGTTCCTCCATTCTCTCTGCTCCATCTGCCTCCGTTCCCCTCCCCTCCTCCTGATGCAAATAAAGCCCGTACACATCCACAATCAGCTAACCTTACCTCAAGCGGTCGCAGTTTCTTCCTCCTCGTGGAGAGCACACGCCCAATTTGAAGGCAAGAAAGTCCAATTAGCAGCAACACAAACTCACTTGTCAACGGGGCCATTGTTGCTTTGACCAACAGCACAGCAAACTCGGAAGATCTCCTCTGCCGGCGGCCGCAGCAGCGGATGTGACGATGCCGAATTCCAGATCTACTAATCTGAGCACACCGGCAAGCTAAAACAGTCGAGGTGACAGCAGCAAGGGCATAAAAGGGAAGAGAAACAGCCAAGACACCAGAACGACCTAGTTGGCCCTGAGATCTAACGTCCGCCGCTGTTAGCACTGATGCACTTACCTGGTGGCGGCGAGCGCCACGCCTACTAGAACAACTAGTTGGAGCCATCTCCGCGCTCGGCGGGGCGCTCTGCCGCCGCCGGCACGGCCTGGTGCTGCTTCTCGTCGTGGATGAAGAAGGCATAGAATCCCCCGCAGGTGGTGGCGGCGGCCATCGACCAAACCACGACCTTGACGGCGAGAGGCATGATCTCAGCGACTTTATAGCTGAACATGGCGGTGAGTAGCGTCGTGAGCGCCCAGACGGCCGCCTTGACCGTCTCCCGGCGAGGGGAGTGGCGGCCCAGGCGTTCATACAGCCGCAGGCAGGCGAAGAGCGCGACGAGGTCAAGGTAGGAGACGGCGACGAAGAGGATCGAGCCGGCGTCGCCGTTGGAGCGGTGGATGGCCATGCCAGAGTTGAAGGTCAGGAAGGCGAACCCAAGCGCCGTCAGCCACGAGAACTCTGCCATTGCTGCAGGCGGCGGCGGTCTTCACTGCGCGGAATTCGCCAGGTCTTTGTACCTGGTATGCATGCAAGCACCATGGTCATGAATGGGATTTCCCATTGGAGAAAATTAATCGAGCCGCGTGCAGCAGAGAACCGCGATCGCCGGCAGAGAGGAAAATACCTGTAATATATATCTCTGGTGGATAATGATGAACGTCTGGAGGTAGTGTTGGAGAGCACAACATCGACTTATATCTCGTTTCGTCTAGAAAAACTGCCTTCACTTGTGGACACAAAGGCACAAAGAACCGGACCCTTTTTTTTTCTTTTTCAGAAAACGGACCGGGTTTTTTTTGTGCGGTCGGTAGCGTGACTGCAAGCTAAGCAGTTGTCCTACCAGCTGGGTTACGAAAATATCATAATCATATTTGATGCACGGTCATCATCACGGACCAAGCGAGGTGGCCAGTCGCTTTCATTTCTCTTTTCTTCTTTCACTCTTTATATTAACATCTAGACAGCCCATTTCAAAAAAAAATCTAGACAGCCACAACCACTGATCTCTATTATTCTCTCTTTCTTCATTATCCTTACACCTTCTTAGCACGTCACGATATTTTCTCTTATTGTGAGTCACTATCAGGTTGCCCACCGTAATGTGTCATAGTGGCCAGCAATCCCGCCACCGGCACCTAATCCTCCTCGAGACCCAGACATAGGAGAGAGAGTAGAAAGATCTAGATTTGAACTTTGGTCTTATGTTCTTGTTGAATCTCTTAACTTCTCGAGTTGAAACTTTGCTATGCTTAAGCTGAAAGTCGATTCAAATCAATAGGATATTCGTTGAGTTGTAAACTATGACATATCGGTGAGTTAAAAGCTGGGGTCCAAGTCAAAAATGTGAGTATTTTTGTTTGAAAGTTACGCTTACTCATGTTGGAACCTTTAATATTTTCGGTTATGACGGAGCAGAGAGGTGGAGCAAGTGCTTTCCAACCAGAGAGATGGCGAAGGTGTTCCTACAGGCGAAAGTTGGCTGCTATTATCGGCCTATATTATGCAATGTTGCCTGAAATACCTATACTCTTGACGTACTACTTTTATAAACCCTCATCATTGTCTCCATCCTCTTCTACCTTAACACTCACTATTACTCAAAAACGACAATACCGATCACATAAAGAGAGGTAACATGATCTTTGCACATGTTATTGGAGGATAATGTAGAGGAGGTATCAATGATGGCATACGCAACACAAGTTTTACGATGAGGTGTGACACCTCTTTTAACATATAGAAAAAAGAATGTTTTTTGAACCGCAAATGCATGGGATCAATTGTAGCTTTTTCAATGAAAAAGAGTCGAATTCACAAGGAGCGGTGATTTATCTCACTTGATCTAAATCTGAAATCCCACTAAAAGTATTAAAACACTAAGGTCGAGATGCACAACTATCTTTCTCAAATAGTTGTGAACCTCTAGGATGCAATAAATAATTAAAATGACCAATTATTTGAAATAGAAAATAAAATATATTTTTGGGTTCTAAAAACAAAAAATAAACAGATACTAAAACTACTAGAAGATGCGTTCTAATAGCTAAAATTGAGGCATCAGGTACGAAGCTTCACTAGTAGAAATTCTCAAGCAAGTAATAGGAATTATGCAATTTAAAAGGTATCGACTATAAATTTACAAAAACTAAATAAGAAACTAATATTATTAGCAACAAGTAGAAATAAATCTACCCTTGTCCAACCACCAATTTGAGGCGTACATTAAGGCATGAGCCGAAACAATACCAATAAATTCGCCAGCAAAATATGAAAGAGGACCACATGGTTGGCTACTCTACCCCATCCCCCATGTTTATCAACAATTCGCATCACTAAGTGTCATGCATGGCCAATTTGCAACATATAATCAAATAAAACTATTAAATACATAGTATGCGTAAGATTAATCCCAAGCAAATAATTAATTACATGAATGATAATCATAATACAATTTGTGTGCGTCGATGACCTATAAGTGCAAAGGATCAATGTAGCATCGTTTCACGGTAGTATTTTCGGTTTCATATCGAACTCACTAATAACGTTATTGGAAAGTGGCAGGTCTTTGCGCAACTACTACGTCACTTGTAATTGCATTTGCACTTGAACTAGATAAACCTAGATAAAAATTTTGATGGATATTTTAATAATAAAAACAGAAATTAATAAATGTGATAATAAAAGTAAAGAGAACAGCTAAAACAAATAGTGGTAGAATAGGCTATACGGGAGGTGGTGCATGGCATCATGCAAAAATAGCTAATCAGTTGCGATGATGCAAATAAATCAATCGCATAGTTGATTTATGATGTAGGCATGTAAGCATAGATAGATGTTCTTTCATCAAGCACATCAGTTTTGTCTGGAATTAAGGTGAACATAAAAGATTCACTGGAGCAAAGCATAAAGTATGGTAGCACATATTATTCCTCGTACTCATGCATCGAAAATCCCTCACCCTCAATTCTCACTCAATGAGAGATTAAATGGATAGCACAAATTAGCATTTGATATTGCAAGATACAAATGATGGTTCTAAGATCATGTTAATCAGGCCCTAGATAACAAGCATTAAGGCTAGCAATAATAAATGAAAAGCAATGATCAACATTATCGTATCTTCTGAAAATCAATATAAAATAGCACTATAGCATCTCCACACAATTCACCAATTCGCGTCCATCTTGTATGCCTACGTTGGACTACTCAAACATAATAAACGAATGAAAACAAAAGAGTATCAACATGATGATCACAAACAGATACAATAGTAGCAACTCCCCACAATGAACCAGTGATGATCTCCCTTGGTGGTGGATGAAGAAATGGTCGTCTGGTGGAGAAGCGGCATTCGATCTGAATTCTGGTCAATGCGAAGCAATTTGCGGATACCAACAATATGGCATCGTTTTCTATCTTGCAGGAACTCTCTCCTAGAAAATATGCGTAAAAGGGAATAAGTAACCAAAGCGACAGCGTCAAGGGAGCCCTGGCTACTCCAAGCGACGGGGGTTGACCTGGCATGCCTCCCTACCTAGTCGTCTAGGCAATGCGGGCCTCCCCTAGTGGTCCCCCTTCTTTGGTGGTCTTCCCTTCGCGTATTAAGTCCAAAAAGTCACTTTTTACACGAAAATCCAAAGTTTTCTGCACACACTAGACAGAAGATGGTTTTGTAGGATGACAACGATAATCAGCAGACAATGCAATAATATCCAAAAAATAGATGAATAAATGACATAAAAATATTAGAAATACCGATATGTTCTCCACGCATCAAGCTCCCCCAAGCTTGACTCGTTGTTCATCCTCGAACAATGGAAGTGATAAATAGAAATGAACATGCTTTGAAGTGAATGTTACATTGAATGGTAAGAACTAATTAACTCTTCTTTATAATGTGCAGAAATAGCAATGGTATTTAATATTCATATAAGCATAAGCAAGCTATCATAATAACAATTTGATGACGCCAAAGATGGATGGTAATCATAATAATAACTTGATGGCCCCGAAGATAGATGGCCATCAAAAATAAATAGGGAATGCTACATAGCTACTACTATATACCTCATAGCCTCGATGAACTACTCACATATCATGCATTCATCAAAAGTAAAGGATAGATTGATTTCATATCGAAGGTACTGATGACACAAACCAATCCTGAAGGTTCTAATGTAGTAGATGAAGTACAAGGAGGTTCTAATCTATGGAGGCTTGTTGTGGGTGATTATCTATAGGTGGAGATGAAGGTGGTGATGGTGGAGATGGAAACTATGGTTGCCGGTGGCCTCCATCTTCTCTTTCTCAAATGCTTTTCTCTCACGTTTTGTGAAGGGATCTATATATGAAGGCGAAACTCCACAAGGGTCTATTTGTGGACGTAACGAATCTATTCGTGAAAGGTGGCGGCAGCCGAGCCTTGGTGAGGCTAAGTAGCAAAGGGAGCTGCAAGTGGGGCCATCTTCTTAGGGCGTGCCACCTTGCTAGGGTTCCTTGCACACGAAATCTTCTCCTTACGGAACATTTTTGGATATGCTCAATTTTCTAATTTTTGCGATGTTTTTCCTGCGCATACAAAAGAAATGGATAAATAGGCAGTCTGGCAATTTATTAAATTATCCAGAAAAATAATTAACTTATATAATGGAAATATGTGGAAAAATATCATTAAACTCATAATAATGTGATATATTTTTTATGTATCAAGCTCCCGCAAGCTTAAACTCTTATTCGTTCTGCAGTAAGGCATACGTAAGGAACTTAAGTTTGATGATAGCTTTGAGTAAAAGAAGTCATATCGGATTGTTGTATCATGTCCCTTCGATGAGTAATACCTGAAATCTTAGCAAAAGAAATATTGCAACACATAGGCATTTGTCCAAAACGAATTATTAGCAGACATTAACCCTAAAGTTGTCTTTGAAATTCAAATCTTAAGATCACAATTAGAATGAAAATAAATCCTCTATTAGCTCACTTACTACCAATGCCTAGAATAGAATATAATGTTTTATGTAAATTTAGAGAGCAATAGAATATCACAACGAAACTTTTGACACTCACCTACTAGAGGCAAGTTATAAGTACAAAGCTTAATGTACCAAAGTGTAAAGATCCTCAGAGTTTTTCACTTTATAAAGAACAAAACAAAGTTTATTATGAGCACCGTAAATCATCATTTCATCCACAAATAATGTTGGCTGACTTTCTCATTTTGGTCACTCGAAAATAGTGTGAGAGTAGGAAGGACTCGATCAAAGGAAATAGAAAGTCTCTTGCAAATACAAAGTGGTCCCCATGCCATAGTGATGTTCCAATTATCGATATTGCAAGAGGAGTAGAGATTACCAAATGAATACACAAGTGAAACAATATGACACGAAGTAATGCTCTCTAATAATATAAGTGAAGCATGTGAGCAAATGCAAAAGCTCTAAATGGTATAAGTGAAGTACGTGAGCAAAAGTGAGTACCCTCAGATTCTATAAATGAAGTGCATAGAATAAGAATAAATACTCTCAAATGATATAGGGAAACTATACACATCGGTATGCTGATAGGAGGAATTCCATCAGCATAGCATCCAACCATCCATCAGCATAGCATCCAACCATCCGATTCTTCCTATATAAATCCTTCTTCCTATATAAATCCCCCAACTCAGCTAGGGTTTCATTTTTTCCCATCACCACACCCCTGCCATCCTCCATGCTGCCCACGTGACCAGTGCCACGCCCGTCGTCCTCCGCGCCGTCCACGCGACCGGCACCCCCGCCGTCCTCTGTGCTACCCACGAGACCGGTGCCATGCCCCTCGTCCTCCACGTCGTCCACGCGACTAGTGCCGACGAGCACACCTACCTCGACATCCTCCTCCCCGTCTTCTCGCCGCCGCCGCCATGACCTTGGAGAAGACTCCGCCGAAGCAGATCGCCAGATCAGGACGCACACCTTGGAGATCTAGGCTCAATCCATGGCAGCGCATGCGCGCCTCGTCGCCCTCGTCGTTGTCGTGGCTCCTCCCTCACCATGGGGGTGGATGGCCTTCAATCGTTCGGCGTCTGGTAGGACACGGGGCCGCCATGGACCTCAACGCCACCAATTTCGACACCTTCCTCTATCGCTACCCACAATGTGTCTTCTGCCGCTACCATCCATGCTGCAAGTCGTTGGAAACAAATGATTGTTATATATGAAACAAAGTTGTGTTGTATAGGAAATAAAATACTCGGATGAATCAAATACAAACAAATTAGCCCGGATGAACGAAACATTAGTTGTTATATTGGTTTGACAAATTTGTTGCCCAAGTTATAGTAAAATGTTCCCCTCTCACTATGTAAATGTTTCAACGTCGCCATAACAGAAGGAGCCCAGGGTGCCAAAAATCTAGCGATTTGAATCATAAATTTCTCAAAAATCCAGGATTGTGTTGTATACATTCCACTATTGTATTAGTTTGAAAATTTTGTTACGTAAGGTTTAGTAAAATTTTTCCCTCACACTACGCAAATGTTTCCTCGTTTCCACAACAGAAGGAGCACATGATATGTCATAATATGGGCATGCCAATTTGTTGCTGGAAATTCAGCGTTTTGTTTAAGGAAACAATTTGCCTATCTGTTTCCCATGTTTCCTATTGCATACAGACAGTTGTCCATGTTTCATATGGTCACTGCAGTTGTTTCCTATAGTCACTAAAATTGTTTCCCGTAAATTTAGCTAATCATGTTTATTGCTAATCCTGTCGTCACATCCGACGGCTGTGACCTATGCTGATGGAATGCTAATATCGGCATGACGATTTGTAGCACTCCCCAATGATATAAGTGAAGCACATAGAGCAAAACGGAGTGCTCTCTAAAAATTTAAGTGAAAAACTACAGCAAATGTAATGAACTCTAAAGATATAAATGAAGCTCGTGAGCTAATTAATGTTGATGCTGCTAAAAAAATATATGCATAACCTACATTTGAATCTCGCATAAAATATAAATTAGATCTTTAAAGAACATAGTACTTATCTTCTACTTTATTTTTCTATTTTTATTTTTTATCTATTTTTTTTAAACCCTACAACATTGTGAGAAGCACCTTATAATGATGAGCTCTTTACAACATTAAACAAGTGAGGAGCTCAGCAACTAGGCGATATATATAAAAAAATAAAATCAAGTTATAAATAAAAGATAAGTGCAATGGCAAGATATTCAAATGGCAAAAGATGAAGTGCCATAATAGGTAGATATGGTGGACAAATGGCGAAACTTGAAAGGGCTTTTGTGATATCTCTCCTCTTTTTATATATATTTTTTAGCACCATGTGTTATGTTTCAATGGTCTTTATTGCCTCCTTGGCCTCATCTTTATTTTATTTTATTTAGAGAGAGACATACACCATGGATTTGGATATACCGGTGAAGTATGCAAACTATCAATGTGATAAATGCAACCGACTACCTTAAAGGCTAGTAAATAAGATGGTATGAAATGACCGGCTTCAAAGAACACAATTGATCAAATGCAGAATCAATTCAAAACATTTTAGTAACTCAATTTTATTATCCTCAACATTATCCCCCATTTGCTAGAACCAACATCAACGTACACCCGACCCCTATTCATTATAAAGCAACATCTTTACTCTCATTTAAAGTTTTATTGAAGCATGGCAAGATAGTAGTCAAGCACCACCAGAAACAAATTAACTATCCTAAATGACAACCTTAATAAATGAGAAGCAATATCAACAATAGTTTAATAGGTAATAATAGTTAATGACATTATGGTTGCCACAAATATTTGCATAAGATAATCAGTTATTTTAATAAATAAGAAGCATTATACCTCAATCGTCATGTCTCTTTTCAACTCAGTGTCATTATGAGAGTGTTATGAGCATAATTTATCAAAGTAGGCTACAAAAAAATAGCATAATCAACTCCATCTACCAATTTATTCGGAAGTGTTGGTTAAGCCAACCTAAAACGAGAACAACAAGTTCTATAATAAAGCAATGCATATAATAATTGTAATCAACATGATATTAATGCAAGAAGCAATAAAATTTAGCTAATTGGGAGAGGGGCTCCCCCAAGCTTAAAGTTTTTGCTTCTCTTCTCTTCGATTTCCACTCTAAAGATTAAATAACTGGACCACTTCTTTTCCTCTCAATAACTATATCTAGAAAAAGATTAGTTCTTACATAGTAACTATAAAGTAATCATCCTTATAATAAGTAATCAAATTAAAATCAAAGAATACTCTAGAAATAAAAGACAACTCTCTATTATAAAGCAGCCCAACTAAACAAAAAGAGTATGCAAATATTATCGGAGGTCACCATAGAATTAATTTTAGTATTAGAAATAGGACAACAACTCATAGAAACTTAAATACAGACTATAACGGTACAAGAAAGATCTAAAAAATTTATATTCATAAATAATGAAGCATAATAGAGAACCACGAAAAATTGAGAATCAAGGGGAACCGCACATCCTCCAAGCGACAAAAGGAGGCGGCAGGGCCTGCCACTTGGCCCTGCTACCTGGCCTTGCTATGCCAGAGCTAGCTCCCACATTTTTTCCTATAGGACATACTTTCTATAAATCATAAATCTGAATTTTCCACAATTTATTAAGTATTCCAGAACAAGAACAAAATAACACAGAGGTCGAAGTATTAATAATGTGAGCCATAAGAAATAAAATTTGATACAATTTATTCAAAGCATAAAAGTAAGACTGTGAATCACAAGCAATAAAATTTGGTACTATTTATTCAAAGCATAAAAGTAAGACTCAACAGAAAATAAAAGACTCTAAACTTCCAGGTTGAGTCCTGGGAAGCGTTTTAGTTAGTCATAGCTTAACTTTATTACTTTGAGGTTTTTAGCATTTTTCTTCCTTCATAATGCTCCAAGCCTCATATTGTTTACCTCAATTTCTTCCTTGTTATTCTTTTTCTTCCTTGCGAAATGCATCGCAAATTTGCGAGAGAGAAGATTGAACTTAATGTTCTCCTCCATCATGTTAATCAAGGCACATATGGTTTTTAAGAAAGACATTTGCAAAATAATAGGAGTGATTAACAACATCAAACACAGTTAAATCGATGAGAATGAGCTAATCTTTAATATCCATAATAACATTCTCAACCTTACCAATTGCTCTTTTAATAGAAAATTCCACTAATTGAAGTTTGATATTGCAAGGAATAAGCTTATCCAACTTTAATTTATTATAAAGAGACTTAGGCATGGTACAGACACTAGAATCAAGATCACATAAAGCATTAGTGAAATGACTATCAATTTTAATCTTAATAATAGGATCATAAATATCATCCAATTTGAAATGTAGCATTTCTTCTATAAGCATTTCATCATTCCTAAGACCAGAAACTTCATAACCACATTTTCGAGTTACTCTCAACACTAGCGTCAATATTCTTACTTTTGGAAAACATACTACATTAAGCTCAAGAGAAGGAACAAAGCGTTTATCAAAATCATAATCATTGCATGCTGCATTTTCTTCCTCTACCACATCATTTTCGTTAGCATCATATAAAATTCTAGTTAACCTACCATTTTCGTTAGCATCATATATAATTCTAGTTAACCTACCATTCTCAATAGCTTTTAATGGCATTAAAAGTCTACGCAAATCCTCTGCCTTTTCATTGAGAGCATTCATCTCACTCATTGGTTGTGCCTTTCTTTTGCTGATGGGAATAAATCCGTTATAGCTTCTTGTGTAGATGTCAGTCATTTTGTCCAAAAGTTCCCTTCCTTCTTTCACGGTCTTGTTCATGAGTGACCCTCCAGCGGTTGCATTCAAATAGTTCGAGATATAGGATCTAAACAATTATAAAAGTACTTAAGATTAGCCAATCGGGACGAGGAGTTGGATATTCATCACTAACTTTCTTCATCCTAATCCAAGCATAAGCTAAAGCCTCATTATTCTTTTGTTTTAATTCCAATATACCTTGAAGCTTATTATCATGATCAACACCCAAAGGTCTAGTGAAGTAACCTAACTTTATTTTCTTTGGCCATACTAGCAAGATTGAATTAGGCAAGTAGAAACTAAATTTTTTAGTAAGGCAAACTGAGCAATCAAATAAACTACTAACAAAAATTCACTAGAGAGCAAGTAATGCAAGTACCAAAAACTAAAGAAAAGATAATAAAGAGTGGTGAAATCAAATTTAGAGCGAAACCAATGTTGTCTCCCCAGCGACAGAGCCAGAAAATGTGCTTGACACTCCATTTAACATATAGGAAAAGGAATGTTAATTGACCCGCAAGTGCATGCGATCAATCATAGTTTCTCTGATGAGAAAGAGCCGGACCTACAGGGAGAGCGATGGTTAATCTCACTTGATCCAAATCTGAAATCACACTTCAAATATTAAAAAGCGAAGGTCCAGAGGCACAACTATGTTTCTCAAATAGTTGTGAACCTCTAGGATGCAATAAAAAATTAAAATGAACAATTACTTGAACTAGAAAATAAAATATGTTTTTAGAATAAATAAAGACAGAAAATAAAAAATACTAAAATTATTAGGAGATGTATGCTAATAGCTAAAAGGCATTATGTATATATGTTTAGTAATAGCAATTCTCAACCAAGTAATAGGGATTATACAACATAGAAGGTACGGGCTACAAATTTGCAAGAATTAAATAAGAGGTTAGTATTATTAGCAACAAATAGAAATAAATCTACCCCTTGTATAACCACCAATTTGAGGCGTACATTAAGTCATGAGTCGAAATAATACTAACAAATTTGCTAATGAAATAAACGAGGAGCACATGGTTGGCTGCTCCACCCCATCCTACATGCTTACCAACAATTCGTATCACTAAGTGTCATGTATTGCTAATACACAACACATAGTCAAATAAAACTATTAAAGACATAGCATGCAAAAAACAAATCCCAAGGAAATAATTGATTACACTGAAGATGGATAGTAATCATAATAATAATTTGATGGTGCCGAAGATGGATGGCTATCACAAATAAATAGATAATGCTACATAGAATACTACTATACACCTTATAGCCTCGATGGACTACTCACACAACATTGCAGTTCATCAAAAACAAATGATAGATTGATTTCATATCGAGGATACAGATGATATAAACCAATCCTGAAGGTTGCAATGAAGCGATGAAGTACAAGGAGGTTCTAATCTATGGACGCTTGTTGTCGCTGATGATCTATGGGTGAAGATGAATGCGGCGATGGTATAGATGGAAATTGTGGTTGCCAGCGATCTCCATCTTCTCTGTACTGAACGTTTCTCCCTCCTATTTTGGCGTAAAGGCTTTTGTATATGAAGGTGAAACTCCGAGCGGTCTATACGTGAGCGAAACATATTTACTCGCGAAAGGGCAGCGACGACCGAGCCCTATTGGGTGTAGACGGTAGAAGTAGGCGACAGGTGGGGCCTTCCCCTTAGGTCGCCCCGCCTCGCTAGGGTTCCTCTGGTCACCTTCTTTCGCATGAATTCTTCACCCTCTGGAACATTCCAGAATATACTCGATTTTCTAATTTTTACAGTGCTTTTCCTGCGTATACGAAATAAAAAGATAAATAGGCAATCTTAGTTTACTAAATAGTCTAGAAAAATAATTAAATTATATAATAGAAATATGATGAAAAGATATCATTAAACTCATAATAATGTTATACATTTTCGATATATTAAGGTGGCATATAGATAGTCATTGTGGAAAATCGTAGATTATAAGGCTTTTTTCCACAAGAGTACAAGATAGAAACACACAACCCACACATATACCATATTCACGCCACCATATGTACACACACTAGAAAGTATTGAAGGCTTCATTGACCCCACTTAACATGGACATATGTTATCTTACTGAAAACGCATGCAGATATTTTCTCCAAATAAATAGCATACCATATTAATGCTAATGCTGAGGATTAAACCTAAATGAGCAAGAATGACCAATCTTGTATCTACCACTAGGATACAGATCCATCCGTGGTTAGAAGATTTTATTGGTGGCACGGAAGAAATATTTTCTATTTCTTAGCCCGGGATTAAGCTAGACAACTTCTGTTGGGATGTGTATAAATAACATCATGCAAGAGACAACTTTTGCCCCTCTTGTGCCCAAGTCCCTTCCACTTCACATCAACATTTGAAAAGCTGCTGAAAAGCCCAACCAAACGGCCAGCTTTTCAGCAGTTTTGCTAACAGTAGCTATGGATTTTGCAGTGCAAATTCAGCTGTTTGGAAAAAAGCATTTTGCCAGCTTTTTGCAATGTGCTGAAGTTTATGTGCTCATTTTTCAAAATGTTGTAGATGATTTGAATCAATCAAAAGTCATATGTTCGTTTTCCTACAGCTATAGCAGTTTTTCCGGACAGCCAGCTAACAGCAGCTTTGTCAACAGCCACAGCCCAACCAAACAGACCCTCAATTCTGCGGATACTCTCCGCCCTCCGGAGCAAATATATATAAATAATCACAAAACAAAAAAATATGTGTAAATCACCAAAAAAAAGATATATAAATAAATGAGTCATAGGAACTGCTTCTAGTCTTTACATAGCCCTTCAAGCATTCAAAGCACGGTGACCTCTCAAAGTCCGGCGGCCGCCGTCTATTTCATGGAGCTCTGGGCTTAATCAACTTAGACATCTGTCACCGGCAAACTTGCTGATCCAATCGACGCACACCGTTGGAGGCCAGGAATGTACGAGCGCATCGCATCGCCGGCCGCCACTAGTACAGAAAACGATATCCGAGGCGGCTAAAATAGCACATCCGAGGCGGTTATAGCACCCGCCTCGACGGAGTGGTTGCGGATATGGGGGCATACATCGGAGGCGGTTATGCAAATGCCTCGGATAAGAGCTCATCCGAGGCGATTAAAACTTATTAACCACCTCGGATAAGGGCATATCGGAGACGGTTACATTTTCGTAAGCGCCTCGGATAATGTATTATTAGAGCCGCTCAGAATAATACAATCACCTCCGATATACACTTATCCGAGGCGGTTAGGTAAAGATAACAGCCTCCTATATCCGAGGGCCCAAAAAATGGCCAGCGTGCCCTGTTGCCCGGCCGGCGCGCCCTGTTGCCCGGAAGCTCATCACCACTATACACGCACACGCCCGCGCATATCCACGGGGGACCCACGGGTCGGTATCAAATGAGGAAGGCCCACGGGAGACCCACGCAAAGGCCCACGGCGTACTACTATGTAGAAGATCTCAACCCGCAACGCGCAGCCGGGTATATAAACCACTCAACCGCGCGGTCGCTGGGCGAGGTGGGACTAAACCAAACGCCAAGGGGTCTGGCGTTTGCCCCCCTAACTCAAATGCCAAGGGGTCTGGCGTTTGCCCCCCTAACCCAAACGCCAGAGGGTCTGGCGTTTGCCCCCCTAACCCAAACGCCAGAGGGTCTGGCGTCCCGGAACAGGGCGCCGAACGCCGGGGGCTCTGGCGTTTTCCTCGCAAAAAGGCTTCGCCACGATATCGACTAAATCGAGGCGGTTATATATCGGCAACCGCCTCCGATAAGTCGATATACGAGGCGGTCATAAATAGTTAACCGCCTCGGATAATATTGGAGGCGGTTGCTTATTTATAACCGCCTCCGATGTGGTCGTTATCCGTGGCGGTTGCTCCCGGAATCGTTATCTGAGGCGGTTTTCTCGTGCTAACCGCCTCGGATATCAGTTATTGGAGACGTTTTTGCCTAACCACATCGGATATGACGCCTCGGATAGACGATTCTGTACTAGTGCGCGCGGCCGGCGTTGGAACAAACACCGGCACCACGCCTCCAAGTGTCGCAGGAACGATCGAGAGATCTGGATGATTAATCAAATAGACGTGGGTGCGCACTCTCCGTGCCTGCCGCTGGTCAGTCAATATATAGTTCTCGATTGTTTAAGATCTGTGCGGCATCTATAGTGGCCCGCACCCGTCGTATGCGAGCAAGGGGCCAGCTAATCCGGACGCTCATATTCGTTGTCGCATTGACCAGGCAAAGGCTGGCTTTTGATCAGGAAGCAGATTCTTACTGCTAGCAATCAATATTCGCGCCGGATTGCAGTGGACAATAGGTGTCTGGAATCCTCACGGCGGTGTAAAGCGTGCAAGGGGTTCGACTTGACCAGCTTGCGTACGTAGGGGGACAGGTTTTCTAAGCTAGTGCCATGTGCATAGCAAGTAACCGACGTACGTAGCACACAAGTTATCTTCGCAAGGACGCACATGGCGGGAAACGGGCGAAGTCTCAGATCAGGGACCAGAAACACCGTAGCACGCGTGTCGATTCAAGAGTGCCAAGCGTCCGGCAAGGTGACATAGTTAATCAAACGAAATGAACAATGTAGAAGAAAGGGAGTAGGAGGACTCGGCAAGTATATGAAGTAAGACTCAAGCAAATTGGCCCAGTTAGCATTTATTGGTATATTTAATAGGAGCTAGAAGTTGATGGGGCAATTGCGCAGCAACTTCCGAACAACCACCACGTAAGTGCACGGTCATGGCGTGCGATTTCTATATTCAACTAGTTGTCAAGATGACCAACAGCGATAAAACAGTAAAAGGGGCCTATTTGCTAAAATAGTGGTCTGACATTAAACGGCAATTTCTATTCCCATCTTAAATTCTGAGGTGATTGTAACAAACAACTAAATACTAACAAAATATTCGGACTTTGCTACGGAAAAATATATATAATCAATTATGTTAAGTTATTACTATCGTTGTGGCCTTTTAGGGAGGTGGTTAAATTAGTTTGTTGCAGAGAAGTTTCATTGTGTTTTAATTAGTTAGTTACTTTTGTTAGACATATTTTAGGAAGGTTATAAGAAGGTGAGAGATGTTAATGAATTATATATAACCCCCACTCGCTCTCATTTATATAAAAAATAGTAAAGATAAAAATAGATAACAGAGTTTCTATGTGTTGTTATGAATCTTGAATGGACATACCATGACTATAAAAAGACAAGGCATCGTTTTCCTCCTCATTTCCTTTCTCTATACGCCCGTCTGCCGGCTCCACTGGGGCTTGCGTTGCTATGCATACATAGCATGAGCTCAAGATAAAAAGGCGCCATCTTCCTCCTCCTTTCCTTCCGCTCCACTCGCCCTTTGGCTCCGCTTCTGACTCTGTTCCATTCCGTTATTTCCCCGGTCACTCCACACTATGCTACTCCACAATTTTGCATCACCATTTTCTCGAGCTCCGTCTAATCCTTAGCGTGGTTCACGTCACCGGATGGCGGCGCAATAAGTGCCCCTCCTCAATATCGATAATTAAAGGGACATACGGCATGTCAACATTCATTCCCCGATATTTGGCAATAATGACGATACTAGTGTGTGATCCTCTCCTAAAAGTCTAACAATAGCAATGGACCAGCTAGGACTCTGAGAAAATATAAATTAACTGGCGAGACATTGAGTTACAAGTACATCGTCAAATTTATCATAACTCTTTAATTATCCAACATAAAAAGCTTTGATTTAGCAAATAAACTAAAATATAGTTAGTAGAAAAATATCTAATGAGTGAAACAATCTAGCTACCCAAGCTTTTCTCCACGTCATGCTCAATAGAGACTCAATGTACACAATATATCCAACATGTGTAGGGTGTCTCTCATTCCATGCAAAAGTGATTAAGGACAAAGATTGCATTTCACCGATGCATTGACTGAGAATAAAAGCAACAAAATTTTCAACTAAGCACAGCCTAAAGCCCCCGTCCATGACTCGGTAATGCATCGATTGTCGTAGGCACATAGATGACATTTACAGTTAGAAGATTGTCAACCCGAGCAGATATATGCATGTCGAATAGAATATCTTATTCATAACAAACACACAAATAAACACCGTGGAATCAAACATCCCCCTACCCCAACTAAGCATACATCATCGCACGCATCCTTTGAACCAGACCAATGTCAGGAATCTAAGCATCCATCCCGCTAGCACAAAATGTCACCGCACCATCCAAATGGTGCCAAGGTCAGGGTGGGGATGGCAATGAGTGCGCTGCATGGCATAGTGTCAAAGCGCACTGCCTACCCGCCATCGGCTTGACTGCTCTTGCCTAACCACGTCTGTGCCGCATACAAGCCCCTATCTTCCACCTGCCTGGAACCATGCAAGATCTCGCGGATGCGCAAACCAAGAATAAGAATAGATGTGAAGAAGTGTCGAGAGAGATGCAGAATAAGAAATACCATATCTTTGTTGTGATCTGTTAAATGAACTTGGGCACAAATAGGAGACTTGGAGGGATTGGTTGGAAAATTAAGAAATTGCATGTGCTCACTAAGGAATCGAACAAGCCATTGGCCCACCTATCGTCGCCATTTTTCCAGAGAGGAGAGCTTTTGGTGTGTGAGCTAGTTAGAAAAGAGAGCTTTTGGTGCATGAATTAGTTAGAGAGAAGTGTGCAAGTTAGTTAGAGAAGAGAGATTTTGGTGTGTGAGTTAGTTAGAGAGAAGTGTGAAGTTAGTTAAAGAAGAGAGAATTTGGTGGGCGAGTTAGTTAGAGAGAAGTGTGCAAGTTAGTTAGAGAAGAGAGCTTTTGATGTGTAATTTAGTTAGAGAAGGATGATGTACCATCGCCATCACCCTTAGCACCAATTTGTATTTAATAGATAGTAACAGATAGGATTACCTCATCTCCAGGGAATACCAACAAGGCTAGGAAACCAAATGCTATCAGGAGCTCCCATTGTTTTCCACCTCTTCTACTTTTCTCTCCCATTGTTTTCCACCTCTTCTACTTTTCTCTTCATCGTTTCCCTCCCATGTCATGAGCTCGCTCATATTGTTGCCTTAGGTGCCTTCTCCGATAGACCTGACATCCGCCATCCTTCTCCCGACTCCCTCAGCCGTCGTCCACATCACTTGCATCGTCCTCACACATTGTGGTCATAATCCAGAATTCCTGGGTTTCTTTTTAAAAAATAGGAACTTTTAATTCAAAGTTGTCCAAATTTAGATTTTCAGATTTTTCTATGTAAAGTTTGCTCAATTGAAAGTTCTGGTTCGTTCTCCTTTTGTCTTGATAGTTCTTTATTTTGAATGTGTGTATGAATTTCATGAAGCTCCAGATATTCAGTGCTATCTCTTTGGGGACATCCGATAAAATTGGAATGACATGGAGAAGATCAGCATCGCGCCTGCACAAGGATGGCAACCATAAATCAAGAAAAAAAACATGTTCAAAGTGCTAGATTTAAAAGTTTGCGAGAAAAAGAGGGAAGGCGGAAGATAGTGTGCATGATGACCAATGACACACAGCAGGCGACCCTAAATTTTGCTCCTGCAAAACCAGTGCCTCAGTGGGCATCACTAGCCCGTCCTTGCATAATAATCAAGGAACATCACTAGGCCCAGTCTTGTATGTAGCCTTTGCATGCCAGAGACTAGGCCCGTATTCATGTGAATCCCCTTTTCCAGCCCACTCCTCGCAACGCCACTTCGTAGCTGTCGTCATCCTCGTCCTCTCAGCCTCCCCCGGCGCACATCGATGGCAACCCCGGACCGGAGACGAGGCCCGATGCCCACCTCACCGTGCACAGCCACCAAGCAAAGGCGCCGCTTCCACTCCACGACCATAGGTAGGCAGGAGCAATAGCGGTTACTCAGTTGCTAGACTGATTTGTGTTTCCTTTTCTTTTTCTTCCTTTGGAAACTGTGTTGAATTATTAATGCACTAGCTGAAGAATCACGTGATAGCGCAGCGCCTGTGTAATCAGTCTTGTGTCCCGTAGTTAATCATAAGCATATTTTAAATTTAATTGGTAGATTTTAAAGGTAAGAAAATATTTTTGAATTGTAATACTTCGTTGTTTTTCAATAGAAGTTTTGCAAAATTAATTTTGTGAAACTTAAAGCACAAAACATGTAAATACGTTCACTGGGATTACATGATACTAAGTTACATCTCCACATATAATCCTTTTTATTTAGATGCTATAATCTGTCATTTACTTTAGATACAAGAATAACTTCGAATGTTAGAAACATTGGGAATGTGTAGAAATCTCGCTAAGTCATTTCAGATAGAGGTAACAAAATTTGTTAATTCAATTGGATATTAGAACATGTGAAGAATTCAAGAAAACACGATTATGATTTGAGATGAAGAAAATGCATTGATTTATAAATTTTTTTGTGCACATTTCATGTTGATCTTTTTTCATGCTTTGCTTGGAAAGTAGGACATGCGATAGATTTGCAATATATGAAATCGGTACGGGTCAACTAACTTCAAGCCATTGGAAGTAAAACATACATGCATACTCAATTTTTAATAATATGGAATACTAAGCTTATAAATAGGAGGGGGAAGGGTTTCCAAAAATTAGTAGAGGAAGAAAGGAAGGAAATAGTTCTTGTGGGTTTTGGCTATGGAAAAATATTTACATTAAATGTGAGAATATTTGGAATCAGGTCATCGAGATGATCAAAATGAACATATAATGTGTTTTAGGTTTCGGCAAATAGTAACAGGTTAGGTACTATTCACTTCGGGTCGGGTTTGGTGAACAGTGCTGACCCGGTATAAATAGCACGGGCGGGGTATTGTTTAATGCGGGTAGGATTTCGAATATTACTGAACCCGTTAAGGATTTGTTCACAGTTCAGGTGAACAGTACTAAACCCGTTATGAACAGTGCCAGTCCATTACTGTTCATATGGATCGGGTTTATGGACAATGATAAGACCCGTTACTATTTGTTGCTAGATCTAGACCGTCCACGTGAGATCCAATGGCTCAGAATTCTACTATGTCATCAAGAATGACGTGGCTTCCCAAGAATACAACAGTTCTGGCTGCTTCGTTATATATATATATATATATATATATATATATATATACATATACAATACAATTACCTGGGGCTCCATGGTGCCTGGGCTCTATGATTTCAAATGCTCAAATTCAAAGCAAACTTGAATAATTTTCAAAAATTTCAGTTTTAGGGTATGTACCTAGAGATATATACTCAAATAAAATACATACGTTTCAAAAAAATACTCAAATTCAAATATTTTGAGGTATATTTGATCAAATACCCAGAATCCAAGGTATGTGATCTGACATACCCTGAATTCTAGGTATGTAACCTAATATATCCTAAAATCTTTGTATTTTTTTTAAAGGTATGTATTTCATTTGAATTTTTATAGTTAGGTATATACCTAGAAACAAAAACTTCTAAAAATTATATCCAAATTTGGCTTGAATACATGATTATGAAATGATGGAGCCCCAATTCAGCTTTCTATATATGTGTGCGTGTGTGTGTATATATATATATATAATGCATTTATACTCTCGGTCCAGTTATATGTTGCTAGCTATTCATGACAAAGATTTGATTTAAATTTGCAACGCTTCACACGCGGATTGCACAAAAGATTGTATGCACATGTCAATATTAGTATAGACAAGCACACCCATGAACAGGGTGAACCCTTATGCTGCTGTACCCTTATCCAGCTGCAGTTGGCATTATTACAGAATATATCATCACTGTTGTAAAGATATTAAGATCTGGTATGCAAGGCTGGAACTTCAAGAAATATTGTAGGAACTTCACCGGAAATGATTCAATTGCCATAGGAATTGGAAAAAATCTTGCATCCCAAATGGGGGTCTTACTACCACGAGGAGCTGTAGTTGGTGTTATTACAACAGAATATAGCATGATCATTTCATAAATATCACTACTAGTATATTTGGACCTACCTTTTTCTTTAGGGTACTCTTCGCATAGTTACTGACTTACGCAGTTCCTCCTATTATAGTTGTGCGACTTCATCAACTGAAACAAGCATCTACGTCATATTTCCACCTCGTCGTCTTGATTCTTATCCAAATATGGGACATGAGCTCCCTTTAGAAATTCTAGAAGCATCACACCGAAACTGTAGACACCATAGAATATATTGAGTGTACTAGCACCTTTAGATGCACTTGTGTATTAGACCTCTTAAAAATATCTCTAAAAGTCATGAATTTCTTTAAAAAATCATGACATAGCAATAACATGTATCTATTATTTCACAAATTTTTAAATCCAAACTCAGTCGACAGACTGAGAAATAAAAAAAATCTAACTATGCATAGTATCAAATTTAAATTTAGAGTGAACGATACCTTATTAGTACTATTCACAGTCTGATTTGTCTTTTTATTTCATAAAGTGTAGATTGATTCGGATTTGAAGTTTTGTGATATGGTAGATACGCGTCGTATAAATGTTGACAAAGAAAATTTTGATTTTTTAAAAGGTCAATGAGAGTCTAGTACACTAATACACCTCAAGGTGCTAGTGCACCCAGTGCCCTCAGCTATCAACCTCTAGTTTCCCAGATTCGTGACACAGTTAGTTCATATTGGATCCACCTCTGTTCAGGAGCTTTTCAAGGCCAAAGTCTGCGACCTTGGGCTCTAAGTTCTCCATTCATATATTTTCGGGCTTCATGTCACAGTGGATGACCCACTCCGAGCACCCGTGATGAAGGTACGCCAATCCTCTCGCCACCCTAGAGCAATGTTAAATCAATGAGCCATTCTTCACTTCTGAAGCCAATGTGTGGATCATCGGAACAGAATCCCCAAACCCTCACTAGATTCATATGGTATCATGCCAATCACACTCGGCTCAGGCTGGAATTCTTCGCTTTGGTTTACGTCTGCCAACTCTTGACAGCTACTGCCCTTTTATCCTTCAAGACCCGCCTGTACACAAGACCTCATGCTCCGCTTCCAAGTTCATCCTGAAACCTCTTTATCGCCGTCGCCAACTCTCTGTAGGTTATCCGCTAAAATGGTTGATTATCATTTCATACCCAGTCTCAGCTGGCTCCTCTTCATGGCCTGGGCCTATGGCTGCAAAGTTCTTTTAAAACCACAGTTTTTGAAAACCACGCTATTAAAATGTCACTACTACATAACACACAATTACAGTCGACCGAAAATTGCTTTCTCAGCTGGTTTACCTTCCGCCTGTAGAGAAAGGGTGCTAATAATATGAATTATCTCAGCTGGTTATAAAACCGACTGAGATAACAACTTCTCAGCTGGTTACGAAACAAAATCGACTGAGATATTATACTATCTTGACACCGACTGAGATGCTTCATTTTTCAGTCGGTTCCAGCAAGCTAACAGTCAGAAATAACCAATTGACTCAGTCGATTCTGAATTTTGAACCGGCTGGAAAGCTGATTAATAAAGTAAAAAAGATCACATGTTCGTAAACGATTGTATCTTATGTTGCGATGACAGTACACAGGTCAGGAAAAAACGATTTCTGAAATGAGAAGATCTGCACTTCTTACTGACATTTTCAACATTCATGATCACTACAATTAGATAGCACCACATCAAACAGGAGATAACACCACGAGAGCTGCTGACGGCAATTAGAAGCCTAACACCACTACTGTTGATAACAAGAAATCCCACGCAGATTTGAACATTTTAAGTATGCACATCTGCTCTGCAGACTTCCTAGCATGGTCCATGTTCCACTCTCCTCAGCTCGTTGACATCTTCATGGGACACTTGTTTCAAAAGAAGCATTAGTTTGCATGAAGTTTTTAGGCGAGTCAGAAATTAAGGTATAAACAGAAAAGAGTGAAAAGAAAACTCAATGAGTGCAACCAAGATGGACGAAAGAGATAAATTGTCACACCCTGATTTTCGAACTTTGCATACCAGCATGGCATCGCATATTGTTAGGATATTTATATCATGCATGGGCCCGGTATACACGCACACAACACACACGCACCATATACGGGAATAAACCCTGACGTAAGGACATCTATTAACTCGACACATACACCATCTACACCGATATGTCAACGGCACCCTGCAGATGAGCAGTCCCAAGCTAAGAAGGATGAGTCCCCATCGTGCCCCATATATTCCCCACACCTTGCCACGCCCCAGAACCCTAACTCTATACACCGATTCCTTTTTTCCCTATTGAATCCAATTGCGACCGAAAACCCTAATCGCGTGGCCTAACGCCCTCCAACCCTTCTAAAAATCCTAGAAAAATTTCTGAGACATCCTAATATTATCTTTAACTCAGATATAAAATAAAATAGGAATGCCCAGCTCAAAAATATTTACCTATGAAAATAAGACAGTTAGGTTTTCTCCTAACCCACCACCTGACAACCCTGGCACCCTTAACCACGTGACTGCACCAGAAATGGCTCAAGTCTCCATGGTACGAGAGTATCCTGACGTGTTTCCTGATGAGCTACCTGGAATGCCACCGGACTGGGAAATGGAGTTTGTAATCGACTTAGTGCCGGGAACAGCACCAATAGCCAAGAGACCTGTGGGAGAGAGATCGGAAGGGAGCTCTAGATCTAGATCGAGATTGGGAGGAGAGGATAGAGGAGAGAGAGGCGGCAGAAGAGGCGACGAATAAGGGGCAAGGGGAATTGGTAGCTACGGTAAAGGGGAATTGGCAGCGGTGCGAATCGGGCGCAAATTATTTTAGTCGGTTGTTTATTAAAACCGGCTAAGATATTAACATTATCTCAGTTGGTTTTTGTTATATGAACCGTTTTGGGTACTATTAGAGTCGGTTGAAAATAAAAATCGACTTAGAGTATGTTTTTCTAGCCGGTTAATTTTTTACAGTCGGGTTAGTTAGCAAAATCGGCTAATGAAGTCACTATTGCCGTCGGCTTTTAGAAAACCGGCTGAGATAGGGGGTCTAGAAAAACCTTTTCTGTAGTAATGTGTGTATGCATGAAATACAGCAATCTGCGAATACTGTAGTTTTTTTGTAGTATTGACAAAAACTATAGGGCGTTGGTAATTACAGTATTAATTGGAGTATTTTGCTTCGGTTACGAATGATGTTAGCTAGGTAGCTAGCCATTGGAACAATAATTCAAACGAGTACCCATGCGGGTGCATTCACGTTACTGCCACAGAAACCCCCATTCGAGATGGTTTAAAAATGTCAGCCGAGACGATTTTTTGAGTTGTCTCGGATTAAATATCACGGATGTGAAACTCGTATTAGAGACAATTTTCAAACCATATAGGATAGCCAAGTATCCAAAACAGTTGATAAGTATAGAACCATTTGGGATTGAATTTTCATAATAATAAAGAAATCATCGGTCGACCGTCCCCTTCATGCAGTCAGCCACCGTAGACGAAGGCCCTCGGTGATTGAAGCTACCTAGCCCACGAAGAGCATGACACCGGCGAGGTGCTGCCGCTCCACGCCACCGTCGGTGAAGATCCGAGCGTAGGCACCAGCCCCTGCAGCATGCCCCTTCCTTCTCCCCCGCCATCGTACCATCCTGCACCCACCCCCTGCAGCGCAACCCCTCCACCTCAGCCGCCAACAACGTGAGCTCCATGACCGCCGCCACTTCCTCCTGTAGCACACCCCCTCTACCTCCCCCGCCGAAAACCCCCAGGCACGGCTCGTAGCTTTTGGGATCCAACGGCATCCGCTACCCCTCCACCTCCCCTCCCCTCCATGGAGTTGACCACTGACGCCTCCCTAGCTCCAGTAGCCGCACAGGCCAGATCTGGTAGCGGCGGCAGCTTGAGAGGCCAAATCCAGCCGAGCAACGTCATGGCGCAGCATGAGGGAGAGGGCGGCATCGAGGGGCCAAGGCGGCAGCGTGGCACGACCGGGAGGGGTGCATCAGGGTGGGGCAGCTCGGCGGAGGCGCAGCTGTAAGGAGGGCTCGGGCAGCAGCGTGGCTCGAGGAGGCGCTCGCGGCGGCGTAGTCAGCCGGACGGAGGTGGTGGAGTCGGGCTCTAGCTGAGAGACTGAGGCCTCCTTAGAAACAGCTTCTTTTTGAGTTGGAGCTTAAATTTTAAGCCGTCTCGATTTCACGTTGCTACTGGGAAGCCTCAAATGAGAGGCTTCCAGAGCTTCTCCATCCTCCCCACCTCTCCACTTTTGTCAATACCTTTAATTCACTAAAATGGGAAAGTGTTTGCGTCGGGCGTCCGATCACAGGGTTCGTCGGACGCGTATCGCGCCATTCGCGCCGCAGGAACCAACGGCCGAGATTTCAGAAACAATTACAGGGAAAATGTCACCGCCCTTATCCACTGAGCTGCCATCACGTGAAGCCCAGAACGACGCACACTGCTCCACTTCTCGGCTCCGCTTCTCCAGCACGCTGCTGCCTCTCCACGCGCGCCTCCGCTCCTCGGCTGAGCCGCGCCACCGCGTGCCCCTACCCAAGTCTGAGCGCCACCCGGAGCTTCCCCCGTGCGCCCCTGCGCTGGCTGCCACGCTCCTCCGGCCACCTCCTCCGCAGCACCACGCGCCCGTGTCACCGCGCCGCGCCGCCGCAGCTGCTCGGATTCGCCGGCCTTCTCTCTCCGGCCGCCGCTCCAGCGTCCCGGCCGCTCAGCACGCCACTCCCCCGATCCGTCGCCGCTCTCGGGGCCGCCCAAGATCCAAGCCCCCAAGCGTGTGCCCTCCAGATCTAGAAGAAGGACTATGTACGGGTAGGGATTTGGGGATTAATTTTGGTTTGTTTCTAAGTAGAGTGCTTGATTTGTATGGTATGTGTTACTTCATTGCACCGATTCAGATTTTCAGTTGATTTTGTTGTTCAAATTTCTATAACATTGTGGCACTTCTTTGAAACCTTCATGGATGCAATGAAATCTCTGTGAAACCATGGTATATAGATCATGGCAATGCTGCAGGTAACTGATCTTTTGGCATGCTTCTCTCTGAAGTAATATATTTGTATTGACCAAGTATGTTATGGGCTCAATTTTTTTTTAGGGTTGAATACATTGCATCATGCTGCATCTACGTAGATAAATAAATAGCCTAAATACATAGGGTACAACATGGCGATAAATTGATATGTCCTTGTTCATGCATACCTTAGAAGTTTGTGTGATTGACATCTCTTAAAATAGCTGATTTTTCATATGTTAGCTTCTGATGAATTTCAGCACAAATAAGATTGGATTTACTCCAGAATTTCTAGGGCGTGTCAATCTTGTGACATTAGTGCGACCAGCACTATGGGCACTATGGCCTACGCGGGCTGGCCAACCCGGAGGTGTAGCAGCGTCACAGTGCAGATTAGAGTAGGTTGTTGTTTTTCTTGTTTTCTTTTTTCTGGGTGGTTTTTCATGTTCAAGCGCATGCTCATGGACAAATTAGAGTAGGTTGTATGCAGATATTCTTCATAGCCAGATCTAGGTTGATAAAAGAATTCTTCTTAGCTACATCTACGTACGCGGTCATCCAAAGTAGCCATATTACTTGTTCTGTCATTCTTTGCATTGTTCCATCGATTCAATTTTTTGGCTTGATTGATATGTTCCTTCGGTATGAAATTGTATATTTTCATTCTTTTATATTTGAGGTTCCAGAATACAAAAAATATGTATGAGATGAGTTGGATGTAATTTTCAGTAATATTAGTATTGTTTTTTATGACCGATGCATTGTTGTAGCTATTTGGAGGTCATTTGAGCTGATTCCTGATGCATGCAGTCTAATTCATCATTTCTCACGTCATTGCTATCGAATGGAGAATCTAAAAGATTAACATTTTGTTCTTAACAATTACGGAAATCAATTACACTTTGTTTTTTCCATTCAGGTTGTCCTGATAGTCAATGAAACATCTTTGGTCCATATGAGATTGTGAAGCTATCCAAAACATTCACTCTAAACATTTTATTAAATTTTGTGAACTTGGCCTAAACGACTCCTGAACTCTCTAAAACTCGAAAAAAGTATCCCGTGAAACTAAGTTTCAGTGGAAACATAGAAACTAAATTATGGACCGTTCGGTCCAGATCATCACACCATCTTGTTCCGTCATTTTTGCATCTAGAACCTTGCGTTCATTAAAATCAACCCGCAGTTATGCCTTATCCACAGTCCACCTCTCATATCGATTTCGAATATGTTTCAGTGAAGTTTCATAGTGGTTCGAGTTTCACTCGGGTTATTAATGTAGGTTTTGTAACTCCAATGAAACTACGTATGAAAACTCCATGTAATCATGAAACCACATCGAAAGTCAACGACCGTAAATCGATGAAACATAATGAAATATCTTGTGTACTCACATGAAACACAATGAAACAAGTTAAAAAAATTCACGGTTTCACAAAAGTTTCACCAAGTTTTAAAATTTTAAAATCAGTATTTATCAAAATATATCTAACACATACGGAACCTATATGAAACCATAAAACCATAGTGAAACTCACTAAAAACCATATGAAACATGCATTAATAAATAACTGGTTTATGAAAGTTTCATTAATGTTTCATTCTGTGTCATAGATATTTCACATGTTCCATTATGTTTCATATGTCATAATTATTTCGCACCTATTTCATTGTGTTTCTGAGATGTTTCACCATGTTTCATTATATTTCATAGATATTTTACACATGTTTCGTTGTGTTTCAAAGATGTTTCATACAAGTTTCATTCTGTGTCATAAATATTTCACAAGTTTCATTCTGTGTCATAGATATTTCACATGTTTCATATATATTTGCTACATGTTTCATATAGTTTCATCATGTTTCGTATGAGTTTCATCGTGTTTCATATGAGTTTCACTCTGGTTCACTTTGGTTTCATCGTGTTTCATATGAGTTTCACTCTGGTTCACTGTGGTTTCATATTGTTTCATATGAGTTTCACTCTGGTTTACTTTGGTTTCATCGTGTTTCATACGAGCTTTACTCTGGTTTACTCCAGTTTCATCATGTTTCATATGAGTTTCGCTATGATTCATTCTGGTTTCATCATGTGTTTCATTATGGGAACATTATGGGTGAAATTTCAATCTTGTTCCATGAGATTTCATTATAGTGTGCTAAATACCTAGATGTGATATTTCCCAAAATTTCACCCATGTTTAATGGGATTTCATCACCTTGAGCTGAAAATCTAGCCCAAGTTTTATCGATGTTTAATAACATTATAATATTGCTTCATGGGATTACAACATATTGAACAAAAAAGCTAGCCATGTTTTTTTTTCGTGTTTCATATGAGTATATCATACTTTAGTATATCATACTTTATCTTTCAGGGACAACAATTTAGGATCTAAATACTTTACATGAACTTGAGATTTGCGAATGAAATGATACGCTTTTTTTTAAGAAATGAAATCGTACGTTACATTCATACAAAAATCGTGAACAAAGAAATTCTTGGACCATTCATAGAAAAAATCATGAACAAAATTCTTCCATGAACCGAATCATGAACAAATTTCTCTTGTAAATCATTTCATAATCATGTTCCACCACTCTTTTTTATTGTCAGCTCGCTCACTCACCCCTGACATGCAAGAACATACCAAAATTTCATACATTTTTCATCCATTCTTGGAAACCAGAAACCATGAATGGGCTCTCTCAACCACAAAAAACATAAACCACCATTCGCAAGAACAATGAACCACCATTATGTTTCATAGATATTTCACACATGTTCATTGTGTTTCAGAGATGTTTCGAACTTCTTTCATAGATGAAATATACATCTTTCGTTATGTCTCACAAATTTTTTATACAAGTTCATTATATTTCATAAAGTTTCAATGTGTTTTCTTAATTGTTTTTGAAAAATGCTTTTAGACATGTTCTTGAAAGATGCTTTAGGCCGACCTGCTCTTCCTCTTTTTGTTTTTTATTTGTTTTATCTTCTCATTTAACTCCTTTTCTTTTCTATTGAGATACAAAAGGTACTACACCAGGAAAAAGTCAATTCATTTGAGCGATTCAGAAATTCTAAAAATTCCTGGAGGCAAGTGAATATATTTAGAGGCTACATAATTAATTTCAAATAAAAAAAATTTATTTTGATCAAATTTTGCTCAAAACTTCAAATCTGCCTCAAATGGCATTTGAACTGTAACTACCTTCAAAATGGTTCCAAAAATTCTGAAAATTTTACAGGAGGTGCATAACAATTTAGGGAACCCAGGTTTAAATTTCAGGACATTCCACCGAACAGTTAAGTACCAGTTTGCAAAACAACATTTCTGAACTTTTGCTAAACCTGAACCAAATTGCAGAATTCATACACTTCTAGAAGTAGAAAAAATCTGAAAATATCCAGGTTGCAAGAATATGCTTGTCAACCCACCTTCTGCCCAAGTTTCAACCAATTTGAGTTAGTGGAAATAGGTTAATGATTAAATTCACTAGGTTCAGCTCCAAAAAGGTTTAAAAGCCAAATTCAACCAAATTTTGATTCCAGCAGGTTTTAAACATGTTCTTCAGATGGGTATTGTCAGCCAAGTCATAACTCTTCAGCATTTGTTGCCACGAGCTTCGGAATTCGTCCACTGTGCTTGAGTCATTGACGGAGGAATAGAAATCATGTGAGAATCCTTCTCTTGTATGAAATAGCCTTCCTAGCTTTTCTTGAGCTTTCCACATCACATGCCATTTGCAACATCTATGTTTTGTGTTAGGTAAAATTGCCTCTATTGTAGTTTTCATGGCTTATCTTGGTCAGTCATTAGTGACATCGGGTGCTCTTGATTCATGGCAACCATCCATGTTTCGAACACCCACTTAAACGTCTCAATTGTCTCATTCGGAAGCAAAGCACATCCTAGCAATATCGTGTGCATATGGTGGTTTAATCCCTACTAGTGGCGCGAAACGGCATGTTGTACCTAAAAAATCATCTTGGTAGTGAATCAAAACTTCTTATTCCAAACATATTAAGCATCATGTTAAAACGAACAGAAGGTATCAGGTTATTTTTTCCAAACAATGATGGATATAGAATGTTGGAAGTGTTACTTTCAAGCAATTAATTCATCTAAGCTATTTTTTCAGTTCACTTAGTTGCGATCATACTAGGCAACATGTTGTATTTCAGAAATTAACTTTGCACAATACAGATGGTGCAAGTGATATTGATTTACCTATTCGTGCAAAAAGTCGTGTCGAAGAACACACAATCCTTGAATTGCTTGTACAATTCCCTCGTCCTTCCATCAACCCAAAACAGCCCCCTCACAACTTGGTTTTCATCTAGTTTCATGGCGTAGTAGAATTGCGGGCTCTCTGATTGAATCTTTTGGAAATATTCAACTGTGATGGCCATGTCTCGCCAAGAGAGACCCTTCCTTAAGTGAGTCCTAACATTTGCAACATCTGTCTTTGTATATGGTAGGTTCCGCACTCCGCCGTGCAAGTCACCTAGAATAGCCATGACATGTGATGTTTGGATGTTGCGGTTGTGTAGTGTCTTTAAGAATTCATAGTCTTCCAATGGGATTTTACGGTGTGATCTATAGAACCTACTCTGCTTTACTTACTGCATTAGTGGGTGTGTGTGTTGCACATTCAAAACGATCACCCTCCACCTACCTTCTCTGAGAGCAACCGCCATGTGAGCCTTGCAATCATGACGTTCCATCCTATTCCTTTTACGTGTTGCAGCCATGTCCATATGTTCTTTAGCTTGCTTCTTGTTACTTGCTCCTATTTCCTCTCATTTGTTGCAGCACTAATTGAGTCACTTACAGATGTGTTGTCACCGGTTCCGCTTTTCTTGCATGCACACATTCAAACTCTTTCCTGATCAGTTGTTTTATCCCTCTCCTTGTGCTATTTCTCGAGGATGCTATCCTTATGCCAAACCCAATCTTCAAGGCATAATTGTTGTACAATTTCTCTGCCTCATTCACCGTGTCGAACTCCATGCCGATGTACGGCACAGTGGTCGAGAAGACACGACCTCCTCCTCGAGAACTTGCTCCGCGTCCCCTCCATTGACAGATTCACTGTCCAGAGCAATGCTTATCGACACTTCATCCGGTCGTGCTTGCCCAACAATATCCTATAAAATGCAGCAAATATTTATACAGATGTTGCAGTTTCCTTAACATTTTATCACTAGCAAATATAAATACACAATGAATCAATCTAAATGCAGAAGCTTTGTTCCGTGCTGCCCGGTAAACAAAATCACCACCATGCTGCATTGAGACACTTTTTTTTCTAATAGCTTACTCCATCTTCCAGTTAAAATAACCAAGAGTTAGACCAGATGCTCATGGAACAATTAATGAATGTCCGTAATTAGTGTTGGTTTTAGAAAAAAATCTTATATTGCATATGACTAATTAGCACAAAAGACTCTTTGGGAGTAATGTGCAGAAATTTAGACATGTGCTCTGCACAACACACAACAAGGCTTGTTTTGGTGAAACATCTGGTTTCTACAGTACTGGGAGCACAAATCTCAAAAGAATAAAAACAAATGAAACTAGGTATTAAAGAACATACCAAATCAGGGGAATCAAATGGGATTCTATGTTCAAGGGCTTCTCCGATGGGAGGATTCTGATACCACATCTCATCTTCTTGTTCCAACAACAGTGAGCTCGTGTATCCTCGGTGCGGCGGCGCATCAGCTCCATTCCTAGCAACAACTGGGTGAGGGGGCCTGAAAAGAGGGTGATTTTGCGGAGGGAACTCGATTTCTCCAACCAGATGCGCCATTAGCTGGAGGAATCTATTGGATTTGGTTTGAAAAGGATGAGTTTTGAGGAGGGGAACGAGCTGCAGGGCAGAGGGATGGGAGCGTGTTGTGTTGAGCCTTTTGGTGGAGAGATGCTGTGGGGGATGGATGTGGTGCGAGCTGAGGGAAAGAAATCGAACGGCTACTCACGCTCCAATCGAACAGCTGGCTGGGCGTCCGATCGTGCTATCGGATCGGACGTCCGACGCCTAGCAATTCCCACTAAAAATTTATGAAGCAACTTCCACTCACATATAAGGCGAAACCTTCACAATTTCTCCTCCCACCCGGTCTCCCTCCCCTCGGTGTCTTCTCTCCTCCAACCCAACACCGCCTCCAGATCCCTCCACCCTCTCCACCTCGTCGCACGTCTTCCACCGACCAACCCTCCCTCCCGTCGCCCAAGCTCTTTCCCCGGCCCCAAGCTCCTTCCCTGCTGCCCGAGCTCCTCCCCCGCCTAGATCTGCGCCTCCCCCACCGCCCGATCTCCTCCCTGATGCCCCCGACCGCGTCCTCCCCGGCTCCCAGAGCTCCTGCCGGCCCCTCCTCTCCTGCCGCCCATCGGTGGAAGGTCCCCCTCCCGCCACCACCCCGAGCCGCCAAGCTCCCATCAGATCTGGCCTCTTCTCTCGGTGGCTCCTCCTCTCCCGGGGCGGCGCTGTTCCAGCAGATGTTCTCAGCAATGGCAGCGAATGGTGACGGCGGATTGTGCTTGCAGGGGCAGATCACCGTCGTGGAGCACCTGAATGGCGTTATCAAGTAATGCAAGGCAGGTGTTTGTCGGAATGCCACACCAGGACATGCCAATTCATGGATTCGTTGAATTTTTGCTTGTTGATGTAGCATCAGTGATCAATTGGTTTCTTTTTAATCAAACATGATGTTATGCTCCATTGACTGAAATCGAGTTGAAACATCAAATTGTAAAGATATACAGAATGTAGGGGTTGAAAGATGAGATGTTCGATCAGATGTTTTGGTATATTGTGTGTGTGTGTATGTTGTGGAGGACAAAATCCACAATCTAAATTGAGGTCAGTGTGATTTTCTTTGATTTGTATGATCATATACAATATATTGTATTAAACATAAGTTTTGGTAACATTGTATTTTTATTCTTGTCTATATGCTTCTAAGATGTCAATATTGCTTCCTTCCATGGCATGAGTAAACTCTTTTCCATAGCTCAGGCTTGTAATGGACACGTCATCGAGGACAATGTTAAAGTTCCTTGCCCTCTCTGTCAGTATCTTCCTAATCTCCCTACTCACAGTCTGAAATTGTCAATATAAAGGACAATAATAATATAAGGTGCAGATTAAATTCCTCTGAAGAGCATAGTTGGCATACTTCACATAGCCAGTTATTTATATATATATATGTGTGTGTGTGTGTGTGTGTGTGTGTGTGTGTGTATGTTGTGGAGGACAAAATCTACAATCTAAATTGAGGTCAGTGTGATTTTTTTTGATTTGTATGATCGTATACAATATATTGTATTAAACATAAGTTTTGGTAACACTGTATTTTTATTCTTGTCTATATGCTTCTAAGATGTCAATATTGCTTCCTTCCATGGCATGAGTAAACTCTTTTCCATAGCTCAGGCTTGTAATGGACACGTCATCGAGGGCAATGTTAAAGTTCCTTGCCCTCTCTGTCATTATCTTCCTAATCTCCCTACTCACAGTCTGAAATTCGTGGGGAAAAGGAGCAAACAATTAGCATCTCCCAATTAATATCTTCTGCCAACTATAACAAGCCAAAAAGGATTATATCTATTAAACAGCAAACAAATAAGTGTAAGGGTATTTTAGACTTCACACCCTTCCCTATACACAATAAGCTCATATCCATAAGCCAATCCTAACAGGCAGAGCTTATTTTCAGAGCTTATTTTCATCGGAGCTTATACAAAACTTATCTGGACAGTCGGTTTATGCACAAGCCTAAGCTATGCCTAAGGAGGTCTGAGGGACGGCAAAGAAGTGATCTGAGGGAGACGAGATCTGAGGGCGGCATATTAGGGTTTCAATTGGAGGCAGAGATGGGGCACGGGGCGTGCAATTGGGCTGGGCTGGTAAATCAAGAAACTCTGACGGTTGAGATTGCGAATTATCTAGAATTCAAATTGTAGACAGCTTTAGTCTCAATCATCTGTGATAGCTAACACATTTCAAACGGTTGTTACTAAAAAAAAGTCTCAGATATAAATATTGTTAGAAAACCTTCTCAGATGAGTCTCGTTGTGCCGGTGTTGCTGAACCATCTGGAGTGAGGTGTCTGATTTATATGTTTCTAGTAGTATGTGTACGATTACATGTTAATAACTCACGTGCCAATTCTATCTTGTACCCCAAGGCCTCAAAGCCTTGGGGTAGTGCATATTTAAACCTCCTAGTGTATAGAAGTACCCGTTCTGTCCTTATATATCTAGTTAGATGGTTAAACCTGTACGCGAAACCTAACAACACATCAGAGATCGGTAGTTAGGCAAGAAAAGCAATTTGGTGCTGCAATCATGGATGTGTTTAGAAGAAGAAATTAGGGGTTAGAATTACAAAAAGGTTGCAGCCAATCTACAACACTACGGCATGAATACATCGACCAACAAGTCAAGAACACAACGGCACCCTCTCGGCTGCACGGCGGCGTGCCGAACCCGACGGCAGCGCGTCGGACGCTTTGGACGTTGTGGGCGTCGACGGGGCCATCAGGTGAAGAGACAAGCGCTAGCTTTGTGGATATTGCTCAGGAAGAAAATTTTAGGAAGAAACCTAATCACGGAGCACGGACCGTTTCTTCTCCACTTGGCTCTCGTGGTTTCTCCATCACCAGGCACGCGGATGGCCGGGAGACGAGACGAGGGAAGAAACAGATGGACGAGCTAACCATGGGAACGAGAGAAAGAGGTGAACGAACCGTTTCTCGGTTTGGAAAAAAAAAGTTCGACGTAGATTCCTGATACTGTAAAATATCACAGTATCTTGAATACCACAGTTTGTTAAATTATAATAATATTTATTGGATCTAAACAATTCAAAATATTTAAAACTATATTTTTTTTAGAAACCATGTTATTTCCAGAAAACATTAAAAAATTGCATCCAAACGGGGCTAAATCATCCTAATACAGTACATATTATTATGCAAGAAATATCGCTGATAGGAAATCATACAAGTACAAATACTTCGATTCATTCTGGCCAATCTTAACCATATCCAATAAATGTGCTATGAAATATTTGTAAGGATATAAACCCGGCCAACAATAACGAAGGTGCTACATGTCGCTACTTTAACAGTACGCGCTACATAACACTGCAGTACTGCTGCATAAAAGTCTGAGCCAAATAGACCCAACTAACAAGGAGATAGAATTGTTATCTATAACTCCCAATTACGGGGCTCTAGTAGCTGGCCTGCTTGAACAGTGTGCGTTGCTACATTAACAGTGCACGCTACATAACACTACCATACTAGTACTCGTCTTGCACAACAGTCTCTGGCAAATAAACCCAACTAACAAGGAAATAACAATTGTTATCTATAAGGTCCAACTAATCAGCGGGCCTGCTTGAGCGAAATGTGCCGCTACATTAAAAGGGAAAAAAATTCTATGGAGACGGGGTGCAAACCCGCGGTTGTGCAGCTCCGCCCCGATGGTAGACGCGTGGAGATCGAACGGGCGAGACGCCAAACGCCAAGGGGTCTGGCGTTTGCCCCCAAGCGTCGCCCTCCCCGAGTGCGACGCACCGAACGCCACGTCCGCCGGCGTTTGCGCGGCTAACAAAACGCCAAGGGGTCTGGCGTTTGCCCCCCAAGCGTCGCCCTCCCCGAGTGCGAAGCACCGAACGCCACCTCCGCCGGCGTTTGCGAGGCTAACAAAACGCCAAGGGGTCTGGCGTTTACGTGGCGTTCGACGCTTGGGGGGCAAACGCCAGATCCCTTGGCGTTTTGTTAGCCGCGCAAACGCCGGCGGACGTGGCGTTCGGTGCGTCGCACTCGGGGAGGGCGACGCTTGGGGGGGCAAACGCCAGACCCCTTTGTGAGAACCCTAGTTTCTAGGTTAGGGTAAGCGTCGTGAGAAGGAAGCTAGGTCGACTCGCGTTGCTGAGTTGACCCGAACCTATCGGGCTACGTCGAGAATTGATTGAGAGGGGGAGGAAATTGTTGTGCATTCGCATTCATCGCATGCATGGCATTTAGTAATTATGTGCATTGGAAATAAACATAATTGAAATCGATATTTTATTGATTAATGAAATAATACAAGTGTTAGTAATACAACATTATTACAAAAGAATAAAGAAGAAGAAATGAAAAAATACATGATCAATGTTCTATCTATACAAATATCTAAAAAACCATAAGTCTTGAATCTTCGGGTCTTCAAAGTCTTCAAGTCGTGAAACACCGAGAGCCGAAGGGGGAAACCTTCGGGAATGTAGGCGGTCATCCGAGGTCATCGAGTATGGGCACTCGAGACCGTTGGGAATCGTGCCGTTGCTGTAGGAGGCAAAAAGTTTCTAAACCTATATTCTTAAATACGCGTGGTCTTATCGGCACAGTTCCACCGACGTCCGCAGGATTAGCTGCAGGGGCAAAATAGTGCCGATGACCTAGAGTAGATTCTAGTTTTCGAAAATAGTTTTATAAAACGTTTTCGAAAAATGTCCGAGGGCCACGTGGCTAAGACCCTCATCGGACAAAACCCTAGTATTTTGTATTAGGGATAAAGGAGATGAGAGGAGTAGTAAAATAGTTTTATTTTTCCTAAATCTAAAATTGCCTCCATGAGTTTGTTTTTGAAAAGAAATGATTTTACAAAGTTAAAGGCAATAGTAAGGCATCAGTTCATCGAATATTCACTTGACCAGCCCACATACATTTGACCAAGTCAGATAGCTTAGCATGTAAGGGAACCAAATATTAAGGAAATGGCCATAGCAATCCAACCGAAGGTAGCAAGGCAGCCAAGATAAGGATCAACCGAGCCATATTGCAAAGCAGCCAACAGGATAAGCAGAGCAGCCACTGTAGCCAACTTTGGGCAATGCCCAGTAAAAGTTTAGTGGCAGCTCGTGGCAAACAAGCATGAGGTGGCATTACACACCTCAAGATATTTACCACCGAGCTCCAGAGCAGCTCTGTACAGGTAAAGATAAAGCAACCTAAATGATATAGCAGCCATACTCCAATAGTAGTCCCAGAGACCACCATATTCTCAGAGAGGTGAGGACAGCAAGGAGGCAAGCTCCAGGAAACAAAGCCACCAGAATAAGGAGGCAGTAGCATTGCTGATTTCTCCAAGCTTAGCACGCAAACATCACAGCAGTAGCAGCCGAACCCACCAAACCCCAGGGCTATAGCCATTGCCGAGGAGAGCAAGGACCAGCCACAAGAACAAACCCCAGGAGTCATCGCCAAGCTTTAGGAGAGGAGAGGAAGAAGTCCAGAGAAGGAGTGGAAGCAAGAAGGAAGGCTCCAGGAACCGTAGGCAAGCCACAAGGGAGCAGAACTAAGAGAACAAGGAGCAAGAGGAGCATGACCATCACCAAGACCAGCTGGCCAAACCAAGGATCAGGAGTGTAAGGCAAACCACCAGCAAGTGAAGGATCAGCGAGTTAGAAAGCTTGTCCCCGTCCAAACACATACGAGGTAAGGACCGTTAGAAGGCATCTTAAACCCTTATTCATGCATGGTAATAAGAGACCCTCAGATTTTAGTAACAGCATGCATAGTACCTGTTCTTATCTTAGCAACACCATCTCTTTAAACTCTAAAATCATCATAGGGTTCTAAGGGCAACGATTAAGCAGCCGTGTAGTATTCTGTTCATATCAGAATTTAAATTGCTTCAGATGGTTAAACATCTTCATTAGCTAAGCTAAGAATCAAGCATCATATCTGTTCTTTCAGTTCTTTAAACTGATATGGAAATAGATACATATGTAGAAAACAAAAACATGCTAAGTCAAGAATAGCATCTGCTCACATCAGTTTATAACGGAAGACACTGTGACTAACTTTACACCGTAACAAATTAGAGTGACCAATGCATAAGGCAGTCAAATACTTAAACCACAATAAGATACCCAGTAAAGAATTTCAGACCCACCAAGGCATAGCACACCATAGCTGAATTACCAAATATAGCATCTAATCATCATGGAAATGGAGAAATAAACCAAGGGCATAGCATCTGTTCATCAGTAATAAACTGATATGTATATACAAGGAAGAAAAAGAAGCAGAGAGAGGCGAAGAGTAGATCAGGCATACCCAATCATACAAGTATATCATGTGAAATCTTATTCACCAACTAATAAACAATCTGATACAGTATACCAATTGGAAAATTAAGTTGGTCAACAAGTAAATCTCTTAATATGTTTAACCAAAGCCAAATATAGCAATTGTTCTAAGACTTTCTAAGTATGCCAAAAAGTGGGAGTGCATGGGCTGAGGACAATGGACCGGGTAGTGAAATGAATCTGAAGTAAACTAACTATTCTAAATTGCTCAACTAGAATCAAGTGTAATATATGTCCTTATCAGGTTTAGAGAAGAATCCACCATAGTATAAGTCAAACCCAGTTCGGATTTTTACTAGAGCAAAGGTTATCAAATATGATTAGCAGAATTGATTGGATTAAAATTCCAGGACCTCAACTAAGTCATTGATATATATATATATCTCATGTCATATCATAAATTGTCTAAGATAAGAGCATAATAAGGTCAGAGCAATGATATATTAAATTAGTGTCCGTGTACTCATGTTACTAACTGAAACAATTTCAGTATTTCAAATAATAACATAAGCAGAATCATCTGAACGAACTACCTATCAGGAATCCACGAGCAAGAAACAGCAAGAAATCAGTTGATGCCCAGTACATAGATCCGAGGTATGCATAATCACTCTAGATGGTTAACACCAAGCTAAGAACATGTGAATATCTGTTCTTTTAGCTTAAATACTCTAACATGAGTAAGGAAGTGCATATAAAGGAGTCACAAATAGTGCTAATATCATCACGGTTTGGTTTAAAATTATGAACACATGTATAGCAATGGTTGGTTAGAGTTTTAGTTAGTAACTGTTTATGTTCAGAAAATCATATTAAGTTTTGATGAACATCAACATTAGCTAACAGAGGTTAAGCAAACAACCATTCCCTTAGCTAGCTAATCCTGAATTAGCTATGTATATAGATATGCATGAAAAAGATGAGAGCCCAATTGAAATCGAACAATATCGTCATTTATCCAATTCCTGTAAAAGAACCATGGCAAATTGGTACCTAAGGACAATCAGCAAAGGACAAGTACCATATCTGTTCTTATTATCAATAGCTAACAATTAACACCTACAATTATAGAAAATAAAAATAGGTTAGAAATCAAGAATGATGGCCAATCTTGTCAAGTCTGCATGTTAAAACTGACAAATCCGAAGCTGCAGGATGGAACTTCAACATAAGGGTAATTTTGCTAGGTAATCAACTCAATATATTAGGAATTAACACCAGTGCTCAGTTCAACTATGGCATCAGGACAACCATATTAGTAAATAAAAATCGGAGATCGTTAAACCAGGTATAGCAATCAACCTAGTATCAGAGTAAGGTAAATCAAGTATCAAACCGGACCCAACGGACTAGAACCCTAGAATTGGGAAATTTTGGTAGAACCCTAGAAATGGGGGATTGAGTGGAAGAGAAGAGGAATTGGGGGAAGGGAGCTTACCTGGGAGTGGCGCCACCACCGCGGTTGTGGCGGCGGCCAACTCCGCCACCGTCCGGCGGCGTGGCGCCGAGCGGAGCGGCACCAAAGGGGCGGCGGCCGAGGGCGACCAGGGGTACGGCAGGCCCCTGGCAGCGGCGTAGTCACCCGAGGACGGCGGCGCTCAGCCGGAGGCAAAGGGGAGCGGCGCCGAGTGGGCCGACGGAACAAACCGAGGGGGGGAAAGCGGCGAGGCCCGAGAGGAGCACGGGCAACGGCGCATGCTCGGGCGAGGCCGAGCCTGGAGGAGCACCGGACCAAGGCGGCGTGCGTGTGCGGCCGGAGAAGGAGGCCACACTGGCCGGGGCGACCGAGAGCCATAGCGGCGGCATGGGAGTGTGGGGAGGAGAAGAGACCAGTCGGGTGCGGTAAGTGAGAGTTGGGGAATTAGAGAATTAGGTAAAAGATGAGAAAGAGAAAGAGAGAGATGAGAGAGTGGGGAATTAGGGTAATCGAGGGTTTAGGCCAATTGGATCTATTATATTGATGAATAAAGAAAAAATAAAGGAAATGAATGAAATAAAATCATGAAAATTAAAACTAAAAAATTATTGTTGTTAGCTCCAAAGGTGAAAGTAAAATGATAGAGAGATTAGACGTATGCATGTGTGTATATTAGAGAGTAAACTGAAATTGAAAATTTCCTAAATTAAAGCATTCACTTCTTAAGAAGAAATTAAACTTGAATAAGGTTATAAGCTAGTCTAACTAAATTAAGTATATATTCCTTAGAAAGGAAAATTTTAACCTAACCTAGTTCTTGAAGTGAATTGATATAAATAATGGAATTAATTTAATCAAATCGAGATCCACATAAAGTTTAACATAGTTGAAACTTAATTATTTCTCTAATTAATACTAAATCTCGTAAATAATGTTTAAATGAACTATGTCTAAATCCTATTAGAATGTATTGATAGACATATCATCTCATGCATAGGATGTCATGTCATTTGCATTCATATTTGAAATTTCTGGATTAGTCCTTATCGGACTTTATTATTTTCTTTGTCAGAAGCCGGAGTTCCACAAGTAAACCCTTTGAACTCCATTTTCAAATCCGATACCAGGCAAGTCCAGTTTCTTGTTCATGTCCGTTGATAATGCCCTTCGATTTCCCTCTTGTCTACAACCTGCACAAAACTTACTTTCTAAGCTTAATCAACTGTTGTTGTTTTACTTGGATCGCCGGTTCTTGGGCGATGGCATGGTGGGTGATGAAATCCTGGAAAGGGTGCGGGTAGCACATTGGAAGGTGGATTTCATCACACGGGAATGTCTCATATAAGGCTAATGCAACCAATGATCGAATGTGCTTAAGGGCCGTAGCGAACGCGCTTACCACATACCCTGTATGGGCGGGGCTGAGCCAAAGTACCTTTGCCCTAGGTTCATACTCCCCTGGGAACGCAAGACCTCGGTAGTGGGATCGGCTACCGGGAAGGTGGTTTGGCCATAGGGCTACCCACAGTTGTTGAGGTGGTTTGGCCATAGGGCTACCCACAGTTGTTGATGTGGTTCGGCCATAGGGCTGCCCACAAGTGGTATTAGTCGTCGGGCTAGCCACATCTTGTTTGAGAAGGTGGTATTGACCGTTGGGTTAGCCACAACTGATTTGGGGACCGGTAGTCCTGTACGGACTACGACGTGGAGTATGGCCGAGCGAGCGGTGAAACGGCTCTGTGATCATGGGTACGTGATTCGGGACTGATCACCTTGGGTACATGCTTATGATCGTTTGTGGGTACAGTTGCGCACCTCTGCAGAGTGTATTGAATCGTGGCATTGTCACTCCGTGTTCCCGGTTGGAACTGCGAACCCGGCAAGAAAGGGATTCATCGGGAATCCTAGCAGCTTGTGAGACATGAGATCATTAGTCTCTTTAATTAAAACTTGACTCTCTTACCTTCTCCAGTTGCATTGCTTTTGGAGAACGTTGCCGTTCTCAGTAGATAGTGCATCAAACACCTCTTTGCTATTCCTGGACTTGTTGAGTACCTTCTGTACTCATCCCTCTATCTAATTCCTTTGAGTAGGCTGTGAGCCGACGACGGAGGAGGAGGTGGTCTACGTCAAGATCGACGACGAAGTCCCCGAAGAACAGGTGACGACCAAGGAAGACGAGGCGTCAACTACTACGACGAGTTCCACAACGAGATCAACACCGAGTAGTTAATAGGTCGAGTGAGCCGAGAGTAGTAGTGAAGACTTTTGCTGTATCCAAACGATAACGGTTTTAAATTCCCCGTACTTTTGGGAATATATGTTGTAAGATTTTCTTGTGTATTATGAGTTTGTAAATTGAGTTGTAATATTTAGACCACTGCCATGCTTCTGTCGTGCTACTCTGTGAGATATGTGCAGTCGAGAAGGCACTTCGTCTGTGCGTATCGCCGCAGGTGGTATCAGAGCAATGGTTAAGACCTCTAGGCATAAAAGTCTAGTTAGGAGACCTGTGAACCCTAGGAATGAAGTTGGAACTTCTATAAGGACTATCCTCATCTATAGTTTTCTTTTAACAAGGATAAATGTATTATTTTCAAATAACTTTTCTATTAATCTCTTTAGAAATACCTAAGGATGTGGGTAAATTTAATTTCCTTGAGAAAAAGATAGTAACATTTCATACACTCACTTACCTTTTTAACCTATAAGAAATTCAAAATTTTAGAAGTAAAAGAAGTAATCATGGCAAGGTATAAGGGTAAGGAAATAGGTTATGAGGTTAGAACCTAAAATATCGGAAATAAAATACTTGTTTTTGCTTTTGTTCTGGACACTGTAGATAAATGCACATAGGTTATCATGTTTTATGAAATTGTGTGTTTTCTTGGAGTTATGGATCTTTTTGGATCTTTGCATGAGTGCTTAGCTGTGGTTATGAAGATAAAAGCTTAGTATATGTCGTTGAAGATTATATTATTAAGCTTTGCTTCATATCACAATATAGGTGAATGGCGAGTCCAAGTGAGGAAACCCGTAGGTTGGCAGATGAACAAACCCAGAAGGACACGGAAGAAAAAGCTAGAATGGAGGCTGAACGACAAGCAAAGGTGGACATAGTTAGTGGAAGTGGAGACAATAGTATACCCCCACCATCATCATGGTTTAACCTTGAGGAAGCCCCTATGCAGCACGTACGCTGGATGGAAGAAGGTCGAAAGTATAGAGAAAAAGAAAGGCGAGAAAGGCGTAAAGCGCAGAAGCATGCGGGAACAGTTTTCAGGAGCTGAAACGGAAGCTTACAGCCGCGCCAGTATTAATTTTACCGAAAGTGGCAAAAATTTTAGTATTTATAGCGACGCATCCGAGCCAGGGTTAGAATGTGTGCTAAGGCAAGGCCGAAAAGTTATTGCTTATGCCTCAAGACATCTCAGACCGCATGAAGTCAACTACCTGACCCACGATTTAGAATCGGCAGCAGTATCAACAGAACCAACTGCGAAAGGTGGCCTATGTTCAGAGGAGCCAACCTGGAGGAACATACTTCGGAGTAGTAAATCGGGTACCGATACCAAATGGTACTTGTCAAATGTGTGGTGGAAACCACTATGTTCCACAATATCCGAAAAGAGATGAGAAATGTTTTGGATACGGTCAACCCGGACATCCAGCTAAGCATTGCCCGAATTCAACAGCTCAAACCCTACGACCGCAAGCACCAAGATCGGCAACAATGGCTCAAGGAGGAGAAGGCAATCTAGATCATGGCAAGGAAGAGTCCAAGGAAGGGTGAACAATGCAGTCATAGAAGGAACCGGAGCCTCTCAGGACGTGGTGACCGGTACATCATCTTTCTATCTAGCTTATCTTACCTTTAGAATCATACATCTTGGTTTTGAGCAAAGCATTCACCCATTTCCGAAGGAATATGAAGTGGATAACCGTAGAATTAGAAATTATTCTTCGCTTATCTCTTAATCACATCTTTCCAAGACCTAAATACTATCTTAAATATAGGTTGGTTAGTAAATTAGGTTTATAGCCCTAACCACCGGATCGGAAGAAGAACCATACCTCAAGGTCAAAGAAACCTTGAATCAGTCTCAAACTTTCCGTTATTGGAAGTAAGAAATGAATCTCAGTGGACGAAGGGAGTTTCCGGATGTTTTAACAAGAATGTGCAATAAATGGTGTTAAAAGATCCGCTTAGCAAGAAGGAGAGACCAATCACCTTGTTGGAAAAGTAACGTGTGAAGAAGAAGATCTACGTAGTGACTACCCATTCTTAATCTGACATCTCATCTTTAATTTCGAGGACGAAATTATTTTTAAGGGGGGTAGGATGTGAGAACCCTAGTTTCTAGGTTAGGGTAAGCGTCGTGAGAAGGAAGCTAGGTCGACTCGCGTTGCTGAGTTGACCCGAACCTATCGGGCTACGTCGAGAATTGATTGAGAGGGGGAGGAAATTGTTGTGCATTCGCATTCATCGCATGCATGGCATTTAGTAATTATGTGCATTGGAAATAAACATAATTGAAATCGATATTTTATTGATTAATGAAATAATACAAGTGTTAGTAATACAACATTATTACAAAAGAATAAAGAAGAAGAAATGAAAAAATACATGATCAATGTTCTATCTATACAAATATCTAAAAAACCATAAGTCTTGAATCTTCGGGTCTTCAAAGTCTTCAAGTCGTGAAACACCGAGAGCCGAAGGGGGAAACCTTCGGGAATGTAGGCGGTCATCCGAGGTCATCGAGTATGGGCACTCGAGACCGTTGGGAATCGTGCCGTTGCTGTAGGAGGCAAAAAGTTTCTAAACCTATATTCTTAAATACGCGTGGTCTTATCGGCACAGTTCCACCGACGTCCGCAGGATTAGCTGCAGGGGCAAAATAGTGCCGATGACCTAGAGTAGATTCTAGTTTTCGAAAATAGTTTTATAAAACGTTTTCGAAAAATGTCCGAGGGCCACGTGGCTAAGACCCTCATCGGACAAAACCCTAGTATTTTGTATTAGGGATAAGGAGATGAGAGGAGTAGTAAATAGTTTTATTTTTCCTAAATCTAAAATTGCCTCCATGAGTTTGTTTTTGAAAAGAAATGATTTTACAAAGTTAAAGGCAATAGTAAGGCATCAGTTCATCGAATATTCACTTGACCAGCCCACATACATTTGACCAAGTCAGATAGCTTAGCATGTAAGGGAACCAAATATTAAGGAAATGGCCATAGCAATCCAACCGAAGGTAGCAAGGCAGCCAAGATAAGGATCAACCGAGCCATATTGCAAAGCAGCCAACAGGATAAGCAGAGCAGCCACTGTAGCCAACTTTGGGCAATGCCCAGTAAAAGTTTAGTGGCAGCTCGTGGCAAACAAGCATGAGGTGGCATTACACACCTCAAGATATTTACCACCGAGCTCCAGAGCAGCTCTGTACAGGTAAAGATAAAGCACCTAAATGATATAGCAGCCATACTCCAATAGTAGTCCCAGAGACCACCATATTCTCAGAGAGGTGAGGACAGCAAGGAGGCAAGCTCCAGGAAACAAAGCCACCAGAATAAGGAGGCAGTAGCATTGCTGATTTCTCCAAGCTTAGCACGCAAACATCACAGCAGTAGCAGCCGAACCCACCAAACCCCAGGGCTATAGCCATTGCCGAGGAGAGCAAGGACCAGCCACAAGAACAAACCCCAGGAGTCATCGCCAAGCTTTAGGAGAGGAGAGGAAGAAGTCCAGAGAAGGAGTGGAAGCAAGAAGGAAGGCTCCAGGAACCGTAGGCAAGCCACAAGGGAGCAGAACTAAGAGAACAAGGAGCAAGAGGAGCATGACCATCACCAAGACCAGCTGGCCAAACCAAGGATCAGGAGTGTAAGGCAAACCACCAGCAAGTGAAGGATCAGCGAGTTAGAAAGCTTGTCCCCGTCCAAACACATACGAGGTAAGGACCGTTAGAAGGCATCTTAAACCCTTATTCATGCATGGTAATAAGAGACCCTCAGATTTTAGTAACAGCATGCATAGTACCTGTTCTTATCTTAGCAACACCATCTCTTTAACTCTAAAATCATCATAGGGTTCTAAGGGCAACGATTAAGCAGCCGTGTAGTATTCTGTTCATATCAGAATTTAAATTGCTTCAGATGGTTAAACATCTTCATTAGCTAAGCTAAGAATCAAGCATCATATCTGTTTCTTTCAGTTCTTTAAACTGATATGGAAATAGATACATATGTAGAAAACAAAAACATGCTAAGTCAAGAATAGCATCTGCTCACATCAGTTTATAACGGAAGACACTGTGACTAACTTTACACCGTAACAAATTAGAGTGACCAATGCATAAGGCAGTCAAATACTTAAACCACAATAAGATACCCAGTAAAGAATTTCAGACCCACCAAGGCATAGCACACCATAGCTGAATTACCAAATATAGCATCTAATCATCATGGAAATGGAGAAATAAACCAAGGGCATAGCATCTGTTCATCAGTAATAAACTGATATGTATATACAAGGAAGAAAAAGAAGCAGAGAGAGGCGAAGAGTAGATCAGGCATACCCAATCATACAAGTATATCATGTGAAATCTTATTCACCAACTAATAAACAATCTGATACAGTATACCAATTGGAAAATTAAGTTGGTCAACAAGTAAATCTCTTAATATGTTTAACCAAAGCCAAATATAGCAATTGTTCTAAGACTTTCTAAGTATGCCAAAAAGTGGGAGTGCATGGGCTGAGGACAATGGACCGGGTAGTGAAATGAATCTGAAGTAAACTAACTATTCTAAATTGCTCAACTAGAATCAAGTGTAATATATGTCCTTATCAGGTTTAGAGAAGAATCCACCATAGTATAAGTCAAACCCAGTTCGGATTTTTACTAGAGCAAAGGTTATCAAATATGATTAGCAGAATTGATTGGATTAAAATTCCAGGACCTCAACTAAGTCATTGATATATATATATATCTCATGTCATATCATAAATTGTCTAAGATAAGAGCATAATAAGGTCAGAGCAATGATATATTAAATTAGTGTCCGTGTACTCATGTTACTAACTGAAACAATTTCAGTATTTCAAATAATAACATAAGCAGAATCATCTGAACGAACTACCTATCAGGAATCCACGAGCAAGAAACAGCAAGAAATCAGTTGATGCCCAGTACATAGATCCGAGGTATGCATAATCACTCTAGATGGTTAACACCAAGCTAAGAACATGTGAATATCTGTTCTTTTAGCTTAAATACTCTAACATGAGTAAGGAAGTGCATATAAAGGAGTCACAAATAGTGCTAATATCATCACGGTTTGGTTTAAAATTATGAACACATGTATAGCAATGGTTGGTTAGAGTTTTAGTTAGTAACTGTTTATGTTCAGAAAATCATATTAAGTTTTGATGAACATCAACATTAGCTAACAGAGGTTAAGCAAACAACCATTCCCTTAGCTAGCTAATCCTGAATTAGCTATGTATATAGATATGCATGAAAAAGATGAGAGCCCAATTGAAATCGAACAATATCGTCATTTATCCAATTCCTGTAAAAGAACCATGGCAAATTGGTACCTAAGGACAATCAGCAAAGGACAAGTACCATATCTGTTCTTATTATCAATAGCTAACAATTAACACCTACAATTATAGAAAATAAAAATAGGTTAGAAATCAAGAATGATGGCCAATCTTGTCAAGTCTGCATGTTAAAACTGACAAATCCGAAGCTGCAGGATGGAACTTCAACATAAGGGTAATTTTGCTAGGTAATCAACTCAATATATTAGGAATTAACACCAGTGCTCAGTTCAACTATGGCATCAGGACAACCATATTAGTAAATAAAATCGGAGATCGTTAAACCAGGTATAGCAATCAACCTAGTATCAGAGTAAGGTAAATCAAGTATCAAACCGGACCCAACGGACTAGAACCCTAGAATTGGGAAATTTTGGTAGAACCCTAGAAATGGGGGATTGAGTGGAAGAGAAGAGGAATTGGGGGAAGGGAGCTTACCTGGGAGTGGCGCCACCACCGCGGTTGTGGCGGCGGCCAACTCCGCCACCGTCCGGCGGCGTGGCGCCGAGCGGAGCGGCACCAAAGGGGCGGCGGCCGAGGGCGACCAGGGGTACGGCAGGCCCCTGGCAGCGGCGTAGTCACCCGAGGACGGCGGCGCTCAGCCGGAGGCAAAGGGGAGCGGCGCCGAGTGGGCCGACGGAACAAACCGAGGGGGGAAAGCGGCGAGGCCCGAGAGGAGCACGGGCAACGGCGCATGCTCGGGCGAGGCCGAGCCTGGAGGAGCACCGGACCAAGGCGGCGTGCGTGTGCGGCCGGAGAAGGAGGCCACACTGGCCGGGGCGACCGAGAGCCATAGCGGCGGCATGGGAGTGTGGGGAGGAGAAGAGACCAGTCGGGTGCGGTAAGTGAGAGTTGGGGAATTAGAGAATTAGGTAAAAGATGAGAAAGAGAAAGAGAGAGATGAGAGAGTGGGGAATTAGGGTAATCGAGGGTTTAGGCCAATTGGATCTATTATATTGATGAATAAAGAAAAAAATAAAGGAAATGAATGAAATAAAATCATGAAAATTAAAACTAAAAAATTATTGTTGTTAGCTCCAAAGGTGAAAGTAAAATGATAGAGAGATTAGACGTATGCATGTGTGTATATTAGAGAGTAAACTGAAATTGAAAATTTCCTAAATTAAAGCATTCACTTCTTAAGAAGAAATTAAACTTGAATAAGGTTATAAGCTAGTCTAACTAAATTAAGTATATATTCCTTAGAAAGGAAAATTTTAACCTAACCTAGTTCTTGAAGTGAATTGATATAAATAATGGAATTAATTTAATCAAATCGAGATCCACATAAAGTTTAACATAGTTGAAACTTAATTATTTCTCTAATTAATACTAAATCTCGTAAATAATGTTTAAATGAACTATGTCTAAATCCTATTAGAATGTATTGATAGACATATCATCTCATGCATAGGATGTCATGTCATTTGCATTCATATTTGAAATTTCTGGATTAGTCCTTATCGGACTTTATTATTTTCTTTGTCAGAAGCCGGAGTTCCACAAGTAAACCCTTTGAACTCCATTTTCAAATCCGATACCAGGCAAGTCCAGTTTCTTGTTCATGTCCGTTGATAATGCCCTTCGATTTCCCTCTTGTCTACAACCTGCACAAAACTTACTTTCTAAGCTTAATCAACTGTTGTTGTTTTACTTGGATCGCCGGTTCTTGGGCGATGGCATGGTGGGTGATGAAATCCTGGAAAGGGTGCGGGTAGCACATTGGAAGGTGGATTTCATCACACGGGAATGTCTCATATAAGGCTAATGCAACCAATGATCGAATGTGCTTAAGGGCCGTAGCGAACGCGCTTACCACATACCCTGTATGGGCGGGGCTGAGCCAAAGTACCTTTGCCCTAGGTTCATACTCCCCTGGGAACGCAAGACCTCGGTAGTGGGATCGGCTACCGGGAAGGTGGTTTGGCCATAGGGCTACCCACAGTTGTTGAGGTGGTTTGGCCATAGGGCTACCCACAGTTGTTGATGTGGTTCGGCCATAGGGCTGCCCACAAGTGGTATTAGTCGTCGGGCTAGCCACATCTTGTTTGAGAAGGTGGTATTGACCGTTGGGTTAGCCACAACTGATTTGGGGACCGGTAGTCCTGTACGGACTACGACGTGGAGTATGGCCGAGCGAGCGGTGAAACGGCTCTGTGATCATGGGTACGTGATTCGGGACTGATCACCTTGGGTACATGCTTATGATCGTTTGTGGGTACAGTTGCGCACCTCTGCAGAGTGTATTGAATCGTGGCATTGTCACTCCGTGTTCCCGGTTGGAACTGCGAACCCGGCAAGAAAGGGATTCATCGGGAATCCTAGCAGCTTGTGAGACATGAGATCATTAGTCTCTTTAATTAAAACTTGACTCTCTTACCTTCTCCAGTTGCATTGCTTTTGGAGAACGTTGCCGTTCTCAGTAGATAGTGCATCAAACACCTCTTTGCTATTCCTGGACTTGTTGAGTACCTTCTGTACTCATCCCTCTATCTAATTCCTTTGAGTAGGCTGTGAGCCGACGACGGAGGAGGAGGTGGTCTACGTCAAGATCGACGACGAAGTCCCCGAAGAACAGGTGACGACCAAGGAAGACGGAGGCGTCAACTACTACGACGAGTTCCACAACGAGATCAACACCGAGTAGTTAATAGGTCGAGTGAGCCGAGAGTAGTAGTGAAGACTTTTGCTGTATCCAAACGATAACGGTTTTAAATTCCCCGTACTTTTGGGAATATATGTTGTAAGATTTTCTTGTGTATTATGAGTTTGTAAATTGAGTTGTAATATTTAGACCACTGCCATGCTTCTGTCGTGCTACTCTGTGAGATATGTGCAGTCGAGAAGGCACTTCGTCTGTGCGTATCGCCGCACCCTTGGCGTTTGGCGTCTCGCCCGTTCGATCACAGCTTTATCCACGCGTCTACCATCGGGACGGGGCTGCACAACCGCGGGTTTGCACCCCGTCTCCATAGAATTTTTTCCATTAAAAGTGCGCACCAATGATGCTACAGTACCATTGCACAAAAGCCTGAGACAAATAAATAAACCCAACTAATAAGGAAATAACAATTGTTATTTGTTATCAATTTCTTCCATTCCATAATACTTGTCATCCTGACTTTCAAATTTTATTTCACAATGCTTGTATTCTATGATTTAGACAAGATTTCACTCTCTCTCTCTTTCTCTATACAATTTCCCCTCATAATATTATGCCATTTCCAATATCTTTCCAAGCACAACTAGTCTCTAATCCTTCAAAACCCTATGGCTAGTGCATGAATCGATATGCATAAATCTCGTGCACCGGTAGCATGCAGCATGCATGTATGGTGTGCAGTGCACAACCAAGTCTTAAGGAATGCGCTAGTAAATTGACTAGACTAATTAATAAAAGACTGAAGGTAGTTTAGTTTTTTTTAGTGGATTTATAGCAGAAATGTAAAATGTCAGAAAAGCAAGTATTGTAAAATAGAGAGAATATATAATACTTCCGCCATTTCACAATACTTGTTATTCTGACGTTTTACACTTTCACCAAAGACTCACTGAAAAGACTAAACTATCCTTAATCAATTTATTAATTAGCCTAATCAATGTGCTACTGTATTCTCCAGAACCAATGCATGTTGTATGCGACCGACTAATTGTGCTTGGGGAAAGTAATCACAATAGCATAATATTATGAGAGGAAGGATACAGAGAAAAAAAAAGATAAAACTTATCTCGTGATAGTAGAATGATGTATATTGTGAGACAAAATTCAAAAATCACTACTACCTTCCACCTGCAGCCATCCATCTAGAGGTTCATTCTTGTCTTGAGATTTGTGCCAAAAGAAAATCAAGATATTTTCAAAATGCATTATTATTATTTTACTAACAAGGTAGGCGCTCTGCAGATTTCATTAAGAAGAGAACAAAGTTTAAATATATACAAGGTGGTTAATAGAAACAAAGATTACATTTCTCCCTCTAAAGGCAAAATCTACGATGTGCAAGCTCTTCCTTGACAAGAAAAGTCACGTCCAACATTACCACATATTTTTCTTGAAAGATGCGTCAATTTCGCTCTTTCCAAACGTTCCAAATTACACATATATTTGCCGAAGTTTTTCTTTTGTACCTTGTCCATCTTTGCCTTGTTCTTGTTCCACCAATTCTCTAAGTTTGTATGTCCCAGTTGGGGACTCATAGGGAGGCCAAGCCAAAAGGCCACCAATTCCCACACCCCCCACATAAAGAAGCACCATTGAGCGAAATGGTCCTTCGTTTCTAGCTTTGTGTTGCATAATGCACATGATTGCTCATGAGGCCATCCACGCGCTGTAAGTTTATCTGCGGTAAGCACTCTGTTGTGTAGGGCTAGCCAAGCATGGAACTTATATTGGGTTCAACCGGCCCTTTCCAAATCTCGCTAGCCAAAAAGGAGGCGCTGAACCACAACCGGACCTTTCCAAATCTTGCTAGCCAAAAAGGAGGTGCTGAACCACAAAACTAGAAAGCGTAGGCCGAGCCTACAGTGTATCGTGCTGTTAGCAGTCCAATGCCAGACACTAGAACCCGGGACCTCATAGTTCAATAGATTGGATTGCCAACCAGAGCACAGTGAATTCTCGAATCTGCACCGTAGTCGCGATGGGTTCGAGGAAATGAATCCAAAGGCCCCCAACATTGAGGGGTTTTTTTGCGAGAGAGAAAACGGATGGCGCAATATCTTTGGGAGCCCGGTCACCAAGCCAAGGGTCATACCAGAATCTCACCATCTTCCAGTTTCTAATTGTGATTTTTGTGGCAGCCCTAAAAAGGGACATATTAGCACTGTCACAAGGGAGGCCCGAACCCGACCATGACTTGTTGGGTGAAGTTCATTGCAACCACGGCCACCTGAGGTGCAAGGCTCTTTCAAATTTTTCAAGATCAAGAATCCCTAGCTTACCAAAGGCTTTAGGACGACAAACCATTTAGCAGTTCACAAGGGAATGGCCACCAGAGGAGTGCTCGCCATCATCCCTCTTCCAAACAAAATCGCCCCTGAGCTTGTCAATTTTTTCCTATCCCATTTAGGAACCTAGAGCACCATCGTATGGTAGGTGCCAATCGCGGTAAGGATAGATTTCACAAGGGTGACCTGGCCAACATGGATCAAATTCCTTCCTTTCCAACCTGGGAGTCGCCTACCTTATCAATTAACAGTTGGAACTCAATCTTTCTTAACTTCCTAAAATGAATTGGTAGCCCAAGATACCGACACGGAAAAGCAGACAATTGGGTTGGGAAAGAGTGTAGCACCTCTGACAGGTCTACCCGTTCACATCGTACTGGGAAACCTCATATTTGTCTAGGTTGGTATGTAGTTTACTTGCCATGCCAAAACTGTCCAAGATCCTCGAAATAGCACACAATTCTGTCGGCATATAGAGGCACGCAAAACGTGGCATTCCTCATGCGGAGGGGTATGAGGATGCCCAAGTCCACACGCATGTGGGAAGGACATCCCAGGCTGGTCATTTAGGAGGACTCTAGAGGAGGTGGTGGCAAAAATCAGTGACACCCAGTCTCTCCATTTCTGTCCAAACCCCGGGTTGGTGAGCACCTCAAGGAGGTAGGGCCAAGTCTGAGTCAAAAGCTTTTGAAGTGCCAAGCTTGATGAGGAGTCCTGGCAGTTTTTTGGAATGCAAGTTTTTTAACACATTTTGGACATGAAAAAAATTATCATGGATATACCTCTTCTTTATGAAGGCGCTCTGGTTCACAGAGACAAGAATCAGCGCCACACATGTTGCCAAAAGTTTAGAGAATTTTTTTGCAAAATTGTGGACGAGGCTGATGGCCTGAAATGCTCCAGTCTAAGAGCATCATCCTTCTTGGGGACCAGAGCGATGTTGGCGAAGTTTAGAGCAAGTATAATAGGTCCTAGTCAGCAGGCTGTAAGCTATTCCACGTCAGCGAAATCCCAGCTGGAGGGAGAGAAAGGAGGAGAGAGAAGGGAACGGGCTCTCCGTCTATCGCCCGGCTACAAGAAATGAGAAATTTCCGCCCGCTTGCAGCCCGATGCGAGCGCTAGAGCCGGCGCTCCCGATCCCCTGCGTCTACCTCGCCTCCCGCGCTTCTCCTTCCACCTCTGTGCGCCAAATCTTCCCTTGCCTCGCCCCAAATCATTTCTTGGCGCCCAATCGAAACTTTAAAGCCTCCAAACCGCCCCTAAATCGCCACCTCCCGAACCCTAGAACTGACGTCAGCACCGCATCAAGGAGATGGGTCAGCAGTCCAAAAGGACGCGTCTGCCGGCGCCTTAGCTCGTCCTGCTGCCAGCGCCTCAGCTCGTCCCGCCGCCGCCTAAGCCCATCCCACCGCCGCCTCATCCTGTCCTGCCGTCAGCCTTTCCTTCCACACACGGACCAGGCGCTTTGATCCCCCCACGACCACCGCAGTCCGTGGTGGCCTCCTCTACACCATGCTGGCTCGCCAGGCTGCAAAAACCGAGTGTAGCAGGTTCTTCGGCTCAAGGCCCTTGCTGGGCACCGCTTGCCGGCATTGGTGGCTCTACATCTCCTTGGTACACAACCGAGAATATTGACGACTCCGATCCGCAAGCATGGTATGCGTTCTTCATTGCTTATGTATCTATGGTTAAGGTGGTTAATCTTCATCTATACGCTATGCTAGTTTGCTAGTTTCTACACTTGTATCCTATGAAGCGTGTGTACAGAAACAAGGCCTGAGTAGTATCCAGTAAAGAGACATCGCATAGACATTTGGACAAGAAACTCTTTTAAGAAAGAGAGTCTGATATTACATATATAGTAGAGATACAAGTCGCATTACAGACTTATATGATAAAGGTAAAATGGTATCCGGGACTCCTGATAGTAACACACAGTCTTAGCTGCTTAATGCAAGAATTGCCCATTGTTTGTGTCAGTGAAAAATTGCCAATCATGAGAGAATTATGTATCTAGTTTAGAACAAAATAATGGCATAGTACAGATATTTGTTTCAATAACTGAGAAAAATCGTCGATTACTAATCAATCCAAATGCATATAATTTTCCTTTAGCACAGCAAGAAAGGTTTGAACTTTGGACAGTTCATAGAACATGTCACACATGAGTACAGAGCTCTGAAAATATATGTTACTTGTGCCTGATAGCAACTTGTAAAACAACCGCATACTGCTGCAGCCCATAAATCATACGCACAGTTTGATAATCAGAGAGCTAACTGATTGACATGATAATATTAGCCCGTTAAACTTGTCTTCACCGTTGTGATGGACAAAAGCAGCCATAGGAGCAGTGCCAATGGGGCGCCTCCTAATTACACTGCTCGATTGAATCAATTATTTTCATTATGCTTCTTGAGATGTTAAGAACTGACTGCATGCTAAAATTAGATAATTAGAATATTGGAATCTAGTTGAACTTGAGAGGCCAACCAAGCGTAGTTAGTTTCTTTAAGCGTACTTAGTAATGAATTCAATTTTTTGATCATCTAGTATTGCTTGAGCAGGGGAGTGGATTCTCACCCACCTGGTGGTTTCCTTAGTTTCTTTAAGAACACACCAAGCCCCACACAAGCTGTGAGCAATGGGAGTTCACCGCAGCCAATCAATGTTGGAGATGACACCAATGGTGGCGATTGTGCAAGGACTGAAAAACGCTTGCCATGGACAAAAGAGGAGGATCTTAGATTGGTAATTTTTTTTTGCATGCTGGCTCCATGTGTTACATTACTAGCACAACAATAAACCCCTTCTGATAATATTGTAGGTCAGTGCTTGGTTGAATAATTCAAATGATCCAATCCACTCAAATTACAAGAAGAATGACCAATATTGGAAAGATGTTGCCGCTGTCTACAATAGCACCACCCCAAAAAACAGGGCAAGGCTAGTCAAGCAAGTGAAGGATCGCTTTGGGAGAATTAAGAAAAGGGTTGCATGGTTTTGTGCAAGCTGGAAGGAGGCTAATGCTGTATGCTAGTGGTGAATCTGATACAGATTTAAAGGAGAGGGCAATGAAAACTTATGAGGCAGATCACAAAGAAGATGGTCCATTTATGTTTGAGCATTGTTGGGAGTTTCTAAAAAAGCAACCAAAATGGGACGCATATTTGGAACGCCTAGAAGATCTGGAGCCAGACAAGAGGAAGTTTAGTGTTGATGAGGAAGTGGGGCAGCATTTCACTCTAGATGATGCTCGAGATGAACAGCCACCAGGTGGCAAGCAAGCTAAGGAGCAGCGGAAACGAAAAAGAAAGGATCAAGGTTATATAATAGATCTTGAAGATGAGCTTAGCAAGTTTGTAGATGCTCAGAATGCAGCAAATGAAGGCCACAAAGAGATGTTAGAGACACAAAGGCGTGTGTCCAGTGAGAATCTTGAAGCTCAGAAGCTTGCGTGCCTTGCAGCAAAAGATCACAAGGAGTCAGTCATGCTAGAAACGTACCGATCGTTGATGATGCAAGACACAACTGGGATGTCCGAAGATGTGAGATCTGAGCACGTGTTGGCATTGAAGTGTTTTAGGGAGAGGTTATTTGGCAAAACTGACTAAGGTATTTCCTACTGTCCACTATATTAGTTCAAATTGAGTTTATTTTTCACACTATCACTGCTAAAATTGTCATGTGCTGAAATATAAGTTACTATGCATTGATCTCTGTTGAAATTGTTTTGTGCTGAGATACAAGATTGTTCTCTGCTGAAATTGTAGTCAAAAGTCCAATTACACTTAACTGCAATGCAGTCCAGATAACCATGCAGGAAGTGCAAAAAATCATGTAGTCAATAGTCCAATTACACTTAACTACAATGCAGTTCAGATAACCATGCAACAATAATTATACACCCAAGAAAACAGGACACATCTATATAATGCTCTATCTCATCTTCAGGCTCATCCACCCAAACCCATCTTCCTTCCTCTACCTCTCATCTTCCTACTCAGCCTACAAACCCATCTTCCTCACCCACCATGTCGGATTCATCTTCCAAAATCATGGAAGTGTATGTTGCTGAGCAGAGCGTCCTAGACTCCTTTGCTGAGAGGCTCGCGATGAAAATCAAGTCTAGTCTCGGAGCTGGATTATCTTAGCGACCATGTGGTCCAAGGAAGAGCATTCGGAGGGATCATGGAGGTGCTCATTAGCGTCTGGTGGATGACTACTTCGCTGCACAGCCACTCTACCCCGAGAGTAGGTTTCGTACAAGATTCCGTATGAATAGAGACCTCTTCCTGCGCATTGTGAATGCCATTGGTCAGTGGTCTCCCTATTTCACTTGTAGGGCAGATTGTTCTGGTCGAATAGGGCTCTCACCATTGCAAAAGTGTACAGCAGCCATGCGCATGCTAGCATACGGCACCCTGCAGATGCCCTTGCTGAGTACTTGAAGATTGGGAAGTGCACTGCATTAGAGTGTTTGGACAAGTTTGCACGGGGGTGATTGAGGTATTCGGTGGGGAGTACTTGCGACGCCCCACACGGGAGGATGTCGAGCGTTTACTTCAGGTTAACGAGTCTCGTGGTTTCCCTGGAATGCTAGGAAGTATCGATTGCATGCACTGGCGATGGAAGAAGTGTCCTTTAGCATGGAGGGGGCAATTCACCCGTGGTGATTATGGAGTATCAACGATGGTCCTAGAAGCCGTTGCTTCCTAGGACCTTCATATTTGGCATGCTTTTTTTGGAATTGCTGGGTCAAACAACGACCTTAATGTGCTCAACCAGTCCTCACTGTTTTTTGATGCATTGAAAGGAGAAGCCCCTCAAGTTTAGTTTTCTGTCAATGGGAATGAGTATACCACAGGTTACTACCTTGCCGATGGTATATACCCAGAATGGGCTGCCTTCATGAAGACTATACCACTTCCCCAAACAGAGAAGCATAAGTTGTTTGCCAAGCACCAAGAAGGGGCAAGGAAAGATGTGGAGCGTGCTTTTGAGGTATTGCAGTCCCGTTTTAGCATTGTCCGCCGGCCTGCACGACTATGGAAGAGAAAGAGTGTTGGAAGGATCATGCTAGCTTGTGTGATTCTCCACAATATGATAGTCGAAGATGAGAGAGAGCAGGCTACCATTCATATTGACTTGAATGAGAATCCAGGGGCTTCATTTGCTCTACCTCCTGAAGTGAATGTTGGTGGTAATCTGTGTTTCGTTGATGTACTGCGTAGAAAAGCTACTATCCGTGCTCGTCCACAACATACCCAGCTTAAAAATGATTTGATCGAGCATTCTTGGCATAGGTTTTGAAATAGCCATCATAATTAATCATGGTGGGATACTTATATCTGCATGTTCCTATTCCTTTTTTTTTCTTGTAACATTGAGGATCAACATGATATCGTACATGCATTTTATTTCAGGACTGTGCTATAATGTGGTGATTGCTGCAGGTGCTACTTACAGGTCTACATTCTCTAATCTGATCTTGTTCTGTTCATTAACTAAAGAGTACTCTATTGTTCAGTCAATGGGAATGTATCATTGCTTAAGAAATTATATTTGATTTGCCAACATACTTGTTTAGAGGGGGTGTGGTCTTTTTTATAGCTTGTTCCTCTTCCTATTGGTAAAGTACTTGATTTTATTGAATATTTACCCTCTCTCTGTGTTTCCCTTTTTCCATACAGTGACTGAAGGTTATTGATGCAAATTGGTGGTTGCTCCTTTCTACCGAAGTTCCAACTATGGCTTTGTGACTTTTGTCGTCGTCTAGATCAAAACTAACGGCTTGTTTGCCGGAGATCTTATTTAGTATTATGTTTGGTTAATGCTTTCTTATAAGGACTCATGTAATGTTTAAGTGTTGATGTCATGGTGCTATGTGCCACCAGTTTGTTGCTTATCATTGTCTAGATCAAAAACTAACGGCTCGTTTGCTGGAGATCTTATTTGGTGTTATGTTTGGTTAATGCTTCCTTATAAAGACTCATGAAGACTTATGTAATGTTTAAGTGTCGGTGTCATAGTGCCATGTGACATATGTTTGTTGTTTGTATATTTTGCTTCCTTATCCTGATGGCATGGATGGCATATGTATCAATGTTGTTTGAAATGGCCACAAAGATGCAGTTTACTGTGGATCGCAACAGATGATATGCATATGCAAGCATTAAATGCTTAAATATTCAATAGAGCCAACCTAATAGCCAACCTAATAGCCAGCCTATTATATGGATGCTTATTTATGATGGCTTTAGGTGACATGGCATGAGTATACAGCCAGCAGCTGGCTATGCTATTATCTTTGCTCTTAGGAGCCCAAAGCAGGACCTTTATAGTTGCGACAATTGCAGAATGGCCACCACAATATCACCTTTGATGATGTCCTCACACATTCTGAAGAAAACACCAATGAAACCGTTGGGACCTGGTGCCTTTTCCGATGGCACGGAGAACGCCGCACATTTTATCACTTTATCATCAAAGTCGTCCTCGAGGGATGAGAGATCACTCTAGACATACCCTAACAAAGACCAAAGTGTGAGGGATCTAGGGGAGACCAAGTGGTCAAGGACGGAGCGCTTCTTATCCTCCCACATAACGGCAATACCATCCGTGGTGTGAATGTAGTCGATGTAGTTTTCCCGACGTCAACCATTCGCCCTTTAGGTGAAAGAACCTCGTGTTTACGTCCCCTATCCATGTCAGCTTAGCCCGTTGCCGGGCTTGTATTCTCTAAAACAATCAGGCCAGCGTATGTGGCACGAAGCGTCGAGCGAAGCAGAAGTTCCTCCACAGATAGGATGCAGCGTTCCTGGGCAACAACTAGACGGCCAATAACCTCAGTGGCCACTGCCATCCAGTGCTTGAGACTCCCAAAATTTAGGTGCCATGATATGAGGGCTTTTGCAGTGCGATAGACAGTTGACAGCGGAAACCGGCTTCCCCCATGTCTGGGCCACAACATCGATGAACCTCGTCATGGACGGCCAAAGCGACTCAAGGCATTCTGTGGTGGTGGGCAACTTCGCCCTGTAGCAACAATAGGCAGTGATCGGAGGCCAGTACCGACAGGGCCATGAGGTGGGAGGCCGGGAAAAGAATATCCCACCCCACCGAGCAGAAACATCTGTCAATTTGCGTAATGGTAGGGACCTCAAGCTCATTCCGCCATGTGTACTTTCTGCCCGAAAGATTGATCTCTTTTAGCTCAAGAGCATCAGCCGCAGCATTAAAGCTGCCCATCAGAACTTGTTCTTGTCTGCTGCCTTGTAGATGAGATTAAAGTCTCCGATTGGATTGCATGATTGCATTAGAGTCTGCTGTTGATCAGGCCCCGGAGTATGTGTGAAACAATGGGTTGAATACGATGGGATTGCATGATTGCACGGTCCATGCCAATACTTCAAATCAGCTAATATCTCTAAGTTTCACAAATTTCTTATATATCAAGTCTGTTTTGATGATAAGAGATATTCTTAGTTCTCCAGTAACTACAACAAATTTACCTCTCAACATAGCAACGGAGAAAGGAAAAAAAATACATCATGTTTACAGTTCTAACTAGAATTTGGGTGAGTCAATGGCTAATAGATACATTGCGTCGTGCGACTCCCATTGTTCACACACCATTGGCAAAGTCAAACAGAAATTGTATTCAAAAGAGATACATATAGTCATATACACTTCATGGTATGTGGGAGAATTAATCTTACATATAGTCATATACACTTCATGGTATGTGGGAGAATTAATCTAATTGGCAAGTAAATTGCAGAAACGAAGCTTGCACCACCTTCTTTTTTTATGTATCACGATCTTGAATGCTAATCTCAAGGAAGAGAAGGTCATCAAGCATTTAGACGGATTCACCTTCACTCAATAGATCCGTGCGATACTTGTCTCTGATCCCCAGTAGCTCTCTCATAGCATCACCAATCTGCATGCGATCAGTTGGCAGCTCCTTTGAACACAATATCCCAATGTGTAGAATTGAAGTGATGCATGCAATTCCCATTTCTGTGGTGCTGTTAGATGTGGATGCTATTCCTCTCCCATCCTCTGTTTCTGATAGAAAGAGCTGATCCACCACGTTGATGGCTTGGTTTCTCATTGCTGTATCGACGTATCTATGAAGGTTGAGATCTTGCAGAAATTCACCATCCGTTGGTCTTTTCCCAGTGAACATCTCTAACAACAGTATTCCATAGCTATAGGTATCACCATGGATCGAGATTTCATTTCCTTGACCATACTCTGGAATAGACATATGTAACAAATTATACAAGCTTCCCTATGATATGTAAAAAGAAGTGCACAGAGGTACAGCAATCAGGGGAAATTATTTCCAAAGAGAAAGCAGGTTTTCATAAAACAAACAATGTGAAATTTCATCTAAGCAATTCCTTTCAATCATTTTAGGGAAATTATTTTGTTAACCATTTGTGAAGACAAATTTATCAGTAAGACAAATGATTGCAACATGAGCATTTGGTTTTATAACGGTGTAACAATGTACATACCACCCTCACTAGATAAATAGTGCAAATCGAACCCTCATTTCTTTAAGTAGCACATAGAAACGTTTATATATATATATATAAACTGAACTGGGGCTCACATCGAAGCTGAATTGGGGCTCTATGGAGCCCCAGGTAATTATACTATACATACATACATACATACATAATATATATTTAGAGGACTAAATAAAACATGACTGACTGAAACAAAGGTTGCGGAAGAAATTAGCATAAAAAGGAAATTAAGTAGTGGCTAGTGGCAAACCTGGAGCAGCATATCCAATGGTTCCTCTTCTTGTAGTCCAACCACTTGATATCTCTGGGAGGCTAGTATCTTCTTGGTGCAAGAATCTTGCAAGTCCAAAGTCACCCACATGGGCAACCTTGTCATTATCGAGGAGAATATTGCTTGGCTTAAGATCACAATGAACTATTGGCACTGGCTTATTGTGGTGAAGATATTCGAGTGCAGAAGCTACATCAATGGCAATGTCTAACCTTTGGGTAAGATTGAGCACCCTATGTACCCCATCTTCCAGGAGATGTTGGTGTAGCCATTGGTCTAGATTTCCATTCGGCATGTACTCAAATACAAGAGCTTTGAAGTCGAGACCCCTGAAATCAATACTTGAGCACACGGTCAATATCTTCACTAGGTTTCGGTGTCTAATGCATCTTAAAGTCTCGCATTCTGCAACAAAGCTTTGGGATGCCCCTCGTTGATGGAGGTTGAGCACTTTGACAGCGACAATCGCTTCTTGATCTTTATTAATCATTGTTCCTCTATACACTGAACCAAAGCTTCCTGTACCTATGAGGTTCTCAGAAGCAAAACCACTTGTTGCTTTCACTAATTCAGCATAGGAAACCCTCATATGCTGTCCACTGGGGAGTGATGGAACTCGTTCAATCTTTCGCAACTTGTTTCTCGAATTCCATTTGGCAAATAGTGCAAATACCAAGATAATGCACAATATTGGGATGCCTATTGATATAGCCAAGACAAGCTTGCGAGACCACTTGTTGGATTTATGGTTTGAGCAGGGTGGCAAGTTAAATTGGGGTATACCTCCACATAAGCCATAGTTCCCTTCAATCCAAGCTGCACTTGCATTCAGAAATATTCCACGTTTCGGAACTTCACCCTCAAAATTGTTGAATGATATGTTCAGGCTGGTGAGCCCCTGCATACTTCCGACGAAGTTTGGGATGTTCCCGGACAAGTTGTTTCTTGAAAGATCAAGAACTAGAAGGCCTTTCAGCTGTGATATTGATGCTGGAATTGTGCCTATAAATAGGTTTCCTTTCATAACGAGAAACTGTAAACTTCCGCATTGAGCTAGAGAGGCAGGAATTAAGCCAGATATCTTGTTGTCAGACACATCAAGAGATCCAAGATTTACTGGATTACCAACTTCTGGAGGAAATGTCCCAGTTAACATATTGCCTTGGAGCTGCACGGCAATAGATAATGTAGATATGAGGAAAATTTCTTTTGGTATTTGACCAACAAGCCGATTGAATGGTAGGCTCAGTATGTCCAAAGGACAGCTTCTAAGGCTGGATGGTATGGCACCAGTAAGAACATTTTGGCCGAGAAAGAGCTTATTTAGCCCTGTGAGATTGCCAAGTGTTGGTGGAATTGGTCCAGACAAACTGTTGTTTGACAAGTATAGTTCACCCAGCTTCCGAAGATTGCCAATGGACTAAGGAATGATTCCATGTAGGAAATTATCCTCCAAGTGCAAGTGTTGCAAGTCGACAAGATTTCCAATTCCTTCAGGTATATTTCCCCGTAGCATGTTGCTTGCCACGTCGAGAGCTTTTAAATTTGTGGAAAGATTTGCTATTGAATTTGGTAGCATGCCTTCTAGTTTGTTATGGCCAAGAGTTAGGTATTGCAACATACTACAATTTGTCAAACTAGAAATGAAGTCCCCATCAGCATCATTTCTTGCTTCTAGTTGACCAAATTGGAGCAACAGTGCAGATAAGCTCTTCATATTAACTCCAAGACATTTTGGTATTACACCGGAAAGAAAGTTGTGGCCCAATTGAACTACTTCAAGCATTGAAGCATTGCACAAAGACTCTGGGATGGCCCCATGAAATTGATTATTATCTATGGCAAGTTGTTGGAGTTTTGGAAATTTAATACCCAAGTTAGCGGAAATGGACCCACTGAGGTTGTTGTCTTGCACGCTAAAAAACTGGAGAGATGAAAGATTATAAATCGAAGGTGGTATAGAACCCTCGAGTTGATTCCCATTAAGATAAAACTCATCGAGAGAACTGAGTTTTCCAAGAGTGTTAGGGATTGAACCCGTAAGACTATTAGATGTGAGAGAAAGGACATTGAGTAGATTCAGATTTCCTAATGACTGAGGGATCTTGCCAGTTAGGCCATTTTCTTGGACATCTAGAACTGCAAGAGATGACAGGTTTCCTAGGGAAGACGGAATTACCTCCGAGAACTGGTTGTAGGAAAGATACAGAATCTGTAATTTCTGGAGGCCTCCAAGAGAAGCAGGAATAGAACCTGTCAAACGATTGAAATTAAGATATATATCGGTCAAGTTCTTAAGATTTGCAATTTCCGATGGGATTTCTCCTGCTATCATGTTTGATCTCAGATGAAGATAGATCAGGCCTTTTAGGTTTCCAATCTCGACAGGGATATTTCCTGTAAGGTTATTAAATCCAAGAGCGAGTACCTCAAGATTGTGCAGCGATGCCAACTCCCGGGGCACTGAGCCTTTCAGCATGTTGTTCCTAAGATCAATAACTCGAAGATCTGACAAGGCACCAAGGGCGGTAGGTATCACCCCTTGTAGGTTGTTGTGGCGGAGGCTAACAACTTGAAGGTGCACACAAGTGGTCAGTGTTGGCGGGATCTCCCCGCTGATGGAGTTTGTACTAAGGTTCAGATGCTCAAGTTGCACAAGTCGTCCAAGCTCTGATGGCATGATACCATGAAAGCGACTTTCTCCAAGATCAAGCCGCCTAAGGTAAGTTAGGCTCCCTACGGAAGAGGCAATGGTGCCAAGAAGGTTGAGCTCCGGAAGATCCAGTGCTATGACACGGCCACGGCGGCGGCCGCGCATGCCACAGGTCACGCCACGCCATCGGCACATAGGGATCGAAAGGTTTCCCCATGATCCGAGAGCTTGGAATGGATCTCCTCTTATCAGAGACTTAAATGACATAAGCGCTTGGTGGTCAGTGGCGCTTGTTGTGGCAGTTTCAGCGGCAGACAAGGTCGCTACATGCACGGTATTGACTGAACATGAAAGAAGAAGAAGGGAGACAGACAAGAAAAACCCCATGTTTACTACAGTCGACATGTTTAGGCGAAAAGTGCAGAGGCTGGTCTGCAGACTGAAAGCTTTTTGTGTTTATATAGTGATTCGAGGCAAGTTGCTTAGAGCCGTCGATACATCACATTTGTCCTTTTCAGTCTTTAAATTCTGGGATCTTTTATCCAAGCTAGAGAGATGACTTATGTTATGTGAAACCTTGGAAACATCTGTCCAGTTTTTCTCTTATTTTCCTGCCAAGTGGATATATACGAGGTTGCGTGTATTTAGGGTTGCTGCTTGCTAATACGCTACGAATTTATCTGAGATGCTACAGATTTCCACGTTGAGAGAAACATCTACGCGCTTATTTCAGTGAGTCTAGATTACAACGTTGTAGCTTAACCGGATATATGCTCTAAATTTTGCAGTTGTGTATCAAATACAACTATAATTCTAACCATAATCATTACGGTTGTATAGCAAATATAGTTCTGATTTTTAGATATATGTGATATATACATACATACATATTACAAAGGAAAATATCCATTTTTGATATTTCAACTGCTGCAAAAGTCAAAGTATGGTCCCTCAATTCTAATACCGTACTTTTTGGTCCCTTAATTGTCAAAACCGTCTAGATTTGATCCTTTGTCTTACTTAAAGTAGTTTTGATGATGACATAGCGGCGATTTCACACACGTCACGTAATAGTCAGCATAAAGAATTCAACAATATCATGAAAAGGCAAAAAAAAAGGAAGAAAAATTGAAGATTTGAAGATTTATTTTGGAAAAATCAGATCATTTGAAGAAAAATTCAGAAATAATTAAATAATTAGGAAATCTAAAAAATTAAAAATTATATTAAAAGGCAGATTTTGAAATAAAAATTTAGAACAAATTGAAAAAATTGAAAAAGTAGAATATTTGAAGGACCAAAAATGTCTAGTACTAGAGTTGAGGTAACAAATTTAGAATTTTATAATAATTGAGAGAATAAAAATGAACATTTTCCTAGTGGAAATAACAGAACTACAGCTACAACTGGAAGGTATAGTGGACAATATAAGATGAGTTGATATTATTCGTTGTAATAAATAAAATAAACCTGTTCCGTACTTTCGTTCTTTAACTATAGCGTTGTTGCAAAGAAAAAGTTCATAAACCTCTCTGTATTTACCTTTCGACAACGTTGATAAAGTGAGAGGACAAAGAGACGAGATGAGGCTCGTGAAGTGTGTTCCTGCTGGAATTCTCTAGTGTTCCTGCTGGAATTCTTAGCAACTAGAGAGAAGGGCTTCCATACTCTTCTATTTATTTTTTACACGAAATTTAAAGCACTATACGGATCTCAAAGCTGTTAATTTTTCTTAAGGGATTTATCAAGGCCCGAGGCCCAGATCCAATCCAAACCCACCGGTTCTGCTGCTTCTCCTCTTTCTCTGCATCTCGGCTGCCACCTAAATCCATCCTCACCTCCATCGCTAGTCGGGCGTGAGCGCAGCGAGGACGCGGTCGTCGGGGTTAGGGTCACAGTCCCGAAGCAATGGCAGCGGCGGCGCTGTAGGTCACGGCAACGGTGGTTGGGGCAGCTGCGGGGCGGCGTTGGAGGCGGAGGCTAAGGGATGGGGCGTGGCGGCGCTGGAGGGGAAAAGCCAGTGGGGCTCCTCACGTCGTTGGTGCCGCCGATCGCCGTCCTCACCTTCGTGGCGGGTTCGACGCAGGGCTTGCAGCGGTGGAGGCGTTGGAGGCTGAGTTCGCGACTGCGGCGGTAGGGTCGATGTTGGAGGCAAACGCGCGACAGCGGCAGCGACGGTGGCGCCGCTGCCGCTCAAGGCGGAGCTCGCGGCTGTGGCGCTCGAGAGAGGCAGATAAGAAGTAGCAGGATTGGGCAGGTTTGGATTTGATCTGGGCCTTGGGCCTGACAAATCTCTTAATGAAAATTAGCAGCTTTGAGATTCGTGTGGTGCTTTAAATTTCGTGCAAAAAAATAAATTAAAAGAGTATAGAAGCACTTCTCCTAGATTAATCATCCACACGAAGAAAATACGCATACCTGGCAAAATACGCATACCTGTGCAAAATGCCAATGTCACCATGTTTTAAGCCATGTGTTAGGATAACTCGCACAGAGACAGATAAACAGGTATGGAATTGTGTGGCAGAAAAACATAGACAACAAGGAAAAGAACTTGTGGTCATGATTGACAGATTGAGCCATCCACGGACAAGGAAAAACAGTACATAGTAGAAATTTTGAGAGCACAATGCTTCCAAAAATACACTTTGCTAATGAGTAATATGAAATAAACATCAATGATGTGTCTTGTCTGTGGAATTACATTGATTTTTCCATCAAGACAACCTTGGTTATGCTTATGGTTATTGGTACACATGCATTCATGAATATTCTGTTATTCGCTGGAGGTAAAAGATCAGTTCATGGCATTTCTATATTTTTTGAAAAAAATTCTATGCAACTTCGTAACGCAAAATATATACCGGTCCCCTGCGTATTCTACAAAAGAAAATTGATTCCATTTCATTGAGACAGTTTACGTGCCTACTAAAAAAGAATTGATGTGCTTAGGAGTTGAACAATAAACTTGGGACGCTCCAGTGACCGAGTCCAAATAAAACATACAGTACTGCTTCGATTCAAAGCTTCCAGCTTGACAAGGAATCCTGTATGCCAACTTGGCAAGCAATATAATATTGGCCAGTTGTTCCCTGCTGCTAAGTGCCAAGCGCCAAGGATTGGTCGATTAATCCATACATTTATTTGCTTGGAATTTCTTCCCGCGACAATATCACACCGAGACGAATCTTAGGGAGGCGCCAACAACTGCCTGGCGAGAGACGGCACCAGCAAGAACCACAGAAGCGGGACGCCAGGACAAACCGTAGAAAGAAACGAATCGATAGCGACTCCACTAAATAGTCAAACATTTTTCTAACCAGAAAGGAACGAATCGGTAACGACTCCACCAAACAGTCAAACATTTTTCTAACCAGAAAGGAACGAATCGGTAATGACTCCACCAAACAGCCAAACATATCTCTAACCAGAAAAGAACGAATCGGTAGCGACTCCACCAGACAGCCAAACATTTCTCTACCAGAAAATAACGAATCGGTAACGACTCCACCAAACAGCCAAACATGTCTCTAACCAGAAAGAAACGAATCGGTAGCAACTCCATCTCGTCTCTATGACCAAGCAAGCACGAAACAGAGCGAAGAACAGCCAGTGGGAGGGAGGAGTACGCACGGGTCAGCCCATCCAGCACTGTTCGTGCGGCTCCCACTCCGCCGACATCTGGAACCCTATCTTCGCCGGGCACCCCACCATGGCCTTCAACTATCCTCCTCTCCTCCAATCCGCTCTCGCCAAACCTAATTAACTCTGTTTCAGCTGCTAAATCTGACGCTGCTACACTGCACACCCCTGGACTGAAGCCTCTTCTTGGCTCAGACGGCTGTTTTAGCTCCATCCACGGGAGATCTGACGGCTCAGAATCAACCACGTCATCAGCGTGCTGAGAATGCATCAGTCTCAGCTGCTTTCCTATATATAGATATATGTGTATGGTTATTTTGATGTTATATAGACTGTAATAGGCTAATATCGGACATGTAAAATAATCTAGAACGATCAATGCATATTGTACAGCTAATTGAAATGATGTGGCTACACCAGAGATGAGATATATAACACTAATTGCAATTAACAAGGTCATCTGTGTATGCATAGGATAAACGATCGGCATTGTCCAATTAATACTTAATTCTCTTATAACGAACTATGGTGTGATGCGGGCAAAAAGTACTGAAGGGCGACTCACGAGTCTCTGGGTCATATTCGCGACTCGCGAGTCTTTGATCTTGTTATTACAGTTTAGAAAGCGTCACGGTGGGAGTATTTTTCCACGACGTCTGGTTTACGCTCAAAAATATTGTCCATTTATTACCCAGGGCCAATCCTAGGATATGGGGGGCCCTGGGCAAGACAGCAGTGAGAGCCTTTATTCTTATATATTTAATGTATCACATAAAATTGATGGCTTCTAATTTTAAAAAAATATATACTAGAAAACACAAACTGCACATTGGTGACAATTCAGTTCAAGGAAAATATAGCATATTACAAATGACGTGTATTAGTCTTGAAAATCTAGCTTGCTAGCACAGTTTAAAGGTGGGGCTGCGTGGAAAGGGAACCTAGCACAGTTTGCTACATTACAGGTGGGACAGCGTGGAAAGGGAACCTGTGAGTGGCAAGGTTACAAGCTCTCCGGGATGACATAAGCGATAAAGGAGTTTCTACTAACTGCTACAAATCAAAAATGAAGTTGGGAATTCATAAAATTTAGCTCTTCCAAGAAAAAGGTATGAGAGAAATGATGCAACCTAGCAAAAACTAAAAGATAGCCTAGATCAAAAACCATTTCTTAAGTTTAGATAGATATGTATATGTGACTCGTCTCTTTGAAACATAAATAGACTCACCGAACAATGCCAATAACTTGATAAGTTGCTAATATTTTAAATTGCACTGGCTTTGATATATATGATTACGTTTTGTTTACGGTGTTGCATGCAAGGAACAAAGACCATGTTTGCTTTTTTGTTGATGCATAAAGACCTTGTTTACTAGAGCAGTAAGTAATACAATGTAGCTGATCATAAATCCATATACTAAACCTTTGTAATTAGCGATCATTTCTTTAGTGCATAAGAGGTGGCCCCTATGGGCCTGGGGCCCTGGGCGGTCGCCCCTCTCGCCATGCCTCAGGGGCGGGCCTGTTATTGCCCCGCCAGGACCCGGCGGCAGGATGTACTTCGCGCTGCAGTCTAGAAGTCGCTCTGCGTGTGTAAGCTCGATGGCTCGGTACATCCTCAAAGGGCACGTTTAGAATGTATGATACAGGAATTAAAAAATATAGAAGTAAAATAGAGATGTAAATAAAAAACTAAGGATTGAAAAACAAGACGAAGAATTCCTACGTGAACGTTTAGACGAGCTCAGGAAAAACACTGGAAAATTTGGATATGACTTCTGGGATAAACAGATTACATTCGCTTAATAGTGGCAAACACAATTTTCACATAACTGATAAGTGGGGTCATGGACCCGAGACCCCATCCAACAGTGGTACAAGTCTGCATGTTGTTATCCTGCCATCTCTTTCCTTCTACTAATAAGCATGTACGTACGACGCCTCGACTGATAGAAATTACAATTATAAAACATTATAAATCATAATGGTTATAGTATAATTTTACCAATTTTTTTCTCAAAAAGACAATAGTAATTGAGTACACATAACGCAGTCATATTGCCCAATATATACCACACTAAATATAAGCTTCTTTCTAAATTTTAAAGTTATAGCTACTCTAATATAATCCGAATAAATTTTAGAATTTTCTTCTCAGACGAATATATTTGTTTGAAAATAATATTCAAACAAATATTTTCAGCCACCACTGAGATAAAGCTCACATAATACAACGTTTTATGATTTCAATTTGCATCAGTCAAGAATCATGATCCAACAATCACTCAGGGCACCTACTTGTACTAATCTTCGAGTGTCCCAAAAACAAACTCATTCCAAATGTCCAATCATGTGCCCACTTCATGTCCCCGACATAAGAAATCACTATGAAATTCACGCACAACACTTTCAAATGGGCTTCTACAGTACTTTTTCTTGCATGAACTTCTGTCATGAGCAGATGAGCTATAGCATGCAGCTAAGTTGTGGATGTCAGTTTCAAGCAATTGGCACCTACTGTTCATCTTATAAACATTCAAATGCCGCGAAACATTCTAGTTCAGAGAATAAGAGCAATCTCAGCCTGGTTAAATAGTGTGGCCTGCAATTGTCCATAAACAGATAATCACTAGATGGCGATTTGCTTATTTGCATTTGCATGTATGTGCCAAACACCATGATCTTCTGTAGCACAATAAAGGATATGCACCACTAAGCTATTTACAAATGAACATGATTGCTTACAAATGAACATGATAAGCAATCATGTTGACATGCAAAGGGGTTATCAAATTGTATGGAAAATATATAGCATCTGCATCTGGCACATAGGAAGCAACAGATCTAGAGAAGACAAACTGATCCAGTCGAGTATTTCTTTGGACATTTCATAGATCAGCAAATAAGTTATTTTCAGTATTAGTGCATATGTATGTCATCTTAAAGCATGGGTGTGTTATGGTATTTACACTGCAAATTTTGTTACTTTGGTACGATCATACATTTATAAGCACAACGTTATGCAGATGGTACAATTATGTATGAATATAAGTTGACCACAAGGGAGAGATTAAAATACAACATACCAAATATAGCAAAGTAAATCCTTGCTTGTTGCAATAGTTAGAATCCACTCCCTAAAAAATGTTGATTGTAAGAATCAAGTTGATAAAATGAGACAAGAGATAGAGATGGCACCTGGCTAAGCAATTTCTTCACAGCTTTAATATCCCATTTTTAATTGCTTCTCTCAGTCCCTAAAAGGAATAAGGACTGAATTAGGAAGAAAAAACTCTGACTTTGCTAGGCCAGATATATCACATGTATCTGATAGGTTGAATAATGAAATACAAAGGAGAGCTATTGAGCTGTTTCTAAGCTTACCTCTCCAGTAACGTCATAGTCAGACAGACTCTTATCGTTGCTATCGTTACTCATCAGGCTAAGATTTAAGAATGTGCTGGAACAACATCAATAGTTTGGCACACCAAGAGATGAGATGATCAGTTCAAAGTCAAATATCTGTGCCTAGTGCAAATATGCTAGTCTTCCTATTACAATGTGTGAAAGATGTGGCAACAAGATAATGACCAAAATATGCTATTGATCTTGCTGAACAAAGTTGAGCACATAGAGTGAGAGTATACCATGAAGATTAGAAGAAATATATAACAAACAAGTTAAGCATTCCTCTTAACAATGCTTGAAAGTGAAGTCTACCAAACATCGAGTTGCTGTTGGAAGTAGTTGAAGCCTTAGCTGATTGTTGGCTACTGGTAGATTTTTTTGGTGTTTGATTTGATTGTGCAGTTGACGAAGCGGTGCTCATATTCTGCTGCATAGGATCATTAGGTTGGCATACACCTACCATAAGTGTTAATGAAATGGATTGGATTGTCGTCTATCTTTACAGGTGCAGGTTCTGGTTTTGGTGCCTCGCATATGCACAAAGGCATTCCACATCTACACTCAACAACGATAATTGCATTTTGAACTGCCGATTTCGTGGCTGACGAAGTACCATCTTTATCCAAATTTAGCCCTGAAAAGGAGTCAGCATTACCGACACCCCAATGTCCACAACATCACACATGACAATATCAATTATATAGCCAAGAAATCAGCTTATTTCCAAACCAAACATAAGTGACTACACAATCCAATTCCAGAAAATCAAGCTGGCTACCCGGGGGATTTGTTGAAGCATTCATAGCAGACTCTGACGTTCGTGTATATCCCGTACTGAGGCAGGGCCTGGAACATATCGAAGCAAAGAGTTTAATCAACTAAGCTCGAAACCCAACTCACCTGGCACTTCCGTAGCTCCAGCAAACGTAATTCTGGCACAAAAATTTCCTCAATTTTGGGGTTCTTACCATGCGGTACGAAGAGTGCTTGTGGCAGAGTGTCCTCCCGCAACTGCGGCAGTGATGCTGCGAGAGCGTAAATTCGTCAGAAAATTAGGAACATGGTGTTCCCGTAACTGCCCGTCCGATCTATGATCCTATTCACAGAAGCCAAACGAAGAAATCTATGCACGGGTGATTCGGGCGGGGAGAAAGGGAGAGGTTTTGTACGCGGCGGAGAAAGGTAGAGAAGGTGTAGCAGCAGACGTCACAGTGGGTGGACTCCTGGGGCAGTGGGCGGACTCTTGGGGCAGGGGCGAGCCGCGCGGCGCCAGTGGCAGCAGAGGGCGACGGGGGCAGGGGCGAGCGGTCCGGCAGCGGCGGCGGCAGAGGGCGACGAGGGCAGGGGCGAGAAGGGCAGGGCGACGAAGGCAGCACGCGAGACGGTTGTTATTTTTTGTTTTGATCGGAGAGATGGTTGGGGAGGTATTGATGCGATTGATACATGATTTAAGAAACGTGAAACGTTAGATTAGTGACGATTAGTGGAGATAAATGGTGAAGATTGTTAGAATCTAACAAAAGCTTTTAATAGTAGTTTAGACTAGATTTAGGTTCTAGCTTATCTGCTCATTTTCTTCCCAAATCATTCTCATCCACCTGTCCTTAGAGCATCTTCAGCTAAGTTCTCAAATTTCATTCCTTATATCCTTATTTGAGAATACATCCCAAAAGATATCATCTACAAAACTCTTCACGCTCCAACTGATTTCCGTAATCTCATTCCCTATATTTCACTCTTCCATATTTTATTAATATCATATAACTAACATTTTATTTGTAACTGTAAAGTTGTAACGGATAAAATTATAACGGCTATAGTTCTAACAGGTAAAATTACAAGTCTATATGTTCTTATCCTGCCATCTCTTTCCTTCTGTTCTACCTTATAAGCTCATCTTCTTCCGAAATCATTCTCATCCACCCGTCCTTATCTGCCGCTTCACGTGGCCTGTGCACTACGCTCGGAAGCAAGCGGAGGAGGCTCTGGCTGCTCCAGTCTGAGGTAGCGGCAGCCAGGTACATGAAGGACGGTGCAAGGTGGCAAATGCGCTGCAGCCGGCTGCCATCCTGCTTCAAGCTTGATGTCCACAGCGGCTACGTCCATGGCGGAGATGCTGCGGGCTCTGAGCTAGCCCGTCGTCGCTAGCCACATAGAGCAACGCATCATGTGTTCCCAACCATGGGGAATCCATTTTTGGCGTCCAAGAGAGAGGAAAAGGCTCCGAAGAGACGTGCGACGATGGCTCCGGTGGCTGGGGAAGGACTGTGTAGGAATTCTAAAAAGAGGTCAGAGCCAACGTTTTGTTTCCTCTGCGGAAGAATCCTACATTCCAAAGGCTTTACAGTGCCACTCAGCTGATTCCTATGTTTTTCTTTGAGGGCCTTTTGATTTAAAAAGAATTTTAATATATACTATCTATTAAATATGAGTTGGTGGCGTTGGTGATGGTACCTTGCTTTTATAGACTATCTGATCACTCACCAATGGTCAGGATCGAGACAATGGCATTTTTGTTTATGTGTTCATGTTTTTCTCAACTAACTCGCATAAATTTCTCTTCTCTAATTAACTCCTAACGTCCCCCCTTTTTCTCAATTAATTCGCATAAATCTCTCTTCTCTAATCTTTTTTTAACTAACTCTTAATTTCCCCTGTTTTTCTCAGCTATCTCGCACAAATCTCTCTTCTCTAACTAACTCCTAACATCCCCCATTTTTCTCAACTAACTCGTACAAATCTCTCTTCTCTAACCAACTCCTGATCCAACTCAATTTTGAAAAGAAAACAATAAAACTCATCCCAACCCGTGCTCTCTCTCCCCTCTATCCCAACCGTCTCCCCTCGTAGGCAGGTTGCCCTAGCCGCCGGCCAAGGGGAGGAAGAGGAGCTCGATTGGGGGAAGGAGAAGAGAAGCGAAGGGAAGGAGGGGAGGGAGAAGGAAGAAGAAGGAAGAAGAAGAAGGAAGGAAGGAGGAATCCACCTTCGCCACTTGCCGCACCGTCCCCCGCCATTCACTGCCGCCCCAGTCGAGCCTTTTCCCCTCCTAACCGGGCTGCCCTAGCCATTGCCCAAGGGAAGGAAGAGGAGCTCGGTTGGAGGAAGGAGAAGATAAGGGAAGGGAAGGAGGGGAAGGAAAGGAGGAGAAGGAAGAAGGAAGAAGAAGAAGAAGCTGCCGCCGCCGCCCTTTGCCGTGCGCCGTAGCCTCAGTCGAGCCACCTCTCCTCTTAGCTGAGTTGTCTTAGCCACCAACCAAGGGGAGGAAGACGAGCTTGGGTAGGGGAAGGAGAAGAGAAGGGAAGGGAAGGAGAGGAAAGGAGGAGTAGAAGATGAAGGAGAAGGACGAAGGAAGAAGAAGGGAGGAATAAGAAGGGAAATTTCAGGATTTTGATCAAATTCGACAAATTCGTGTCAACTTTGAGGTTCATGCTACAAAGGTAGTATCTAATTAGTCTCCATATGAGAATTGATGGACAGAATTGGAAGAAATCATGTCGATATTTGATCTAGAGTTTTGATATTCAGAACAACGAGCTTAATTTAAAAACTGCGACCAAACTGTGCCGAATTTCAAACTGACACAATTGGGAAGTTGTAGGCTTAATCATAAGCTTTCCAATGGCACAAAATTTTCCTAGTTCAGAAAAGGTAAGTAACCCAGATTTTATCGAGAAGCTCGATTTATGGTTTTGTTGAGAGGTGTAGGTATAGCTATAGCTCTACAGCGGCGACACACAGCAGTGGCGTGGAAAGGGGGGTGGTGGCTTGGAGGAAGGGTGAGATGAGATGAGAGAACATGGGTTAGGGTAGGTTTTCTATCTTTTTTCCTGAAATTGAATTGGATTAGGAGATAAGTGAAATCCAACGACCTACATTAATCAAACTCTCCAAAATTCATTCAGACTCTAATTTGATCAGACTTATAATCTATGCTGATCGATTCGATGAGAGGAACACAACCACGGTCTCCAAACTTCTATTCGATGCACTGGTTTAAAAGGTCAAATTTATCCCTTCATCCTGGATTTTTGTTCAACCCCAACTTTTAATTACTCTGACCTTTCTTTAATTAATTCCAGAGTGTTACAATTGAAGGCAATAGGAAACATAGTGGAGATCTGCTGAAGTTATAGAAGGCACACACATAACAGTAGAGCGATAGGGATTGGATCAAGATGATGGCAAAGCGAAGCAACGACAAAGTCAGGGGTAAAGCTAAGGGGATGACAAAGAGAGAGAAGGGAGAAATATATGTGATTGCTTGAGAGGGAAGGAAGTAAGAGAAAGACGCCGGCAATTGTTGTGAAAAAGCGCATGCCTGTTATGTTTAGCATGCGTGTTCACAGAATTAAACAATCTTTTATCAATATCTTTAGACATCTCTTTTTTGTCTCGTTACAACGTACGGGTACCTTACTAGTATTTTTTTAAAATTCTGTGTAGGTTGTTTGGTTCGTAGAATTATAGTTTATAGAATTTTTCTAAAGATTTATTTTTACTGTATATTAGAGAAAAATTTATTGATTCTAACCTTTTAGAAAGATTTCTATATTTTTTCTATGAGTAATCAAGCATCCTTACAATTATATAGATTTCGAGATGACATAATGTTGCAATTCTACGTTTTTTCTATTTCTAAGTTCTAGGAATTGTATAAATCAAAGAGGCCAAATATTGTGTCCTAAACGACCCTAATTATGTGTTTTAAAAATACTTTCGTCCCTCGTGGGTAGGCCGTGTACTGAGGCTCTCTCCTCACCACTCCCCGCTTCCGTTCCTCCTCTGGGCTCTCTCCGTCCCTCTGATGGCTCCGACAGCTAGACAGGCGGGGGAGAGAGGGTCAGGTAACTCCTCCCATATGTATACTACCTTTTCCACTTAAATAAATCTATCGCTAGAGCTCACTCAGAGGAGAAGGAGATGGAGAAACCAATCAATTGGTCCCTTCAAATTCGACTGCTGCTGGGATTTTCTTGTCAAGTGGTGGTCGACGGAGCTCTAATTTGTCTTCCTCCTCTCGTCTATAGCTCGGATCTCTCCTCCGACCCATCCTCTTCCTTCCTCCCCCACCCCCATCCTCCATCTGTGCAACGCACGGGTACCTCCATCTGCTTGACCATGCTGGTGGCATGGCGATTGATGGATCTGAGCAGCTCCTTGTCATCTTTCATTTCTTAGATTCGAAAAGCTATCCTTGTGCTTGTCCGTGGTTTTGGTTGTCGGATTTGGATCTTCTCCGTTGTTTTCTCTAGCAACCTCCCTTTGGTGCTTTGTTTTTGGTCCCTTTGAGGTTTAGGCTGGTCAGATTAGGGTTGATATTGTGGTTTTTCTCCCCATCTTTGGTGTCTACCCCATTCATGCCGATGATGCCTTCTCCTTGATTCTTGCTGTGCACCGGTGTGCGGCCGACCTTCGTCGTTCTGCTACCTATGGTATCATCTCCTTCCTTCTCAACCTCCTCATTGGAAGCCTACTTTGCGGTCTTAAAGAGAGAGGCAGTGGCGCGACAGGTCTAGTGGCGGTTGCCTTTCGGATTGGAGGCCCCTTCGTGACTCAACGGTGCTACATTATCGTCAATGCTTGGTCATCCCCAACATCCTCAGTACCGGCAACATCTTCAACCTCCAGATCCAGGTATGGATCAATTGGAGGCTCTTTGTCTGATGGGTTTCTAGTCTCTCTGGTGACAACAGGTGATTGTAGCTCATCAACAATGAGCTCAATCTAGATCAACAGTGGCGTGGGGACCTGGACATGTGGCGAGGCCTCTGTTGCCTACATGGCATCTCCAAGGTTCTCAAGAGACGCGTGTTGTATTTCCTAATATATGTATACACATTCATGCTAAGGATAATTCTGTAATTTCCTTTCTCTTATGCATGTATAATATTTGGAATGTACTCCCGTGGGGTCTGTTTGACCCCACTAAGCTTAACATAATGCAGGGAGTTTAGTTTTTTTTAAATGCGTGCACATCTCTCATTGTGATCCGTCGGACTTTCCTTTCCATAGGTCATCTATTAAGTCTATTTTTATCTTTGCCAAATTTCAAGTCCCACGGGATGTTTTCTCATGTGGGTTGCTACCGCATTGACGAATTGAACTATGTCACCCTCCGGTAATTCATCTTGTTTACTTGTTACTCTTGGCACGTGTGTGAAGAACTTCAGGTAAACAATTTTTGTAGTAGGTACGACCAAGTCACGGAACTAGTTAAACTATATCACTCTTCAGGTATTTAATTTTGTTTACTTTCTTGTTACTCTTGCCGCGTGTGTGAAGAACCTAGGTAAAAGACTTTTGCAGTAGGTACGACCAGTCACGAAACTTGTTGAATTATATCACCCTCGAGGTATTTAATTTTGTTTACTTTCTTGTTACTCCTACCCCGTATGTGAAAAACCGCAGGTAAACAACTTTTGCAGTAGGTACAAGCGAGTCATGAAACTTATTGAATTATACTTCCTCTATCCTAAAATATAAGACGTATATGTATTCTAAGATTTACAATTAGGCCTATAATATTTTGATCATATGACACAAAAATAATATTATTAAACTCGTTTTTTAAAAGCACTTTCAAATTATATAACTTTCGTGTCATATAATCAATATATTATAGATTTAATTGTAAATCTTGGGATGCGTGCCCGTCTTATATTTTGAGACAGAGGGAGTATCACACTTTAGGTATTTAATTTTGTTTATTCTCTTCTTTACTCTTGCCGTGTGTGTGAAGAAGCTCAGGTAAAGAACTTTTGTCGTAGGTACAACCAAGTCACAAAACTTGTTGAATGATATCACCCTTTAGGTGTTTAATTTTGTGTACGTTTTTGTTACTCTCGCCGCATGTGTGAAGAACCAACTTTTGCAGCAGGTACCACAAAGTCACGAGACTTGAGAATCGCTCGTTGGTCACAATATTTGATTAGTGGGCTTATTGTGGGTACGCAATTAAAGCATCTACTCATGAAACTTGAGAATCGCTCATTGGTCACAATATTTGATTAATGGGCTCATTCTGGGTACTCAATTAAGCATCTATGAAGCTAGAGTCAGCGGTTGACTTTTTGACTTATTCTCTCATTTTTCTCTCTTCTCCATATAAGTAATTATCCTATATGACATCTTTGTCGATAAGTGCCAAGCAGAACAGTTAAGCCTAGTCTAACTTCCAGCGTGGTCACAATTTTGAAGAAGAAGAAGGGGGGAAAATGCAAAACGAATCTCTTAGCCCAACCAATCTGCCCTTTCTCAAGGATCCTTTCATTGCCTCCACCGCTTGTGGACGTTCGCTCCTTCGCTGAACCTCAAAGCAGCGGCCTTTTCTGCAACGTTTCAGACAATCAAACCGGCGGTCCCCAAGGTGGCGGCAATCGAGGAGTCCGGCAAGTACGCTCGAGGGGGCCGGCCTGACCCTCTTAGCTCGGCGCCACCATCGAGCGCACCCGAAGCAAAGACCAACGCCAAGGTAGTGCAGCAAAGGAGCAATCAGCCACACACCAAAGGAAGTTTGACTTGATGGGGCTGTGTATCACCGGTGAAAAGGCTAAAGGATGTGTCCGTGGGTAAAGTAAAATCACCATGTGGGTGTAAAAATCGCGGCTTGTCACTTTCTGTTCCGGATCACCGTGTAGGTGTAAAAATCGTGGCTTGTAACTTCCTGTTTTGGGAAGAAACTGTGAAGTGGTAGCACAGGAACATGTGGTGTCTGAGAGTTACGGTGACATGCTTACAAATATGTAAATCACTCAAATGTTAGGAAGATAAATATCTAAAAGCCCTATCTCCTCACACCGGCTTCCACCGCTCCCATCTTCTCCTCGCCCCACTTATCCCCATCTCCTCTTTGTTTTGCTTGGGTCTGCGTCCATGGGAGCTCTAATTCAAGGAGCCACCGCAACCCCGATCGAGCCCCCACTTGCTCCCATCTCCTCTTTGCCCCGCTCGCCGGGCAGCCATGCATGGGAGCTTCGTTTCCAGGGATAGGGCGGCCATGGGAGTTCTTTTTCCACCGGGCGGGTGGGCCACGGCAAGGAGTGGCAGGGGCAGGACGTAGGCGGCATAAATAAAGAAGATTTTTTTTTGGTATGAAAATACTCGTAATGGCACCGATTTTGTCAAGCGAGAGCATTCCTCGAAAGTGAATTTTTTGTGGTTGCGTTCCTAAATTTCAAGAGGTAGCGGCACTAGCATACATTTGCGTTTTACTATTACGCAGTCACCTCGTTCTTTCTTGCTCGCAGTCGATGACGTGACGCCACCAGTGGACTGTGAGATGAAGCCGCTGGCCGTGGAAGCAGCGACGGCGGTGGAGCCGAGGGAGGAGACCTCACCAAGTGATTAGGAGCGTGAGGCGAAGCTGCTGGTGATGCCGAAGTGGCGATGGCGGAAGAATCGAGGGAGGAAACCTCGCCGAAGTCAAGGGTTATGAGGGAGGTTTACCGGAGCCGGGGATTCAGAGAGAATGCTTGATCCGGCGGTAGCCAACGGACACAACAAGCTGGAGCGGTGTGTTGATGGAGGTGAGTTTGAATCGAGGAAGCAGCTGTAACGGTAGGAGGAAGAAGATGACTAAGGAAGAAAAAGAAAGATGAACATTAGACTAGATCCAACGATTAAAAGATTTGACCATAACTAGGGGAAAAAACAATTGCCTACTATACGGGGTGGACCCATCTAATAAACCCAATAAGTTATGGTCGACATGCTTAACCCTCCAAGTATTCGACGAACGGTGGCCCCTCTCGATTGTGGCGGCTGCTGTCCAATTCATGGAGCTCCGAACTTGATCAGGGTTGACGGGGACAAAACTGTTTCACCCATAACCGCGGCGACGCTTATATCGAACTCGATCTCTCTTCGTACAAAGTCGATCTGTAGAACGTGCCACACTACGTACGAGGACGGCAGCATGCTATATATATGTAATATGTACACTAGGACGGAGAGGGAGACATCTGTCACCGGCAGGCGTGCCGATTCATGGAGACAGGGATCCGTGATACGTTCATATTGGATCCACCTCTGTTCAGGAGCTTTGCAAGGCCAGAGTCCGAGATCTTTGGCGGTAAGTTCTCATCCAGCAATATATTTTCAGGCTTCATGTCGCAGTGGATGACCCGCTCCGAGCACTCATGATGAAGATATGCCAATCCTTTTGCCACCCCTCGAGAAATGTTAAATCTTTGCTTCCAACCAAGTAAAATCTGCGAGCTCTCGCCACCAAACAAGATTTTATCCAACGAGCCATTCTTCACGAATTCTGACACCAATATCCTATGTGGATCATCAGAACAGAATCCCCAGACCCTCACTAGATTCATATGGTAGATCCTGCCAATCACAGTCAGCGCATGCTGGAACACTTCTTCGCCTTGGTTTACGTCTGCCAACTTTTTCACAGCTACTACCCGTTCGTCTTTCAAGACTGCCTTGTACACAACACCTGATGCTCCCCTTCCAAGTTCATCCTGAAACCTTCTTGTAGCTGTCATTAACTCTACGTAGGTGTACGTGCGAAAATGGTTGGTAATCATTTCATACCTAACCTCAGCTGGCCATACTCCTCTTAATTGCCTACTCTCCCTCCTCAAAACAAACCATCCCAATACAATAAATGTTAGCTCTGCAAGAAATATCGGTGATAAGAATCCATAGAAGTTCAGATACTTCGATTCCTTCTGACCAGTCTTATGCATATCCAAGAAATGTGCTATGATCACATTCTTCCTTTTTTATTTACACATGTTTAATGGGTACAAAAGCCAAATATGCTCAAACCTGACCTTCCGAGAAGTCCTTTACCCCCTGTGGACTGTATTACTATCTGGATCCTATAATACGGCGCACTTCGTATCATCTGAAAGATCAGCTAGTGTTGTAGCATCCATGGATGCACGCTCTACCTCTCTGTTTCTCCTCACTGTTCCTCTCTCTCTCCGTAGAGCACAGCTCCGTGTGCTCTATTCTCCAGATGGCAATTTTGCCTGTGGCTTCTACAAGGTCTCATCCAACTCCTCCATATTTTCCATTTGGTTCTCCAACTCCTCCGAAAAATTGTCATCTAGAGCGAAAAATCCTCAACGCCCAGTGTACACTTGGGGATCCAAATTGATGTTAAATTTTGATGGGAGCTTGTCTTACAAGATTACAATGGCCTGAGTGTGTGGATCAACAACGTGAGCTCCTCTACTACTGAACAAGCCCGGCTCTTGAACACTGGGAACCTCATTGTGAAGGGCAAAGTGATATATATCATCCTGTGGCAAAGCTTTGCTTCTCCCACTGATACCTTGTTACCCAATCAGAGCATTACTGCTACTATGAAGTGGTATCTACTAATATATTGTTTATTCCTGGCCACTACAGCTTCCGTTTTGATAATCAATACCTGCTCTCGCTGTTTGATGATGAGAAGGATCTCTTATTTATCTATTGGCCAAATCCAAGTAGGACTATCTGGGAGAAGCTTAGAACACCGTTCAATAGCACCACAAATGGGGTTCTAGATAGCTTGGGCCATTTCCTCGGTGGTGATAATGCAACCTTCACGGCTGCTGATTGGGGCCCTGGGATACTGAGGATACTGAGACTAGATTTTGATGGCAATCTCAGGCTCTACAGTCTGAATAAAGCAGAGGGAAAATGGTCAGTCACATGGATGGCCTTTCCTCAGCTGTGCAAAGTACGTGATTTGTGCGATAGGAATGGAACATGTCTGTACACACCCTGCTTGCGCATGTGCCCGTGGATATGAGGTTATTGATCTAAGTGACCGGAGCAAAGGCTGCAGCCAAAGGTCAATATCAGTTGCGATGAGCACAAGGTGAGATTTGTTAAGCTACCAAACACTGATGTTTTTGTACGATCTAAGTGCACATCCTTTCGTTTCTCTCCACTTTTGCAAGAACATACGCTTAAGTGACTGTAACCGCATAGGATTTGAATACTGGCAAGGAATCGGTGACTGCTATCCAAAGTCTGTTCTTCTTGGTGGTGTAACGCTGCGTCACCTTGATAGTACTGATACCATGTACATCAAGAATCAAGATTCCTAAGGTCGCACAAGTGTCGAGTCCTCAGTTCCCCAGTCGCAACCTTTTGGTCCTAAATATGGCCCTAACTGTAGTACAACAAACAAATGAATTCTTTTACGGTACCTCAAATAAATATGGATCTTTTATTCCTTTTAATTTAATGGATGTGATTAACTGGTACTCTAACACAAGTAGCAAGGAGTATCACCTCAAAGAATTAGAGAGTACCTAAAGTGGAGGGGTAAAATTGTAATTAAGAGGACAATTACATTCTTACTCACAAGGGTATTATAGTATTTTATTCTTAGTTAGAGGGGTGTTCTGTTCGATCCAACCTGATACCCAAAACCTAATTTTACGAGATGACTGACGAGGCAGTTCACGAGGAGGGGGCCGCGTAAGAGGGGCAGCTTCGGGGTCGGAGAGGCATCGACCGAGGCTTGACCGCCGGCCGGTCCGGAGAGGCGGCGCCCAACAAAAACAAGATAGTGCATCTCATGGTCTCTGTCACGAATGATGGCGACGGGGAGGACCACGTGATGGAGTTGGTGTCGACATGGATGGGGGCTGCGCCGAAGAGCCGACGATAGGCGAGCATGTGGAGGCAGCCGATGCGCAACAGCTCTCCGACGAGCGCCACACCGTCTTCATGGGGCTAGCATCGTGCCCGCCCACCAAGGCCAACCTGCTCAGCGGCATGCTCGGTTGAGCCTCTCTTCTCTACTGTTTTAGTACTATACTAATTGTATTATTTTGATCATTTGAGCAAGTACTATTATGTCAGCTAGCTTCACATTCACAAGGGAATCCTTCCCCCCCTCCGGATTATCGGAACAGGGCCTAAACATGATCATCACTGACGGACACGAGGAGGCCCGTTACTGATTAGAGGCAACACTAACGGGTGAGCTCATGCCCATCAATAGTAGTGATGCACAAGGCAAGGCAGCCAACTTCTACTGACGGGCATAATATCCGTCCGTCAATAAAAGTGGGACAAGAGGCGCAACTTGGCATCTCCACTGACGGACAGCCTTCACTGACGGGCGCACCGCACGTGCCCGTCAGTGAAGATCAGATCTCCACTGACGGGTCCATTGTTGCCTGTCAGTGAAAGACCATTCAAAAATCTCCGCGCCTCGCTGCTCATCATCTCGCCGCTTCCGGATCAGAATCCTACTTCCCACCCTCTCATCCACCGTCCATCTCCACGCATCCGACGGTGCCCATCCACGATCCGTGTGATCACGTCCCATTGGCTGTCGTCCCGTTGCCACACCCCACATATATTCTCCCACCATGCAAGGGATTTCCCCACCTGCATCCATCCCTCCCTCACTCACTCCCATCGCCGCCCTTTCCATCTCATCTCACGTTTCGTTCTCGTCGCCGTCATCGGTGGTTGGGTGAGATGGCTAGTCGTAGGAAGGCAATCGGCGCCGAGGCGGCGAAGAAGGCGACGTCAAGGAGCTCCAAGGCCGGGCTGCAGTTCCCCGTTGGCAGGATCGCGAGGTTCCTCAAGGCCAGCAAGTACACTGAACGCGTCAGAGCCGGCGCCCCCATCTACCTCGCCGCTGAGGTATGTTTCTTCCGGATCTCGTCCATGCCTCGATTCTTGAGGCTTTTGTTTGTTAATCAGGTTCCTTCGTGGATTCCGATGTTCGGGTGCTCTTAGATCTGATTTGATTCTTATCCAGGTCCTGGAGCTGGCCAGGAATGTGGCGAGAGACAACAAGAAGACCCGCATCGTGCTGCGCCACATCCAGCTCGCCGTCCGCAACGACGAGGAGCTGACAAAGCTGCTTGGCAGTGCCACCATCACCAGCGGCGGCGTGATGCCCAACATCAACCAGCACCTCCTCCCGAAGGCCTCATCCTCCAAGGCCTCCACCGTCGACGACGACGACAACTGAGGCCCAGGCCTCCCCTCATTGTTTAAAAAATGTCTGAATAATACTTCCACTGATGGGCACAGGTTCCCGCCTGTCAGTGAAAGTCTATCTCTACTGACGGGCACAGATTCCCGCCCGTCAGTGAAAGTCAGAGACGGATGCCCTGGAAGTCTTTTCACTGACGGGCCGGAAGGTTCCCGCCCGTCAGTGAAAATCTGTCTCCACTGACGGGTCCTCCGCCCGCCAGTGGAAGTAGCACTTCCGCCCGTCAGTGGAAGTAGCACTTCCACTGACAGGAGCTTACTGACGGGCGAGGAACCCGTCAGTGATTGCCATTTTTCGCCCGTCAGTGCTGGTATTTCCTGAGGTAGTGAATTTAGCGCGGATATTGTACTGCACCAATGGTTCACTCTGCTATGTACCCCACAATAGTGGTCATATGAATATCAGTGGCGAGCACATGTGCTCAGGTTAGGTTATATATGTTTGGAATTCAAAAAATTTACCAGAACTAGAAACCTTCCACACTACAAGGACAGACTTGCACTACATGTCTGTTCTCCAAGCCTCCAGCCAGGCTCTCCCAGCTCTCATTGCGCTGCTTCCTTTTTAGTTATAGTAAACTTGCCCTGACCAGCACAGCTCGTAGGTCCAGCCATACTTTAGTCTGTGTAAATACATATATGCGAAAGATGTCAAGTCGACAAACAAATTTAGCGTGCACAAAACACAAGAACTAGATATGGTTAGTCCCCTTAAACAGATGATCCTTTAAGCTCTTCTAGTGAATCTCTTGTACTCAAATTTTCAGTGACCTCACATTACAAAATCATTAGCTGAAATTTCAGTGAGCAAACCAGTAATCAAAATCATTACACAAACCTGGAATCATCAATTTCAGTGAACAACCAACAACTCAATGCACAAACCAGTAATAGCACAATCCAGTGAACATGAACAAGGATCTCGTACATGTGTGACTGAAACAGTACATTGCCTCAGTCTCTTTGCTACAAGCTCTCCTTTTCTTGCCCACACGGGATTGCCTCTATCTCTCATGGAATTGCCTCTATCTCTTAGATGCACCACGTAGCTCAAACTTGAATAGAAATTTCAAATACCCTGGTTTGTTGTGAGCGCCATGGTGATAGATGCGCCCATTGCAAACGCCAGCATCGCCACACAAACGTTGATGCCTGATCATTTGGTCGAACACCTGTGCCGGCGTGTCAAGCTCAGGGACAGTAAACGCCGGCAGCACAGAGACCAGAGAGACCTCCATGGTGCTGTAACATTCAGGAACACGTCCTCCACAAGCAGGGGCATCTCCACGACATGGATGGCACCAGTTTTAGGGTCAGGACACAATGTCGAACACGTGGTGTGCGAGTTCGACGAGGGACCAACGTCCACGCGCGGAGCGCAGCAGCAGCAACACGGTCCGGTGATGGAGATGAACGTCACAGTGGGTGTCACGACAAGCAACTTGGCGCTCCATCTTCACTTCCAGTCGTCGAAGCAGGTCTGAATTCCCTTCACCGCCCAAGTTATGCAGTGACAGGCGTGGGGTTGCGGGTTGCCGGAGATGTGGACAATGGGGCAGGGTGGCCGGAGACGTGGAGATGGGAGATGGCGCGTGGTATGAGGAGGCTGCTCGCCCGTGCCAGCGCGAGCGCACGATGGTGGAGGAGGCGGCGTCTCACATAAATTAAATTAATGATAATAGTCAATAATGCCCTTCATTAAAAAGTTCTAAATTATCCTGCTAAATGAAGGGTTAGATTTTGTTGGTACTCCCCTCATTCTTGATCTATATCCGCTTAACTCCTGTCTTGTGCCCACGGGAACAGATCAATATCCCATGGCTGAAGGGAAACACTTTTTAGTGCAACTGAAAAGAAATTTAAATTTCGACTCAATTGTGTATATGTTACTGGATTTCCCGGCTTCCTTTAAAGTTCGGAACTTATGCAAAATACTGTATGCTTTTTGGTGGTCAATTAGTTATGCCATAAGACGCCTCTCACTTCGTACTAATCTTTTTCAGGTGGACCATCTCTACATCATGCAGGAAGCTTCGTCGCTGCAGGAAATTGAAAGACAAAGGAAAAGAAAAGCACCCACTAAGCCAATGACTTGCCACATTATGCTATGGTAGTTTTAGGCTTTTAGCTGCTTTGCCACAGGTTCCTTTTTCTGTTCAAGAATGACATACGATAACCATCCGCCATACCTTTGTGTAAGACTTGTGGTAATCATTCGCATGATGACCTTATTTAATTTGCCGCATCTGAAACTAGCCGTGTCAAAAATCAAACAGCATGCATGACTTGCCTACAAACTAAAGTCAAAACAGGTGGTGGAATGTGCAATCTACTCTGGTATTTTTGTTCTGGAGTTTCAACAGCTTCGGCCCGTTTGGACATAAAGTAATTTTAGAGTTTTCTTGGAATACCATGTTAAAGAAAATATATAGTTCTAAATACTATGAGGTGTTTGGATCCAATAAATACTGTAATTTTACAATTCGTGGTATTCACAATACCATGGTTTTTTCAGAGTATTAAAAGATCCACCTCCGGACCTCTTTTTTTCTAAACCGAGAAACGCTTGCTCGTTCACCTCTTTCTCTCACCCATCTGCTACGTAACTTCTTCCCTGTTCCTCTCTTTTCCAGCTGTTCTTGTGCCTCGCCTCTGCAGCGAGAATCATCAAGTGGAGAAAAAAGCAGTACTTATGTGCTCCTCGCAGTGTGATTCCTCGATAAAATCCCTTCTTCGTGTTGATTTACGTTGTACTACCTGTGTTGTAGGGCATGTCGCCGTGCCTGCCGAGGACCCCGCCCCTTAGACTCCCATATGTCCGGCGCGCCGCCTCCGAGATCACCTCGCTCCTTGCTGAATTGCGCTTTTCCTCCTTTCCCTCGCCTATATCCACAAGGACATTATAATCACTAGATAGGTGGACCGATCTAAAGCCTTCGCCTACACGTTTGAAGCATCGGAACGTTAGATATGTAACCTATCCACGATGAGGTTTTTTTTAACGAAGAAAGGGATGATATTACTCAACCAAAATGGGTACAATCACGGGCCATAATATGTTCAATATCAGCTGAACAACTACCTAGCCAGCAAGCCGTACGATCTGTGAGTTTACCAGGTACTGCTAGCTCATGAGTCACCCTATTCTGATCTCCGGAAATTCGTGACAATTGCACATCCCTTTCACCTTGTAACAATTCCTTCGCCTCCTAAATCCTATGGGCAAAGATGGAGCGGTCCGGGAGCCTGGAAGAGAGCATCGCGACGGCCTCCACACAATCTGACTCCATCAATACAGGTCTACTCGTGCATTGATGTGCCAAAGCAATACCTTCACGGTATGCCGCCAGTTTCCGCATCCAAAGCACACGCCCGTGCCAGCCAGGTTGCTCCCTACATCATAGGCTCCATCAACGTTTAGCTTTGTCCATCCGACCGGCAGGGGAATCCAGCTGAGTCGCTCCACCTAAGAAATTCCTGTACGAACATAAGGGTGTGATAAGCAACCTAAAAGATTCACAATCTGCTTACCTTTGGTAAAGTCTGCCTTAGGGAACTGGTGAATAGAAAGCAGGGATTCCACATAGCTAAGGAGAAAACGTTTTGAAGTATCAATAGGGGCTGGCTGCTTATCATGAGTGATTTCATTATGGACATGCCATACTCGCCACAGGATCATGAGCACTCTCATCCACTGACCTTCATCAAGTTTTGAAATTAAAGTTAAAATCCAATCGACCCCCTGGATTCGGAGGGAGTCCTCGGATGGCAGGTCCCACTCAATGCTCATGGTTTGCCATAAAGCATGTGCGTGATTACAGCACAGCAAAGCATGATAGGTGTCCTCATCTTCCTGCCCACATATTCGGCACATGCCATCGACCGCCATACCCTGCGCATTTTATTTACCTGTGTGGCAAGGGCGTTAGTAGCAACTCTCCAAGCAAAGATGCGTACCTTCTAAGGAATTGGGCATTTCCAAATAAGGCCCCAAACAGGATGTGGACCATCTGGTCGAGCACTCGAAGCACCTGCGTCCAGACTCCTAAGCCGCTCCAAGAGGCTGAATTGGTATGCACTTCGGACCGAGAAAATACCCTTTTTATCAGGATGCCATGCAATGAAGTCTTGGACATTTCTTCTAGATGGAATGATCGTGTTTATAGCCACCACATCAACAGGACAAAAATATTGCTGAAGAATGTCCTAGTTCCATGCTCCCTCCGGAGTTAGAAGATCAGCCACCCATTTTAACCGACAATGACGCCGTGGCGAGATGGGTCACAGGAGCAGATCACGAGGAATCCACGGGTCCCCGCCATATCCGCACCTTCGCCCCATTGCCTATCCGCCATATTAATCCTTTCCGGAGCAGCTCCAGGCCGTATTCACTAGCATGCTATGACACATCCATTCCCTGTAAAGACAATGCCAATTAAATTACCATTAGAAAATTATCAAGCCTTACGTACCTGTGCACATAAGGTGTTCGTGTTCTGAATAAGTCGCCATGCTTAGTGTGCAAGAAGCGCTTGGTTAAACAGACGCATTTCTCGAAAACCAATATCACCATACGATTTAGGTCGCGTTATGTTGTCCCAAGCTATCCACAATGAGGTTTAAACCAGCATTAGCGCATGGATTCAAATCCTTCACGTACAAGAAATGTTCGAGCTAATTAATTAACCAAACAATGGTCGTATGCGTGAAACTCGTTTGGATATTCTTACTCTACTAGAACACATACTGTAGTATTCGTAGACTATGTGTATTTCGTACCCATAATTTGAAAAATTGTGGTTTTCCAAAACTGTAGTTTTAAAAACTCTTTACATTCAAACGGACCCTTCATGTCTGATAGGTGCTGCAGTATGCCAAATCTCCAAAACTTTCAGCAACACAAACAAATCTAAGTTAACTCCTAGAGTTCCTCTCCATGCGTATTATTCATCTCTTATCGATCAATTTGTTGCGAAACTATCATTGTACTTTCTTCAAGTTGCAAATATTGGCACTCAGGAGGTGACAAAAAAAGGCTTATCACATCATGAGAAAAATGACCTGAACAAAGCCACGAGGCTGCCGACAATTGGCATCTTAACCTCGATTTCCTCAGCACTTCCAAAATGTTATGGAGCTTTCAGCTAACAGCAATTTGATGTTTGAGAGCACCAATGGAGTGAAAACAATCGACCTAAGCGACGATGTTGACTTGCTGTTACCAGAACTTGATTCTCTACGGGAACATTATCATGTGGACGAGATAATATAGCGGGTTCTAGGGGTACACGAAGTAATTGATTGTGATTTAGATTTCTTACTTGATATCTGCGAACTGTGATATTAGATGCAGAGAAGGCAACACAGCACAGGAAATTAGGTACCAAAATTTAATAAAATTATGATTACCTTGCACAAACAACACTCCCATACTCCTTGGCTGGTGAGCTGGCATGTAAATCGAGCTGGCAGCTCCACAGGACACACCACAAAACAGGCAACAGAACAACATCCCGGCTGACTTTAAATCAGCTCGACAATACGTATGGCGCGGGCATCATAAGGCAATTCTTCTGAAGAGCAGAAAATATGTTACGAGACAATTCCATTGCAGCTTCCCTTCTCTCTGTCTCGGAAATAATACAAAATGGGGGTACAAAAAAAATACCAATGCCATGTACTTTTTAACATGTTCTATGAAGTTCTGAGAAGCGGCAACAAAATCTCCAAACAAAAGAATGAGGGAGTGGGGGTACACTTCAGCTCAAGGAAAACCCATTTTCTAAGGATAAAGATCTACAGATCCAGACGCTGCTGTGGTCGAGAGGCGCATCAACAGCAGTGAGTTAAAAAAAGACAACACCCTGATTACAAAAAGTAGTCGGGGGTCTTGCGTGTTGTGTCCGGCTCAATTTGCCGCGGCGCTGGATCGAATTGGAGGAAGTTCTGATCCATATTCTCCCCAATTTCGAGAATTGCAGCCATGTTACCACACCGGTAACAGTAGTTTGGCGCGCTGAAAACTGTGACAACGTTCTTCTCCTGCATAATAATCAACACAAGGAAAAGCAATTATTCAAGTTCCTTGTGAGAAAATTTTCCTATCTGGTGCTCAAATCTAGAGGTGTAAAGGGAAATTTTCTGTGCATGTTCCATGTGTTCAGGAACTGAAGGCTAAGTAATGATCCTGAGATCAACAACCAACCAGGTACCAGACATCCAATCAAGTTCTGCTCTCCTAAAGAATCGTGTCATACATGACTAAATAATCCATCCACATGGACCAGATCCTTTACATGTCATTAGACTCCTAGATAAACAATCAGCAATTACCATTTTCAATTTATCATGGTGTCACTCTTCCAGCATCAAAATCACTCAGAATTCATACAGTTTTACACTGCAGCTTCTATTTTTTCACTACCACGCACATACATCATCTCATACATAGTTAAATCAACTGTTTATCCTATCTTATATGCTGAAACTCAAAAGTAGGTCATAATTTTTTTAACAGAGCTATTAAAACATTATAATGAAATGAAGTTTAGGTATTATTTCACAATACTATTACAAGATTTGCTATCCCTTAGTTATAATAACATGAGTTCTTATCTGGTAATTAGTAGCCCTGGAAATTTTTACTAAGATGGTTTATCCTAATATTAAAATGCCAATAACAATTTGGTAGAACTATGATGGGAAAATTATTAGGACGATTGAAATCTAACACAATGAATACCAACCTGGGCCCAATTGAACCCTTCCATCACAAGTTGATGGGCCCCTTGAAATAAGGCTAAGTCCATTTGTATGGTTGAACTGTTGTGCGATATCTTGTCCAAATGTGTATCCTGCTCCTCTTGGCGAAATTCCCCACCCGCATCGGTCATCCGGGTCAGACCACAAAAGATCACACATGGGTCCTTCATGAGGGACCTACAACCATTTTAGCGAAGATACAAAACATTAATCAAGAGTTGACAAAGTCTGCAGAATACAGCACACATATTCTGCACAGGACAATGATTCTTAAACCCAAAGGCGCTGTGAGGTCAATTTCGTGTAATGTAAGAACAAGAATCTGTACGAAGAAATTGGCTAGCAAACTGCAAAAATATACTGTAGGTTTCAATTTGAAGTCACTTTCTCACCAAACCGAACTAGCAAGCAAAGTATCATGCAGGACTGCAAAATGGTGTGAGCTCGGTTTTGCCTACCAGAGTGTTCACCCAATCATAAAATAGAAAACCACATAAACGCAACTGGTTACACAAATCATTCTGGACTCTGGATCTTCTAGTTTGCTTAATTTTAAGTCTTTTTCCCATAGAATGCATTGCATCTTGGTAAAACATCCAATTATACATCACAAAAAATTGGAACACTTCAGTGTAACTTCTTAGACCAATCATTGTATGTAATAAATCTTTGCTCAGAATACTTATTGTCTATTGATGAAGATCAATGTTTTTAAAGAACGCCATGGCCCATGGGTGCCACGCATAGGCAAGAAAAATTCTTAAATCACATTCGATGGCAAAAAAGGGAAGATGTACACAATCTTCTTCGTTGCTCAAGCCTGAGGGCCTGATCTCTACATATAGCTTCAATAATCTAAGACATCTGCTTCTGTTCTCAAGCTATCATAACCTTCCACAAAACATGCGAGCCTTATCACCAGTTCACAAGGAGGATGTCTATGTAGTAGTTTCAAATCAAAAGACTTGAGGCATAAAATGATCCATAATTAGGAACTGGCTCAAAGGTCATGGTAAAATGTTGTGTACCTCTTGTATGCGATCAAGAGAACGAATATTGTCCAATGTATCCAATGATGGTGAGAGACCACCATGGAGGCAAAATACCTACAAATGGATTTTTTTTTCCTCTTTCAGTAGGCATACATGGAATTGAATTCTATGTCCATATTAATAGACCAAACCAACCATTTGGTGAAAAGAACAAACCTGGTTTTCTATCAAAGCTGTGAGAGGCAAATAATCAAACAAGTCTGTGAAGTACTTCCAAACATTTGCATTTCCGTACTTCCGTAAACATTCATCGTAGAAGCCATACCTGTATCCAAAAACTCATGTCAAGAACACCCTAACACTATGGGTGTGCTTGCATTTCACAAAGTAACTCAACGTAACATAACACCTCAGCTAAAGTTCAGACCATGATACTACCATTATAATTTAGTTCTATTCTTGGAATGTCCATTTTCAAACTCAAGCCTGGCATCGCTCCATTTTTGTAGAGGGTTCACGGCAGTAAGCCAGCATTAAGTTATGACTTATGTCACATAATTCAGTGTAATGTAGGTAGACCATAACGTGCAAAGACAAACCCTTCATTGACTGCTAACATCGAAACTTCCACATGGACCATTGAATGACATCTGGGAGGGAGTCAGGAGCTACGAGCCCTCATAAATGATTTCTTTGTCTGCGAGGGCCTTATTCACAAAACTGCCATGGATATGGCCCTCAAGTCCACCTCAATCTGCACATCTCGCCCATCCAAATCTCACGCAACAGCCCAGATGGGAGTTAACTGGTGAAAACCCAAAAAAAGGTTCCACTGGATACTTCCGTAACTGATTTTATTCAAAAATAAGTATATAACATATTGAATACTAAATTAATTTATATTGTTACAAACGAAAGTAACATGTCTTTATTTCTGTAGTTATATACATATGATCAAAAAAGAGTAAGGATATTGTGTGCAGCTTTTCACTAAACCAATTAACAAAATCTCCAGTCCTTCTCACAATAACATAATGACCTTCAAGATACAATGCATTACTTATAGCACAAGGACTAAAGTCACCATTCGCCAAACATAGGGATGGCGATGGACAAGACTTTGTGTGAAAGCTATCCAATATTATATCTGCACCTTTTTTTACCATGGGATGTATTGTCGACAGGAAACTTTTTACAGATATCATGTATTAGAGACAAATGGCTATAATAGACAGATATGTAACAAATTTGGATATGGATATTTGATGAATAAGGGTGATATGGATATTTGAAATATATTTCAAACAATATGATAGAGCAAGAGAAAGATATGATAAAAACTGTTCCAAACAACCACATCATTAAAACATCTGAGTCAAAACTGTTGAAGTGGGTCTTAGCATGTCACCATCTAAAAACCCAAAGCACTAACAGCACTTTACAATGCCAAAGTCAAACAATGCTAGCGATATACCACTGTTTCACGATTCTAAAAGCATAAGCAGAGAGTTACATATATCAAGGGGGCAGATCAAGCGGGCCTAAGTGTACCACAGTATCATGTTATCGCAAAAACTACAGTTCAACATAATACCTTTCTGTTGAGAGTTCTGTTATTACTAAAAACTACAGTTCTACATACCTTGATGTTGGAGTCCAAGACGCGTGGAATTGTTACATGGTTCAAGTGCAACTAGAGGTGACAAAATAATTGAAAGCCGAATTTCCAAACCATAATGAATGGTTTATGCCATTCTGGATGGTCAGTTCAGACAACATATCACCTTCAGCCTTTTTTCCATGCAATTAGAAGGTTTCAAATTTGGCCAGTGCAGAGTGTCTGGAGCCTGAACTAACCAAATGCACTAGATTGTACATTAGTTCCTACCAGTTGATAGAAACCATTTCCCAGCCCTGATCCATCGTCTGCGCCTCCTCAAATCAAGATCCGGAACTCCTGCCTTCCTCACATCGCAAATTCATGATATCACAAAGAAGCTACACTGGGTCCATTGGATGTATTGCGCAGCAATCACAGTTAAAAATTATCCCAGCCCGGATCCATCAGCTGCATCACCTCAAATCAAGATCCCGAGCAGCCCCGTCACATTGCAAATTCATGATATCACGAAGAAGCTACACCGGATCCATCGGATGTGTTATGCAGCAATACCCACGTCATAGCAGGGCTGAGGCCTGAGGGTCTGAGGGATTTGTTTCCGCACTTGTAAGAACTAGGAAACGTTTCTTAAAAAAATGTCATGTTCTCTCATTAATTTATACAATAACATATTGATCGTTGGTGTGAACAATAGACTGCTTGCCAAATATATCAACCAGAATAGTATTCGGTCAATTAGGCTCATTCACAGAAATAGCAGATTTAGATTTAGGCAAGCATCTTGAATAAAAAGTAGCCAAGTAACTTAGTAAAGAAGACTAAAATGTTTTACTGGCCTGAGTATGCGAAAAAGTAAAGTCACAGCCAGGAGATACCAAGATAACAAACATCCTAATCTTCTAACAGCAGAATGCTGTTAGTGCCTTTTGTACCACAAAATATTACTCCTGTCCTGGAGATAATCCATTACCAACTTAATCATTTCGGACTGATTTAGTAGATAATGCCCATATGCTTTCTGGTAATACAATACAGAAGTACCATACTGAAACTAGCAATTGGCAACTGCTATAAGAGTTTCCAGATTCAAGGAATAGAAACTCACACTTGAGTGATTTGCCTGCTCTCATGGTTTCCTCTCAATATTGTGATTCTGTCTCTATAACGAACTTTTAGAGCCACTAATAATGAAACAGTCTCCACTGAATAGTAACCACGGTCTGCAGCAAATGCCCAGAAAATCAATCAGTTATAATGCAGAAACAAATAAACACGATCCAAAGAAGAAATTAATCAAATTATAGATGGAAAGAAAAGCAGCTCACGGATTGAAATAATAGCATTTCTGCCAAATGTCTAACAAAATATACAGTACTGGTAAGCGACAATTCCTGCTAAAAAAGGATAATTGAATAGTGTCTTGTTGTCTGACTCATGGTTTTGCTGAAATGCATACAAACTAATATAGAGTACATCAGAAGCAAGTGCTGCAGACACATGGTTGTGATTCTTACAACTAACCATGCTGACATCAGTTCTGAGAATGTTTGACATGCAGCGAACCAATACGGTAGCAGAATCAAGCATACAAGCATGAAGACAGAAAATCCTTATGTGTTGGTCTACCAGTAGAGAACAAGCTGTTCATGCCTTTTAGGCTTAGTTTGTGCTTGCTGAACCGTGCTGTGCTGAACTTATTTTATATTAAGTTGCAAAAAAATAGCCACGCAAGTAGGAAAAAGTTGGTTAAACAAAAGCTAGCTGAACAATAGGATTATCATAGTGCACCGCAATGCCAAACGAAGCCTTAAACTCAAAGTTTTAGATTTCCCAGCGACCTGCGAACTTCTTCAACGAGGCAACCAAAACCATCACTCCAATTCTCTAAGCGCACTGTCACTAAAAGGAAAAAACACTCCAAGGCTTCAAGGAAATCCATCCGTGTCCACGAGAAAAGGCGATATGCTAAATAGCAATTCCTACTCAGCATGATCTTTTACTCGGTTAACATATATAACCCACATGTATGTAATCAACAGAAACAAACGCTAAAATCATGAAACAGTTATAGCAATCTGTGAAACGAAAATAAGAAAAAAAATATGATCTGAACACCAGCAGGATCTAGCGAATGCACACCCCCTCACACTCTCCGGTAATCAGATCGAACGACCTCACCAAATCCCCGGATCGACCGGAATCAAACACGTGGCGCGTGAGGCGAAGAAGGCCAGAGCATCGGGAACCTACCGACGTAGTCGCCCATGAAGAGGTAGTTGGTATCGGGGGTGTCGCCTCCGATGCGGAAGAGCTCGATGAGGTCGTAGAACTGGCCGTGGATGTCGCCGCAGACGGTGACGGGGCAGCGCACGGGCTGCACGTTCCACTCCTCCATGAGGATCGCCTTCGCCTGCTCGCAGAGCGCCTTGACCTCCGCATCCGGCAGGAACTTGCACTCCCGCAGCTGCGAGATCTGCCGGTCCAGATCCGAGTGCGACGGCATCGTCGCTGCGGGCCGGTTCCCTCCCCTCCGCCTCCGCCGCGGCCGCTGCTGAGTTAGGGTCCCGGCGCCGAGGAGGGGACGAGGCCGCTAGGGTTTCCAGGGGATCGGGGGAGGAGGAGCAGGAGATGGGAGGGTAGGAGGTGCTCATGCCTCCATTTTCTCTCACTTCGTGCGTTTGCTCGTCGTATAAGATGGGGGATCTTTTTTTTCCTTTCTCTTCTCGCTGTCTTGGTATTTGTTTGGTTTTGGCTTTGGTTTGGTGATTTGGTCCTCTTAAGAATATCTTATGAGTTGTTTACGGGAGGAAAGGTAGGGCAGGCGTACTTTCCAGGTGTAGAGATTAGAGAAAGAAAGGATGTTTTGTGGAGGAGATGTCTGTAGTCTTGTTATCGTTGCTGTGTGCATAAGCTGCCCCTGCACTGCATTTTAATTTGGGCTCTGCTTGCAGGCTTGCAGCAAATGATAACTAGATAAACTTTACAGGAACAGAAGTACTTTTTCCGAAAATTTTATAGTAATTGCAGTCCCTTTTAGTTAGAATAAATAGCGCATTATACCCTGACCGGACACTAGTCGCATAAATTAATGGTGTTTGCAAATGTTTAGACCTAATATAGGGCCAGTTCTTTTCCGCTTTTTTTGCAGCTTCTAGGTGAGAATAAACTGAAGCTGAAAAGAACTCAAAACTTCTGGTGCTTCTCTGGGCAGCTCATCACCCTTTTCTCGTTGGTGGAAATAAGCACCTCTAGACCAGCTTCCCGAGCTTCTCTCTCGCTTTTCTCTCCCCGGCGGTCCCCCCGCCCGTCTCCTCCGCCCCGACGCCGCCACTCTCCCTCCGCCTCCGCCCGGCCTCCCTCCGCCGCCTTCCTCCCTCCGCCACCATCCCCGCCTCCCTCCGCCGCCTCCCTCCGCCGTTCCTACACCTCCATCCGCCGCCTCCCTCCCTCCGCCACCATCCCCGCCTCCCTCCGCCGCCTCCCTCCCTCCGCCTCCGATCCCCGCCTCCGATCCCGCCTTCCTCCGCCGTTCCCCGCCTCCCTCCGCTGCCTCCCTCCGTCCGCCACCATCCCCGCCTCCGATCCCCCCCCTTCCTCTGCCGTTCCCCGCCTCCCTCCGCCGCCTCCCTCCCTCCGCCACCATCCCCGCCTCCGTCCGCCGCCTTCCTCCGCCGTTCCACGCCTCCCTCCGCCGCCTCCCTCCCTCCGCCACCATCCCCGCCTCCGATCCCCGCCTTCCTCCGCCGTTCCCCGCCTCCCTCCGCTGCCTCCCTCCGTCCGCCACCATCCCTGCATCGCCGCGCCGCGTGAAGGTGCATGCCGCTCCTCCAACAGCCCCCCTCCCCCGACCAGCGCCCACCTACCCGTCTCCTCCACCCCGACGCCACCGTCTCCAACGCCCAGCAGCACCCAGCAGCTCAGACGAACAAGCCGAAAGAACTCGAGGTGAGTTTGCCCGAGCTTCTCCCCACCGCAGTTCATTTGGGTAGAGAAGCTAGAAACGGTTTCTGGAGAAGCTTAAGCTCAAAAGAACTGGGCCATATATTGGATCAGACAATCTCTAATAATATACCTCCGCTATTTTTTAGATGATGTTTTATTAGTATTTTAATGATATAAAGAAGAGAATAGGAGGAGAAAGACAAAAGTCATTTCTTAAACAAGAAATAACCTTGTTACTAATACCTACTAGCTACAAACAAGCAATGGCGTTGTTGGAGACTATAGTTATTTCTTAAAATGGGGTCTATCAAAATTTATTGAAGAGCTTCGGGTCTTAGTAACAGTGTAGAAATAAACTTGTTGGAGAGGTTATTACTTTACATAAAGATGTGCTCTCTCTCCTCTTAATAATAAGTTAAGAAATAATTTGTTAGAGATACCCTATATAGAAAAGGTTATAGTTTTTATTATTGACTTTATTTTATTATATCTGCCCCTAGCTTCGGGGCATCCATTTCAAAATATATCTTTGTTGAGAAAATTATGAGTATTTAACGCAATATTTGCACTCACTATTCTTTTCTAATGCTTTAGAAAAGATAAAGTGGTTGTAGCATATCTGCATTGTCATTTCTCACTCACACTATCTTAGATTTAGTGATATATTGAGAACTAAACTATTACTAGATAGTTAATGAAGGTGACTATACTCCTTGCTCACTAAAAAGTGCGCATATGTGCATCTAAGAACACCAGGAAATACCTGTGTATGCATCTACCAGTTCTCAGAAAATAAAAAAGATTTAGTAGTATCGTTGTTTATAGCCGACCTGCGAGGTGACACCTCGAGCCCACCGTAGGCGCCACGTGGTACATGATGTAGCACTACCATATGCACAATCCATACTGAACTGAGCCCACGATACCTGTCTCGTTATATTACCGATACCTTATTCCTTCACTGCACGAGATTCTGTTTCTTTTATCGGAAACTCGGTGCATGATGAATTGTACAGATGGACGCCATCTCATGTCCTATGTAAGAGTTAGTGGGCCCGAGGGTGTCAGCTTGTATGGTGTGAATGTTGAAAATATGGACCGGCAAAAGCTCTGCATTTCTGTAACATAACCAATATTATGTGCAAACATTTATAGTTTAGGCAACTAGCGTAGACTAGTAATATGTACGTGCTTTGCACGTCAGGCCACTATATGTGAGTATAATGCTAATCAAAATTACAACAATTACATACTATATCATGGGATATTCGGAAGAGTGAGATACACGGAGGAAACTTAACTTTAAGTGGATTCATGAAAGCCATTTTGGTTTGGTAACAAATAAATTCCAAAACAAGAACAGGTTGTCTATGAAAGGTTGCGAATCCTTTAAATTTTTAAAACAAAAACGTAGAATATGTTAGAATAAATAAAAAGAAATCAAAAATTTGATGTGAATCGCCCACCTCCTTCCTCTCTCTCAAGTTTATCATTAAATGATGTCAATTGTACCGAACTTGAGACACGACAATTTTTAAATAATTTAAAAACATAAAAGATTAAAGATATAACTATCTGTCGGTAGTTCTCACATTTCTCCTCGTTATACATTATATATTTCTCAAGTTCATAATTCATCTTGTTGTTTTTATTAAGCATTAAGCTTATAATTCATATTATTGTCTTTAATAAAATTGCAAAAGCAAGGAAAACTATCTTCTTCTTTTTGTGAGGGATATATCTAATTGCTTTCTTGCTTAAATTGGGATTAATCAAATGGCAAAAAAAAGGAGACAGGTGCCATCTCCTCGCTCCTCCTCTCTGTCCCTTTTTCTTTTCAGACTCCGTTTTTCTCACGATTTGGTTTCCGTGGTTATTATAGGATTTGGAAGCGCTGGGCGTGGCCTGGACATGCGACAGTGTGGCTCTACGGCGGTTGAGACCTCCGGCGGTAAAACTCGACGACGGGGTGAGGAGGCACAACGATGGGCTCCACTTGTGAACGGCCAAAGCTTGACACATGGCAATAGGGCTTCAGCGGGAAGCGATCCAGCGAATGGTTGCGCGGCTATGGTGCCATGGAGGGAGCCATGACGTTTTTTCTTTTTATTTTATTTTACAGAGGATTTTTTTGGAACCACACGGAGATGTAGCTGCTATCGTAGCTGCGAGGTTTGAAATCATCTTGCGTAGTCGTTGGCAGAATTTTTACCGTTGTTGGAAAAATCTAGAAATGCAACGTGGCATAATCTAGTGCAACCGAGGAGTTGATCCAACGGCTGTCGACGCTTAATTTGCTAACTCGATACCGTTGGATTAGAATACATCAACAGACAGTATTTAAAGTTATTGGTATATTATTATATAATATGGGAGATTCTACTGTCCTTGAAAAGTACTATGGCCGTCTAAGCCATTCTATCTGACGGTTGTTACACTTGGTACCTTCTGGTACTGCTGAGTCCATCTCGAGTGAATAGGTGGAGGTACCAAGTCATCAAGGGTAAATGGTAATCATGCATATCCCCCATTGCCCCATCCATCGTTTTACATCAGCAAAGTTCATGACTTCTCCATGTCATGAGGGGCACGTCATTCCCTTTCTCTCTGCCTTCTCTCACGGTCTGATCATCTCGATGGCTGCGCTGGTGCGTCATGACCCTCCGTGGCTCGATCGGTTGCCAGGAATCAGGGAATGATGTTTGCGATCGGTGAGCAACAAGCAATAGAACTCGCTGCAAACATAACTTCTCTGTTGTGTGGCACTCGAAAGAAAACAATTTTCGATTGTGCCTAGCTAATGCTAGACACACCAACACGAGATATCAGGACTGCAGATTGATCTAAAAGGCTAGCTACATTCTCAATTATGATTCCATCGTAAGAAAAGACAGTGTTTCCACGTCCAGTACATCTCCGGCGAGCGCATGGCCCGCGTCTGAGCAGCATACTCGTCACGGTGCCGCACGGTGCCGCACAGTGCGCACCTGCTCTTCAGCCTCTGCCTCTACAACTGCACGTCCGCATCGCAGGCATGTACCGGCAGGACGAGGTCGCTTGCCGTCGTCACCGTCGAGAGGCTCCATGTCCAAGCCAGCGGCCCAGGCAGCCACTTCTCTGGCGTGGGGGCAGCCGCTTCTCCGGCCATGACAAGGAGTAGCTCTTGACGACAAGCTTTACGACGAGGAAGCCCAATGACAGCGGGATGAAGGTTATAGTTACAATTATATCCCTACTCTAATCAATGATAGATCTTGAAGAGGTACCTATATTAGATGAGGAGGTACTGGTACCTCGTGGTACCTCCCAAGCACCGGAGAAGTTCTCATATAATATATAGAAAGGAGACAGAAAACCTTAGTTAACCTGTTCAGATCTTTAACATCTGACAGGAAGCCTAAAAATAGAGTTTTTTTTACGGTACTCTACTCTTATGGAGGGGTGGAGTACCAATCAATCTAGCCCTTTATTGAGAGGGAAATTAGATTAACAGTTATTGAGAAAAAGTCTAAATTAGCTCTGTACAGAATACTGTAAAAGAACTCTTTTTAAACCGAACATATGAAAATGTCTGGTGTAGTTTCAGGATAGTTCTCGTATGGTAAGTATTAGCATTGGTGGAAACACATGAGATTGGTAACACCTCTGTAGTCCTCCCTCACTCGTTCAGAAGTATCATCGGTGTAAAATGTATCCCAGGTGCACCAACCAAAACCAGTTTAGTATAGCTAGCATCTGTGGCAAGCTGAGTTAGAGGCTCCAAGATGGTAAGGATGCAAATGCAGATGATGTTGCTTCAACCAACTCCAGCTATCTTTTTCTTTTTTCCTTTGAGAGAATGTCTGCAAGTGCCTCTCAACAGCTCTTCCAAAGTCAATTCATATGATCTGAGTAAAAAAGCAATGTATTCAAGGAAAGCAGGTGATAAATTGGATGGTTTGCATTTGTGCCGTGGTGAGCTTAATGGGTGAACTGAAAGAGGAAGACTTAGTAGAGAAAATATTGACATACTTTACATCATTTGCGATGACTTCAAATAAATGTCGTCGCTGGCGCAATTTGACAATACGATCAGCTGCTTCGATCTGTAAGACCAAATAACACCTATATTTTTCTTCACCTCTATTTGAGTAAGTGATTTGGCCATTTGGGAACCTGTGAATCTTGCTAACAGGAGCATCAACTATAATTTTCCATTCTCTCGCATGAATCTCTCTCTCTCTGTCTCTGTCTCTCTAAAAAGAACATGATGTTACATGTCCCGGCCAGATGCCATGCAGCAGTATGTCGACACAGTGGGAGACGCGAGGCTCGTCCACGCCCTCGACCAGGGGTAGCTGGGCCTGCCGCTGCCGCCGCTGCTCTTCGCCGTCAACGACGCCGATGTCTTCAACTCCCACGTACCCCGCCCAGCTTTATGATACTACATGCACACCTTGATTAATCACCTTCAGTTCGTAGAATCCATGAACATGCATATTTGCATCGGTACTGACGTACGTATATGTTAATCGCGATGAATTTCTGGGAGGAGGTGGAGCGAGACGGCTACGTGTACTTCTTCAGCCCATGTCGGCCTCGCCGCGGAGGCCGCTGGAAGGCGGCAGCCGAAACCATACCGGTCTATGACAACCGCGCCGGTGGCAGCTTCAGCGGGAGGGTGAACCTAATGTACTATAAAGGCCAGCGAGGGAGGACTCATTGGGCGTGGAGGAGTACACCACCAGGAGGAGACAGCAGCAGCAAGGGCCCGACTACGGCGGCCTGCGCCTGTGCCACGTGTACCGGCGTGACACAATGCAGGAAGCGCGCCTCGCCGACCAATTCACCGGATGTGCTCTCTCAGGAGATAGATGATACACCGATTCGGATGCATGCATGTGTAAGTATTGGGCTGTTAGAAGTTGGGTCACAGTAGAAAATACATTTGTGTGTTCAAACTTAATTGCGATGTTTTTTGTCAATTTAATTGAATCAGAGATTGTGAGATCATGCTGGCTGTCCTGTTTCTTAATTAAATCCAGCTACCCTAGCACGCCAAGTCGAGCTCCCCTAGCTCCTTGCCCCCATCCCCATCGTGTGGCCCTCACCACCGCTAGGTCTAGGTCCTCTTCCTCGGAATCAATCTTTCATCCTCGAACTCCATCTTCCCCTCTGCTCCTATTGTGTCCACAGAATCTGCCGCCCTGGCGTTCCAGGTACTACCTTGTGGCATATGCCTAGGTTTGCATTGAGGTTGTCCCGAGTAGCTGCGCGTGCAGCATCAGGCTCGACTGCATAAGCGGGCAGCCGACGCCACGGCGCTCGGTCACAGGCGCTCAGCGTGCAAGCACAACAGATAGCACGGCCATGACAGCAAACCACCAGTGGTAACAGGTATCCCTTCTCTCCACTCCTCTTTAGTTATGAATTAGAGATCTGTGAATTAGGGATTTCGAAAACGTCACCGTTCGAAGTTTGAAATGTTGTTGTGGTTTGAAGTTTGAAATGTTGTTGTGGTTTGTGAATGCAGGGTGACTTGTAGTTGTGCACCCAAGTTTTCTAGATCCACCACTGCCACCGGAAGTCTCTAACAATGAACTAACTAACACAATAAAGCTCACTCGTAATAAACTAACTTAACACCTTTCTAAAAATCTCTAACAAAAATGGAGTGGACTAGGCCGAGCACGAACACGGAGGCGTGACAATGGTGTACACATAATTTGATTGAGTGTGGTGGCGTAGCTTTTGTAGATTGGATTGAACCAACCATAATGGATTAACACTATTGATTATTTTATTTTTCCGTAGCAAAGCACGGGTCGTCCTTCACCTGCCTTTCTTTTTCACCTTTCTAAAAAAACTACAACAATAAATAACAAACTAACTATTTGAGTGCCCTCTTCTTTTCCACCTTCCTAAAAATCTCCAACAAACAAACAAACTAAAACATAATAAAGCTCCTCTATAACAAATTAATTTAACATTTTTCTAAAAAATCTCTAACGAAAATGGAGTGGACTAGGCCGAGCACGAACACGGAGGCGTGACGTCGGTGTACACATTGATTGAGCATGGTGGCGTAGCTTCTGTAGATTTGACTGAACCGACCACAATGGATTAACACCATTGATTATTTTATTTTTTGGTAGCAAAGCATAGGTATTCTGCTATCAATATTGACATGTTGGGGGCGGTGGTGCTGCCATCCATTGTTTGAGAAATTAAGGCGACAACAACCATGCACGCGAGGTGGGGTAGAGAAGATGCCACCTTTCACTGTCTTTATTAATATTTGACGTGTTGGAGAAAGTGGCACCACCATCCATCGTTGGAGGCGATTGCAACCATGCCACAGGGTGAGTTGGAGGAGACACATAGCAAGGAGGGCGGCCGAGTGGGGCGGAGTAGAATGGAGGCCGCATTGGAGGTGGACCTCATCGTAGAGCATAGCTAGAGGCATTGAGCGATGTGGAAGTGGCTGGCGAAGCAAATCGCATCTTAATTGTCATTGCTGAATGTTGCCATAGCCGCATGCGCCGCCATCCATCTTCGAAGGTGAGATAATGACAACGAAGATTCGATGGAGTTCAAGACAACGCACACATCATGAAAGAGGGATGCTAACTGGAGTAGGATGGCGGTGGTTGGAGCCGAAAGCAGAGTTTCTAGGTGGGCAGAGAGTGAGAGTAGGTGGAGGTAGAAAAATAACACACCTATCTTCTTGTAGAGTGGGGGGTGGAGAAGGAGATGACGAATGTAGAGGAAGAGATTCGGGGGGTGGGGGGGGGTGCATGGTAATTAGCGGAGAAGGAAAGCAAGAGAAACGTCTTTTGATCAATGCAATATGTCATCTTCTTGTTTTGTAGCAATACATGGGTACCCCCACTAGTATATATAGTCGATGAGTTCGTGCGGGTGTGCCATTGGTGCGAGTCCCTTCTTCTCTGTATTTTACTTATATAAGAAATATGTAAAAGGAGGATATATTAGTATATTCCTCTCATTTGAGATATTACGGTCGTAAGATCTAATTATATATATACACACACGAAGGGTTTTTTAGGAAAATTTCAGGGTACCAAATGTTTTGTACTTAAGAGCCTACTTATTTTGTCGTAGTCTAATGAACAAAAAGACATAAAATGATTTAGTGGTCTTTATACTATCACAAATTTTGCATTTAAGTCATAGAGAAACGAGTCAAGCCACGGGCGCGGGTTCTTTCTAATCTAGACAGGAAAGGAGTACGTCAGGACTACCAGATTGAAATTGAAATTTGGAAACAAAAGAGAATGAGACGAGTCAAAATCTATCACGCGATTAGGATTTGGGGTGTATTTATTGGACTTTAACTTATGTCTAAAGAGCTTTTAGATTCTAAAAGTATAAGCCTAAAGAAACATCTAAAAACTAAGAAGTGTTTTTTCAAAAGCACCAATAGAAAATACATTAGCAATCCAAAAGCACCCAAAGAGGTTCTTCTTGTAACCCTCGACTTCCCGCACCCCCTAAAAGCAAACTACTCTCATAGCTGATACAATTTGCCAAAAGATACCACAAGGTATTCCTTCAAATCCTAACTTTTTTCCTCCTCCCGCTCCTCTCGTTCTTGTCCTCTCATTCCTCTTGCCGCCTCCGAGCAACCCCTGAGCCACTGATGGCCTCCCTTGCCCTCGAGCCGCTGGCCTCCTCACCCCCAGCCACCGGCGTCCCTCTCCAATCGCGGGGGCGTGCGCTGCGGCAGCAAGGAGGACGATACGTCTAGGAGCTGAGGGAAGGAGCAGCATGGGGCTCGTCAGCTGTTGGTGGTGACGGCAGTGTGCCGTGGGGCTGCGTGGCCGGGCAGCGGTGAGTGCGCTGACGCAACAGCAGGAGCAGGAGAGGCAAAGGGTAGTAGGGCTGAGGAGGCGCGGCCACGGGGCGACAGAGTGGGCAACGATGGCCGGAGGTGATAGAGTTGCAAGGGAAGGCGGCGGCAGGGCCCAATAGGCTTGGGGAGCACTCGGGAGGTGGGGGGTGGCGGCGGCTAGAGTTTGCCGCCAACACCCTAGCCGCCGCCACCGCAGTGTATCATTTATGTTAAAAAGTATAGAAGACATCTAATTTATGATAAAATGGGTTATAAGCATGTCATTTATGTTAAATCAGACAAAAATAAGTAATCCACATTTAAATATGACTTAAACATCATCTTCAATAGGTAAAGGTATTTTAGATATTAGACATTTACTAAAATTTATAGGTTCACCAACCATATAAAGGCCCCCTTCTAGACGGCTTCGGCTAGTGCATAAGCCGGCTTAAGCTTAATGGTGTGGGGAAGCTGCGGTGTGGGGAAGCCTGATAAGCCCCACCTTCCCCTTCTAGACGGCTTCTGAGATTTGAGCTTATAGACAGAGGTGGATTGTAGAAAGTCCGTAATACCCTTTGCCTTATTCATTTGTTGTTTGAATGATAATAACACTATTTTTGTTTGTTTTCATTCACAACTTATGCAATGTTTACTGAATTTATGAACCTAAAAATTTGCAATGAATGACACTATTTAAATTTCACTCAAATGTTACAGCCAATACATAGACCAATTATTCCATACACACACCAATAATCTCAGACTTGTATTTTTCCTTTCCCTTCTTTCTCTCTTTTCTGTAAACATTCTAGAATCAAAGGTCACATTTACAAAGCAATCTCATAGATCTTCAGATCACAACTCGATAATTCCCCACACGCATGGATGGCTAACAAAAATTCGATGTTATACACCCAATGCAGCATCAAAACATGAATCAATAATACATGAATCAATATTGCATTAGCAAATACTTCTGCATCATGATCCATACAACTGAGAGGCCGGTCGTGGGGGAGGGGACAAGGTCGCCGCCGGCGTCGTGGTAGAGGCAGAGGCGAGCTCGTCGTGGTCAAGGCAGTGGCGACTACGGCGGCGGGACCCGAGCTCGTCGCGGAGGGAGGGGCGGCGAGCGGATGGGGCGGTGGGAAGGGCGGTGAGCAGATGGGGCTGTGGAGGGGCCGAGGGCGGCGCGGCACCGGAAGCGTGAGAGGGCGGGGACGGCAACGGGTGCGGTGCGATGGCGGATCTGACCTCGTCGGTGGGAGGTCGGGCTACGATGATGGCGCATCTGGGCGGCCTCGGACGGGGTGCGGGGCGACGGCTCGAGCGGCGACCACGGCAGATCTGCGTCGCACCGCCTCGGCAGAGCTCGCCACGCCGCCTTGGGCAGGAGTCGGCGGGGCAGCCAACGGGCGGACGTCGCCGGAGGGAAGGGAGGGGCGGGGTGGGATGGGTGGCGGCGCGGATAGGAGCGTGGGGGATGGAGGAGGGCGGCGCTCGCGCGGAGGGATGGAGAAGGGGCGGCGCGGATGGGAGCATGGGGGAGGGCGGCAGGGTGACTCGGGTGAGGGAATCGGGGGGCAGGCAGGAGGATGGAATAGGAAAAAGTGAAGAGTTTTTTTTTATATACTCAGTGGCAGAATGCGGGTAAATAATACAAAGTAGCAGGGATAAAATGGTCACGGAGGGCAAAGGGAGATGAGAGAAGCTTGGGAAGCCCCATTTTGAGGCTTCATCCCACCAACAGGAATAAGGAGTGCTTAAAACTTAAGCTCAAGCTAAGCTTTGCCTTCTAGACAGCTTATAGCTTCTAGGGGCCATAAGCCAGCCTAGAAGCTGTCTAGAAGGGGGCCAAAAACATCTTTATCAAATAGGTCAGTTAGAGCAACTCCAGCAGCAACACCATCTCACCCGCCATAGCTAAAATAGAGGTTTTGGAAAAAAATAAGCTCCAACAGACCATCCATCCAACACGCCAAAAGAAGCGGCCCTCCATCCCGGCCGCTACACATGCCAAATATGGCGTGAGCGTGGAGACCCCCCATCGGCAACGACCCTGTCCCGGACGGTCCTTCGCGCCAACTGCAGCCCGCGTCCCCTCGTCCACCGCTGCTCGGCCCGCCTCGTCCACCGCAGTTCAGGCCGGCCCGCCCACCGTAGCTCGCGCGGCCACCATAGCCTGCCCCGCTCTAGATCTGGGAGCGGCGGCACCGGGGGAGAGGGGCACACCAGGGGACTGCCGGGGAGGGAGCTCGAGTTGGGGGGGGGCACCGGCGGAGATGGCGCCGGCGGAGCGAGCCGTCGGGGGAGAGGGGCGTCGAGAGGAGCTGGCGGGGGAGGAAGCTGCCGGGGGAGGGGGCTCGGGGGAGGTGGGCCGCCGTGATGAGGGAGCGCCGGGGGAGGGGCCATCGTGGGGAGGGGAACGGAGTTGGGGGAGGAGGAGCTCGGTTCGGGGGAGGGGGCTTGCCGGCGGAAGAACAAGAGAGGAGGGAGATTGGAGGAGAGTTAGAGGGGGAGAGATTGGTCGGGGGAGACGAGGGAGGTGAGGGTGATTTGAGGAAAATGAGAGAGGGGTGATTTGAGAGAAGTGAGATTAGGTTTTTATGTGCAAATAATTTCAAGGTTCCTTTTATGTGTAAATAAATTTATCAAGTTTTCTTTTATGTGCAAATAAATTTAAGGTTTATTTGGTAAAAAGAAAAACTCTTAAGACTTTGTTCTAGCATTGGTATTTGGTAACGGTGACCATCTTTGCCTAATTAAGAAAATCGTTTAAAAAATAGCAGTTCAAACAATATCCGTTTTAAATATAACCAATAAAAATATGTTGGTAGTTATATGATATTATTAAAATATTAGAAAGGAGAATATAGAGGGTGAAATATGGATATTCGGCTGAAGTGGTGGGATAATATAAAGGGAGAATATTTATAGATGACTAACCATATAAATATATAGAGAATAAAATTTAGCTAGTCTGCTGGAGATGCTCTTGCTGTCTACCTGCTGAGTAGCTCGAGCTACTTCTCAGACTATACACCGGCTCCGGCCGCTGCTTGTCACCGGGCACAGTTTACGCTCCGGGACTACACAGCGCGGCAGTCAGCTGCAGTTCAGCGAAAACGCAAAACGCAAACGCAAACGAAACCAAGCCAAACAAACCCTCCCGTTAAACCCTCCTCGCCGATCACCACGCAGCTCAGCCGCCAATGGACGACGCGACGAAGCAGAGGCACCAGCCGGGCGCCCAACCCGCGCGCCGGAAGGTGGTGGAGGAGCCCTTCGACCCTGCGCCGCCTCCCTCCGCGGCTTCTGCGGCGGCGGCGCCTCCGTCCCACCTCGTCGGCGCCATCGTCGAGAAGGGCTTCTCCGCCGCCGTGCCTTCCTACGCCCCGCGCCCCACCGTCCTCCCCTTCCCCGTCGCCCGCCACCGCTCCCACGGCCCCGTAAGCCGCGGCCGTCACAACCCCACAAACCCTAGCCCCAAACCCCACCATCCTGCTCCCTTCTGCCTCGGTTAGTGCTTGCTTGTACTCTCCGACTGACTAACTGCTCTTCCACAGCACTGGAACCCGGTGGCCAAGGATGCCGGCAAGGAGAAGAGGGAGGATGGGGAGGACTACGGGATGGACGTGGACGAGATGGACTACCAGCCCGTGGCTGCGGTGGCCGACCCGCTGAGGAGGAAGGAGAAGAAGGGCATGGATTTCAGCAGGTGGCGAGAGTTCGTTGCTGACGACGTGCCCCCCAAGCGGAGGCAGGCCAAGAAACACAGCGCACAGAAAATTGATCACGGGGTTGCTACCACAAAGGTGGGTGGGCCGGCAGGTGAGAGGGGATTGGGGGGAGATGACATGCAATTGGACGGTGTAAATGGCAGGGAAGAATTGGGTACCGCGGCTTTGGTTTCTGATGTGGTGTCAAGGAAACCGATGGTGCAGGTTGATGCAAGGGACGATCTGATGAAGGAGGGTGGGGCTGGGGTTGCTGAGTTGCAAGGAGAGGGTATGCAATTAGATGATGGGGAGCCATCGGTTGCAGCAGAGATTAATGCAAAGAACATAGCTAGGCTGGAAGAGATGTCGGCAGGGGAGATTGTGGAGGCACAGGCAGATATCTTGAATAGGATGGACCCGGCACTGGTGGAGATGCTGAGGCGGCGGGGTAGGGAGAAAGTGGGGGGCAGGAAAGATGGGGGGAAGGACAAAGGTAGGAAAATTTCAGGGCCAGGGAAGACTGCAAGGGCTATTCCAGATGACCGGTTGACGGTTGGTGAGCACAGTGGACACTCTTGGAAGGCATGGAGTGTGAGAGTGGAGCGGATCAGGTTGTGTAGGTTCACATTGGATGGAGATATTTTGGGGTTTCAATCTTGCCAGGAGCAACAAGATGGTAAGTTATTATTATTTTTTGCCCTCTTCAGTTACTTTAGCTTCTCTTGTGGTGGCATCAGAACCTGCCTTTCCTGCTTATAGGCAAGAAGACACATGCAGAAAGCGTAGCTGAGCGTGACTTCCTTCGAACAGAGGGAGATCCTGCAGCTCTTGGTTACACAATCAATGAAGCAGTGGCACTTACCAGGAGCATGGTTCGTTTTTTATAACTTAACCAGATGATGGATGGGCAAAAAAATATTTAGCATTTGGCTGTCTTCAGTTTCATATTTTAGCAATATCAACATCGGCACATATATGGATTTCTTTTGAATTGCGTGGTACATACTTTATCAAACTTTTATCCAAGCATGGCAGCTCTTGGGATCTGCATGATGTTAACATTCCACATCCAATTGGATAGTTAATTGAACGTAACTTCAACTGTACTATGTATGTTGCATGCATTTGCCACAGCATGACATGCTAAATGTGCTAGACTGCTACTTGAGGCTATTCCATAAATTTGTTTATCCAGAATCACTAGCTGCTAAACTATTAACGATAATCATCGGTATATGAGGCAGACCAAGCTCAAGATACTTAGTCGCACTGAACTCAGATTCAGATTACTTGAGCCTTGACAGGGGTGGGTGTGTGGGGAGGGTAGTTAGTGTTCCCTGCTTCATTGAATTCATAAACCTCAGATTGCAAAGAACGGCTTCATAATTTTGCATCATTTTTTAGAGTGTGACTCAGAAATGATGCAAGCTCTAGAAATGCAATGTAATTCAGCTTTAGTGTTCAAATTATAGGTTCCTGGGCAGCGTGTACTTGCACTGCAGCTTCTTGCTTCTGTTCTGAATAGGGCATTGCACAACCTTCATAAGATGGATCTGGCTGATAATGTTAAAGTAGTTAATTGTGCTGACAAGGCTGATGATTGGCAAGCTGTTTGGGCCTATGCCCTTGGGCCTGAACCAGAATTGGTTCTCTCTCTAAGGTAATTCATTTCTGAACTGATAAGTTCAATTCAGGTTTGCTTATTGTTGCCATACAATAGTTTCTTATTTCATCATAGTGAAGAGAGCCACTGAACTGACATATACTAGACAATTCTATCCAGTATAGTCAGGCAACCTTACCATGAAGCACGTAGATATGCTTAGTTTCCTTCAATTGATATTTTAAATGGCTGTATCTATGCTTGAAATGCATGCTTCAACAATGGGCTTTTAGTTCATCATGTTAGAGAGTAAGCATGAATAGATTAAGGCCATTTCATCCATAAGTTATCGGTGAAATTTAGGAAGATTTTAACCATAGTTACTGGATACGCTGCAACACCCTCCGAACCCCGATCCCGATCAAGCGAGCTAGATCCGGGTTCGAATTCAGTGCAGATCGGAAGCGATTCAGCATCCAATTTGTTGATGGGTGGTGAACCAAAATTGGATACCAACCAAACAAATCAGGAGGAAAATGGAAGGATGGAAGAATGATTGAGCGCCTGTCCCCATCGCTGCTTGGCCATGTCGTCTCCACCGCCACAGGTGTACTTCCATTGCCATTGATCTCTCAAGTAGGTCGGTGGGGAATGGAGCTGCAGCCTGCAGTCCTTGATGTTGTGGATAAGGTGAGGAGGATGTATCCTTGAAGAAGATGGAATCAATCTAGAGAGATTTCTTTGCAACCAGATTGGGACGATTGGAGAGGCGGGCGATGGTGCAGTCATTTAGAGCGTGGGGAGGAAGCTACGATGTTTTTTTTTGTTTTGTTGAGAAGAGAAGAGTTACAAACTTATGATGCTTCTTAGGGTTCTCCTCCCACTAAAGGGTCGTTGATGAGCTATATGGGCTGACTAGGGCCGTCTATTTCTTTACCTTTTCTTTTTGGGATCTCTTGTGTTTGAAACTATGTGGTATTTTGTTGTTTTCATCTGATTTTACTAAAGCTTTGGTGCCTATTGTTTGGTTCGCGAACCTTGATCTCTGATTCGCAAATTGGAGATGCATACCCTTGTCGAATTCAAATTTTATGAAATGGTGAATTGCGAATCGCAAACCCAATGATCTGTGTTTCTAGTAACTATGGTGTTAACATATATCCCCTGACCTCTCTCTCTCTCTTATTTTCTGTTTCCTCTTACACCCCGTTTGGATGTTAGAATTGGGCTTGGAATTCTGTCTTTTGAATATCAGCTGTTTGATGCTATTGGAATTGGGAACTAGAATTGAGGCACATTTCCATGGAATCGAAACATAACTAGGGGAGGCCTCTCCCAATATAGAGCCATGACCCTCTGAATCTCGTGGAATCGAGTTCAAGACCCACTTACCTGAGCCTCAAAGGCCGCCGCGGGGTCCCTACCGCCGTCGCTTCCCCTAGTCTCCGGTGACTCTACCCTTGTCGAGCTCCATCACCCCGCCCTGGCCTACATCTTCCTCTTCCTCCTTCCTCCTCCCCTACACATCAATCTGGATCTGGTGCAGCATCGTCCTCCACTACGGCTGTCTTTTCTGTCCTCATCGCCGGTGTTCTGGCCGTCGTCAAGCCACCGTCAAATGGGAGAAGGGGCAGGTCTCATAGCGCACCATGTAGCTGTAGTAGAGCACGCGACATCTGCGCCAGAAGCAATAGTCCGCGGCTGTGATGTCCCTAGTGCACCACCCCAGCCCGTAGATGCTAACATCCTCCATGCCGAGCCACACTATCTCCCTTGCCAGCTTGTTGCTAGCAGACATGAGCCTCTGCTGTGCGGGGTCAAACGCCATGAGGTCGACGCTGGTGGAGTTCTGCGTGTTGAGCAGGATGTGCGTGTTCCCTATGTCGCGTAGGCCGAGGAACAACATCGTTGCAACACAGGAATCAGTATCCATACCAAACCCGGCTAGCATCCAGGGAGAAGCCAATTGATCACCTGAGTGAATGTGTGATCCCATTTCTCTAGCAACCAAATGTGATTTGGATTTGGGTGGTGACTCCATTTCTATTCAATGGTTTCCTTAGCGAAGACTTAAATTGTAAGCCCATTTCCAATTTCTTCTTTTGAAATTGAATCGAGCCTTCATTTCCACAGACCCAATTCTATTCTAACATCCAGACGGACCCTTAGGGGTTTTATTGGTGAAGTTATATACTAAAAGAGCTATGACAATACCTAGCTGCTATCTGGGGATTATATTAGTTTTCATGTCATGGGGGTTGGGAACTACAGGTTACTGCAGTCATCTTAAGTCTCGCAACCCATAGGTCACTAGTTCAAATCCCGGAAATTGTAGAAGAAAATCCACACAAATAACATTTAGCAAATGTACATCTAAATATTTTGCTGTGCATTTCTGTAAGTCATGGCATCAATGTGAAACCTTTGTTATGCCATATATTTTTCTTTCTATAAATTATTCTACTTCTTTGTTCACTAACCAAAGCATTTGCAGGATGGCATTGGATGATAACCATGAGTCCGTAGTTTTGGCTTGTGCTAAAGTTATTAATGTTATGCTGACCTATGACATAAATGAGGCATATTTTGAATTTTCAGAGGTAACTTTGCCTTTTATCGTCTAGTCTATTTTCATTGAAGATTTGAGTCTTATTTGGTTAATCTCCCCCACCTGCAGAAACTAGTAAATAAGGGAGAGGATATCTGCACAGCTCCTGTTTTTCGTAGCAAACCTGACCTGGATGGAGGTTTTCTTGAAGGGGGGTTTTGGAAATACAACACAAAATCGTCCAATATACTTCCACATTATTGTGAAAACGGTGAGGAAGACGGTGATGAGAAAACATACCATTCAAGATGATGTCGTTGTGTCTGGACAAGATGTTGCTGCTGGCCTTATTAGGATGGGAATACTACCGCGTATCTGCTCCCTTTTGGAGGTCAACTTTGCTCTTTTTTTCCTCTTATCTGGCATGTTTCTTTCACAGTCCTGCAGGCTTGGGCCAGACATAGAGCTTTGTGCTTTCTTTTTATCTCAATATTTTATAATAGAATAACATAACCATTGGCTTCAAATGTCTATTAATTACAGTTGTGGTCATTGTTTTAATTGTGCCAGTGACAAGTAATGACCAATTCAAGTTTATTGAACAATTTTAAAAACTATTCGAAAGTTCTTGGCTGAACTATTATGTCCCATCTGTGGTTAACAACTTAACATTCTCTTTTTTCTTCCTTCTCTTTTCTTCTTCTTTTTCGTTGTGTGTAAAATCTAGACTCGAACTGGTAGCTGGGAGCTGGCCGGTCTGGATTAGTTTAGTTTACTCACCTTTTCTCTCCATGTTTTCCCCAAATCATGTGTTTCTTCAGTGTGTATAGTACTTGTCGTCTACATTCTAGCAGCCTCCTATTCCACCAGTATTGATTTTAGGTTTACCCTGGCCAAGTCATGATCGTTGATATATAATGATTACAATATGACTAATCATGTTTAACTTTTGAATTTTTAGTAATATCCTTTGGATTTCTGGGAGCTATATGCCTCATGGCAGTTCTAGGTGTCCCATACTTCTAACTCGTCGTTTGCTCTCATTGTTTTCTATCATCTAATATCCATCTATTTTTCTGGAACATACTCATGCTGGCTCGACTGTTTATTCATAGTGATAGCTTTGTATTGCACTTCTGTTACTTTGCTAGTTAGCTTTTTCAGATAGTTGACTAATTTTATGTTTTGTCGATCTTTTAGTTTTATTGTGAAAAACAGGTGTCCATGATTAAGGGTCTTAAATTCAAGATGTATTTCTTGTGATCTTAAATTCAAGTTGTGTTCCTTTGTTGATTCAGATGGACCCTCCTCCAATTCTAGAAGATTATCTTGTTTCAATTCTTGTGGCGTTAGCCAGACACTCTCCGCAATCTGCTGATGCCATATTGAACTGTACAAAGCTTGTTCAAAGTGTTGTTAAGCTGTTGGTCAAGCAAGGATCAATGGAAATTCACTCGTCACAGATCAGAGGGGTTACTCTCTTGAAGGTAATCTTCGGTGCTATAGACGACCTTATAGGGTAACATGATAGATATCTGACATCTTAGATTGACATATTGTGTGTTTATGTTGATATTGATTAGCACCTGAAGGTGCAGATTGTTGCTACTATAATGTTTCTTTCTTGATCATCCTTGCTTAGCATTTGTTGATAACTCGACCTAGTTATGCTTCTCCCAGTAATCTATTGTGATTTTGTTTCTCAATAGTTGATTGTTAGTTGAACTCAAATGGTTTCCTTTTGGATGTAAAGTGTGTTAACGTTTTGTATCCGTTGTCACTTGTCATAACTGATTCTTGAAGGTCATCCTTTTTAGTGGCAACGAGCAACAATATTACTTTGCGGTCTCCTCTTTGTTCGGAGTTTCTGATATCTAAATACACAGGGATTGTATCAATCATTCTTGCACCTTATGTCAACCAATCACACCCCTTTCCATAATGCATGTACTGACACAGAAACTAGTTGGTGGATTCTCGATATTTGTATGAGTTGCTTCTGCACTACGATTGTCCCATTATTATGATGAGACGATAAACACAATGAGCATATTAAAAGCTATTGTTAGTTGAGATTGCTCATGCTTAAAAAAATAAGTGAAAATCAGGTTGTTCCTTATTGCTTCTATTTTAATCGAGCAGGTCTTTTTATTAGCATCTAAAGTCATTTCTTCCTTTTGCTAGGTTTTGTCCAAATACAACAGACAAACATGCTTGAATTTTGTGAAACCTTGGAGTTTTTCAGCAGGCAATGTGGCACTGGTACAGAAAAGCTTATACCCTTGAGGATTGGATAAGATCTGGCAAGGAACAATGCAAGCTGAGTTCTGCAATGATGATCGAGCAGCTGCGGTTTTGGAGAACCTATATTTCTTATGGCTTTTGCATAGCGCACTTCACAGATTTCTTTCCTATTTTGTGCCTGTGGCTCAGCCCTCCAGTGTTTCAGAATTTAAGTAAAAGCAATGTTCTTTCTGAGTTTAGTTCCGTTGCAAGAGAGTCATATCTTGTATTAGGAGCTCTGGCACAAAGGCTGCCGCTTCTTCATTCAGTGGAGCAGCTTGGCAAGCAAGATATGGGAATTTCTGACTGTTATGTTGAGACATGGTCTTGGAGCCATGTAGTTCCAATGGTAGATTTGGCGCTGTCTTGGTTACACCTGAATGACATTCCCTATGTGTGTTCACTAATCAATGAGCAGAGTAAGAATGCAATGCACGTACCAGAGGAAAGATGCTTGGTTTTGTTGATTTCTTCTGTACTAGGCATGCTTAATTCGATACTACAAAGAATATCACCAGATGGCACTCATGATGGTAAAAGTTACTGCTTGCCTTGGATACCTGACTTTGTCCCCAAAATTGGCCTGGGCATAATTACTAATGGGTTTTTCAGCTTCTCGCGTACCGATGTTGTTGGACATGAGGAACACCTGTCTCTCCACGGTATATCATTGGTGCAGGGGCTTTGTCGGGTGAGATCCCAAGGTAACATTGATGCATCGTTATCTTCCATGAGCTGCCTTCAAAGATTAGTGCAGCTATCGTGCTCTGTTGACAGAGTGATCCAGGAAAGCGATAACAAATTGTTCCGAGCATCTCAAAGAATCTAAAACAGGGATAGCTGGCAAGATATTAGGAGAAGGCATTTCCAGTATATGGCATAACGACTTGTTGAACTTCCTAACTTCGCTGTTGCCAATGATTTCCTCACAGTGGTCCATATTAAAGAACATAGAGATGTTTGGTAGAGGAGGACTAGCTCCTGGTGTTGGGTTTGGCTGGGGGATGTGCGGTGGAGGGTTTTGGTCTCTGAAGTACCTACTTGCACAACTGGATTCACAGTTGGTCCTAGAGTTGGTCAAAATCTTCTCTGCAGTGCCAGAAGTTCTTGTTACTCTCAGTAAAGGTGCGAACACAGATAATGTGACTAATCCAGTCACAACAGCATCAGAGAGAATCAGTCCTGTCCTCAGTGTATCTTTGATAGCAGGACCTGGCCAGATCTCAATGTTGGAGAAAGCCTTTGATATCCTCTTCCAACCTTCAATACTGAAGTGTCTCAAATCTTCCATATGTCGTATTGCTTCTCAAATGAAATCACCAAAAACTTTTGAGTGGGACATAACTGAAGATGAATATCTGCATTTTAGCAGTGTGCTGAATTCACATTTCAGATCCAGATGGTTGGCCATTAAGAAGAAGAATCCAGATAAATATGCAAGAAATAACAGTGTCATTAATATGTCAAAAATGCCAGAGACGTTGGAGACAATTCAAGAAGAAACAGAGTTAGCAGAAGCTGTAAATCAACCTTGTAGCACGCTAGTTGTAGAGTGGGCACACCAGAGACTGCCTCTTCCTGCACATTGGATTCTAAGTGCAATCTGCTGCATCGATGATCCAAAAGGCACGCTGTCAACATCTGCCAACTATGCTGTTGATGTATCAAGAGCTGGTCTTATCTTTCTTTTAGGTCTGGAAGCCATTTCAGCTGCTCCATGTCTTCATGCTCCTTTGGTTTGGAAAATGCATGCACTTTCTACCTCTGTCCGTACTAACATGGACTTGCTTCAAGAAGACAGAAGTAGGGATATATTTCATGCTTTGCAAGAATTGTATGGTCAGCATCTGGACATATTATGCCAGAAATATTATAGATTTCACTCTTTCAAGAAAGATGAGGTTGTAGGATCTGTGTCCACTGTAGAAGAAGCAAAATCTATTAGTACTCTTGAAATCCTCAGATTCCAGGAGAAGATTCATGGGAGCTATACTACTTTTGTTGAGAGCCTGGTTGAGCAATTCGCAGCTGTCTCATATGGAGATGTTATTTTTGGTCGGCAAGTGGCTATTTATTTGCATAGAAGTGTAGAGACTACTGTTAGGCTTGCAGCCTGGAATGCATTGTCTAATGCTTATGTGCTTGAACTGTTGCCTCCGCTAGACAAATGCATTGGTGACATCCAAGGATACTTGGAGCCTCCCGAGGTATCATTTCTTAATTCTTTGTCTGCTTCTCTTCCAGATGGCATTTTTGGTAGTAACTGTAAATTATGAAATTCATTTTCAGCGTTTACTTTAAACTTGTTTAGGGTTTGCACATTGCACAACCTAGACTATGCAGAGTTCAAAATGTATGCTAGGTGCCAATTATTTGACGTCCGTACATATATGAACTGCATGCCATGGTTTTATATGATTGCCATTTACTTGTATTTTTTTCCTTCGTGAGAAGTTAGTTGCTTCTCTGATAAAACAGTGATGGCTCCACCGCTTAATATTCTTGCATTGCATTTGTAGGATGATGAAAGAATTTTGGAGGCTTATGCCAAATCATGGACATCCGGTGTCCTTGACAAAGCTGCCCAGAGGGATTCGATGTCTTTCACACTAGCGAGGCATCACCTTTCAGGCTTGTTTTCCAGTACAGTGCTTCTGGCAATGTGCGAAATAAGATGGTTAAGTCGCTTATCCGGTGCTATGCTCAGAAACGGCATCATGAGGTAACTTTTTCCCCCTAGATTTTCAAGAACATGATAAATTTTACCCTCAGGTTTTCAATTTTTTAATCATGCCCCACCCTTGGTGTTCGAAAAATTACCTCCAACAGGCTATGCTTCAGAGTTTTATTCTGCAAGGTATTGCACAAGAATCGCAGTGCAGTGATGAAGTTGGCCGAAGATTTGAAATCTTGAAGGATGCCTGTGAGATGAATTCTTCCCTCCTAGCAGAAGTTCACAGGCTGAAGACATCAATTGATCGATAAGTGTCAGAATATATTATTAGCATGGCAGGAGTTAAGCACAAGAAGAAAATAGCAGTCCATTCGGTTCTACGTCCATATTCGTGGGATTGATTAGGGTATTCTCCTTGCTGTCTAAGAAATACCGATAGTGCCAAATTTTCTCACGGACTCCGGAAGGCAAGAACTGCAGTTTTGGCGATTATAAATAACAATATGTTGATGACAAGTGCCAAATCATGGTTTACTTGCTATACCGAGTACAAACCTGACACTACAACCAAATCAGTCAATGCTTGGAAAAGATTGTGTCAATGACATATGGGGCATAGGGTTTTAAAGTGTCTCATGCTGCAAGTTTGGCATCGAATCAAACACTAGTCTAGGAAAGTTAAACTTGGCGAATTTATATGTGGCAAGTTGTGGAATTTAGGCAAACATGACGTGGGAATTTGAGAGACTTAACAGAAAAACTGCTATTACCATTTGCAATCTAGTCTCCAGATGTTTAGCATCCTGCTCCATATCCAGTTCTTTTGACTCAAGTTAACCTGTGCCAATTTGGCGTGCTATTACCATTTGCAATCTAGTCTCCGGATGTTTATTATTTAAATTTAAAATTGATATACATTAGCTGGTGCTAAGGACGTTAAACTTTATCATTTAAATTTAAAATTGATATACATAAGCTCATTAAATATGAATAGACAGAACTTTAAATATTAAAAGCCATTAAAGGTAGATTGAGTCTTTTTTTTTGAAAACAGAGTCGCGTATGTATATACATGAACGTACGTCCCCTTCCAACTTTTTTTTTGAAAGAACTGGCAGGAGCTCTACCTTACTCATAGATTGGAGCGAAATGTGACAAAATAACGGTTTGGGAAATAATTACAAGAAACTCAGGTAACAGAAAGCAACGAAGGAAATTAGAGAAAACAAGGAGGGTCTCCGGTATCACTCGACGTTCTGCAGAAAGCGAGCCTGCGGGAGCTAATGTCTTCTTGTGCCTTGAGGGCCACACGATCAACATCTGTAAAGACGGCTTGAAAGATGCGAGCATTCCGTTCCTTCCAAATGTTCCAGAGCGCATAGCTTACGATGCTGTAGAATCGTCTTTTGTCTTTCTTCGCTCTCGCCGTGCAACTAGACTGCCACCACTCGATCAGGTTGTCTTGGTTTTGATGAAGCAAGCTATCGTACGGGAGATTATTCATGGTGGTCACTCTACGGATCACCTGTCGGGCGAATGCACATTTAATAGAGATATGAATGGCGGTTTCTGTGTGAGATCCGCACAGCGTGCAGGTTGTGCCGTTAAGCCAACCACGTAATTGCAGCTTATCTGCTGTGAGGATCCTCTGTTGTATAAGTAGCCAAATATGAATTTTGTATTTTTCTTCGGTTTCCGCTGCCCAAATGGTTGAGGTATCAAACTTAGCAAAGGATCCTGAGAATTGGAACTCATATGCCGATTTCGCCGAGTACTGCTCATTTTGTGTCCATCTCCAGGAGACCCTGTCTGACACTTGCCTGTCGAGGTGCTGGTTTTGAACTAAACTCCAGAGGGTGATGAATTGGTTAACCTGCGCCGCCGTGCTGATAGCCCGTAGGGGTCGTAACCATCTATTGTCTGCAAGCTCATAAGCCACTGAGCGCAGCTTCCTCTTGATAAGCATGAAGAGATCTGGGGCAATGTCACAAGGTGCAGAGTTGTGAAGCCACCTGGATGTCCAGAACTTCGCCGTACAGCCATCTCCAATGTGAATTCTGGTTGAGGCGTCAAAAACGGATCTGTCTGCTTCATTGCATGGGGTTGGCTGACCCTTCCAAGATTTGCTATCGCTGTTCCATGCCTTCCATAGCCACCGGAGACGGAGTGCGGTGCTGAACCTTTGTATCTCTTTGACTCCCAATCCACCAAGGGCTTTAGGACGGCAAACCTGTTTCCAGTTCATTAGGCAGTGTCCTCCCAAGCAGGTTTCCTCTCCTTTCCATAAAAAAGCTCTTATGATTCTGTCGAATTTTTTAACTAATCCTTTGCTTATCTTGAAGGCTGAAAGGAGGTACACTAGACACGGCGAAAGGACTGCCTTGATGAGCGTTAGTCTGCCAGCTCTTGAAAGGAGCTTCCCTTTCCACCCTGCCAGCCTTGAGGACAGCTTGTCAATGAACGGTTGCACATCTGTTTTGGTGAGTCTGGAGGTGCGTAGTGGTAGCCCGAGGTATGTGCATGGGAACTGCCTCAGTTGCGCCTGGAAGCTCTGCGTGATTTGCTGTGTGTTAATCTGTTCGCATCTGATTGGGTATATGCAGCTCTTCTGGATGTTGGTGTGCAGACCTGTTGCTTCGCCGAAAATCTGCAGGCAGGCCTGGATGGCTTGCAGTTCCCTGCTGTCCGGATTTGCGAACATAGCTGCGTCGTCCGCATAAAGCGAGATCCTGAGCTCATTAGCGAGACCTGGGATTGGTTTGATTAGATTGAGCTGAATAGCCTGCAGCAGGATCTTCTGGAGGGGGTCTATGGCTAAGATGAAGAGCAGGGGGGAAAGGGGGTCTCCCTGTCGGAGTCCTCGCCGGTGCCAGATATGCTGCGTACGCTCTCCATTTACAATGAAGCAGCTAGAGGAGGAAGCTAGAATGGAAGCTATCCAATTCCTCCACCTGGGGCCGAAGCCGAGCTTCTGTAAGAGCTCCAAAAGGTACTCCCAGCTTACGGAGTCGAAAGCTCTTTGGATGTCTAGCTTGAGGAAGAGGCCAGGGACCTTTCGCCTGTGTAACATCTTGATGGTATTGTCAGTGAAGATGAAATTATCCTGTATGTCTCTCTTCTTGATGTATGCGCTTTGTGATTTTGAGATCAATTCCCCCATCTTTGGTGCCAATCTTCCAACTTCAAACTACACATAAGCTGGTTCTAAGGACGTTAAACTTTATCATTTAAATTTAAAATTGATATACGTAAGCTCATTAAATATGAATATATAGAACTTTAAATATGAAAAGCCATTAAAGGTACATTGTTTTGAAAACAGTCACCTATGTATATACATGAACGTACGTGCCCTTCAACCTCAAACAATCGGAATAATTAAGTACTGTAGAAAACAATAGTTACAAATAAATAATTTATTTAACTTAGCATTAGTGCTAAGTTTAGTGGTGGCGCTAAGCTTATTGACTCCATAGGGATAAATAGGTAATCTGGTAGTTTATTAAATAATACTTACAAATAAATAATTTATATCTTTGGATAATTTATTTAACTTAGTGAAGACTTCCATATATGTAGAAGAAACTCCATAGGGGCTCCTCCGAGGACGAAACAGATCTAATAGCGAAGGGGCAGTGGCGGCCTAGCCCTGGTGGCCCCAGGTGATAGAAGGGGGAGGCTCCACTGGCTGTTTGGCCCTGCCACTGCGCCTAGGGTTGGCTTGTCTGACTGCCTCCTTTCGTATGAAGTCTTCACCTTTTGGAATATTCCCAAATACGCTCGATTTTTTAATTTTTGCGATGTTTTTTTCCTGCGTGTGCAAAATAAAGAGATAAATAGACAATCTAATAGTTTATTAAATAATTAATTAAAATATATAATAGAAATATAACGAAAAGACATCATTAAGCTCAGAATAATATTATATGTTTTCGAGGCATCAAGCTTCCCCAAGCTTAAACTCTTTTTAATCCCCGAGTAAGGCATATGTAAGGAACTTATGTTTGGTGATGGCTTTGAGTCAAAGAAGCCATACCAGATTGGTGTATCATGTACCTTTGATAAAGTAATACATGAAAATCCTAGCAAATGAAATATTGCAACGCATAAGCATTTGTCCAAAAAGAATTTTTACCAATCATTAAGTCTAAGGTTGCCTTTGAAACTAAAATGTTAAGATAACAATACGAGCGAAAAATAAATCTCACTTCCCACCGATGCCTAGAAGGAAATATAATGTTTCATGTAAATTAGAGAGCAAGAGAACATTATAATAAAGCTTTTGGTGCTCACCTACTAGAGGCAAGTTACAAATGCAAAGCCTTATATACCAAAGTGTAGGGATTCTCAACGATTGTCGCACTGAGGATAATGAATCAAGTTTTTATTATGAGCATCACTTGTTATCATGTCAATCACAAATTATTATGATATGTCATCAATCTGGTAACTGAAAAATAATGCGGGGGTAGGAAGGACTCAATCAAAGAAAACAGAAGGTCTCTTGAAAAAACAAAATGATCCCCAAGCCCTAGTGATGTCCTAGTTGTTGATATTGTAAGAGCAGTAGAGATTGCCAAATGAATGCATAAGTGAAACCAGATGACATGAATTAATGCTCTCTAATATAAGTGAAGCATATGAGCAAATGCAAAATCTACTAAAAGATATAAGTGAAGCACGTAAGTAAAAATGAATGCTCTCGTATGATATAATTGAAGTGCATGAAGTAAGAATAAACGCTATCAATGGTATATGTGAAGCACATAGAGCAAATGTGAGTGCTCTCTAAAATTATACGTGAAGAACTAAAGCAAATGTAAGTGCTCTCAAATGATATAAGTGAAGATCATAGAGCAATATAATGAATCTCTAAAGATATAAGTGAAGGTCATGAGCTAATGAATGCTGCTGCTACTGAAAAGAATGCATTCATAGCCTATATATTATCCATCTCGCATAAAATATAAATTAGAGCTCTAAAGAACATGATACTCTCATCAACAATATTTTTTTTCTATTTTTTCTTTTCTCTATTTTTAATTTTTGCTATTTTCTGTTTCTCCTTTTTTAAACCTTAAAGCATGTGAGAGGTACCTTATAATGATAAACTCTTTTACAACATAAAACAAGCGATGAGCTCAGCAACTAGGCTATGTATGCAAAAATAAATCAAGTCATAAGTAAGTGATAAGTGCAATGGCAAGATACTCAAATGAAAAAAAAATGCTATAATAGGTAGATATGGTGGACACAAATGGCGAATCTTAGAAGGACTTTTGTGATGTCTTTCTTGTTTTTCTTTTGCACCGTATGTTCTGTTTCAACAGTTTTTATTGTCTCATCGATGTTATCTTTATTTTATTTCTCTTTTAGAGAGAGAAACATTTACCATGGATTTGGATGTATTGGTGAAGTATGAAAACTATCAATGTGATAAATACAAAACAGAGTACCATAGAGGCTAGCAAAGAAGATAGAGTGGAGTGATCAGCTTCGAGAACATACTCAACTAGTGTGGCATCAAATCAAAACATTACGTAACTCAATTTTATTATATTCAACATCACCTCCGGTTAGCTAAAACCTAAGTCTACTTTCACCAAGCCCCTATTCATTACAAAGCAACATCTTTACTCACATTTAAAATTTTGTGAAGCATGACAAGGTCTTTAGCAAATATCACGAGAAATAAAGTAACCGTCCTAAATCACAACCTCAATAAATGAGTAACAATATTAACAATAGTTTAATGGGAAATGACAAGATGCACTATGGTTGCCATCAATCTTTGCATAAGATAATTTAGCTATTTCAATAAAGAAGAAGCATTGTGCCTCAACTTCATGTCTCCTTTAATTCAATATCACAAAGAGGGTACGAGGAGCATAATTTATACTTCCATTATAACTGAAATTAAAAATTCATAGCAAGAGCACTAACAATAAAGTACTAACGTCTTCATCAACACCACCAATTAAATCAAGTAAATCAAAGCGAGCAACTAAATAAATAATCTTATTAACTCCATCTACTAATTTGTTCATAATTAAAGACTACACTTAAAGTGTTGGTTAAGCCAACCTATAACAACAATACCAAGTCCTATAATAAAGCAATGCATATAACAACTATTACCAATATGATATAAATATAAGGAACAAGAAAACTTAGCCAATTGGGGGAAAGACTCCCCCAAGATTTAAAATTTTGCTTCTCTTATATTTCCACTATGAAGATTGAATAATTAGACCACTTCTTTTTCTCTCAATAATTTTTCCTACAAAGATTAGTTCTTGCATAGTAATTATAGAGCAACAATCCTTAAAATAAATAATCAAATTAAACTCAATGAATACTCTACAAATAAAAGACAAATCTCTTCTTTAAAAGTAGCCCAACTAAAACGCGAGAGTATACAAATATTTTTAGAGACTATCACATGATTAATTTCAACATTAAAAATATGATAGAAACTCCTAAAAACTTAAATAGTAACTATAATAGTACGGAAAAAATATAAAAAATATAAATAATTCTATTCATGAATAATGAAGCATAACAGAGAGTCACAAAATTGGAGCATCAGGGGAAGCCCAGATCCTCTAGACGATAAAGCCAGGTGACATGTAGGGTCATTTTGGTCCTGTCGCTTAGCCATTCGGTGCTGGGTCTAACTCCCAAATTTTTTCAGTAGATTTAATACCTTCTGTAAATTTCAATTATAAATTTTCCACAATTTATTAGATATTCCAGAACATCTGCAAAATAGCAGAGAGGTTATTGAAGCAATTATAATGCAATTATAAGCAATAAAAATTGATACTATTTATTCAAAACATAAAATGAAGACTCAAAAGAAAAAGAAGACTCTAAACTTCTGGGTTGCCTCCCGAGAAGCGCTTTAGTTTAATTAATTGCTTGCCTTCTTACCTCGAGGCATCTAACCTTTTTCTTCTTTTAGATATGGGGCTAATGCTCCAAGTATTTACCTCAATTTCTTCCTTGTTCTTCTTCTCCTTTATTGGGAGACCGCATCACAAATTTATGAGGGTGAAGATTAAACTTAATGTTCCCCTCCATCATGTTGATCAAGGCACCACCGGTTCTTAAGAATGGCCTTCCCAAAATAAATAGGAGTGATATTATCTTTAACAACATCAAACACAATTAAATCAATGGGAATGGGACAATCTTTCGTACCATTATAACATTCTCAAGCATACCAATCGCTCTTTTAATGGAAGAATTCGCTAATTGAAGTTTCATATTGCAAGGAATAATACTATTCAGTTTTAATTTATTATAAAGAGACTTAGGCATGTTAAAGATACTAGCACCAAAATTACATAAAGAATTAATGAAATCACTATCAATTTTAATTTTAATAATAGGTTCATAGATATCATCCAACTTGAGTGGTAGCATTTATTCTCTAAGAATTTCATCATTCCTAAGACCAAGAACTTTCGTAGCAACCCTAGAAATAAATTCCTCATGTATAGGGTCTTTAATAGAGGCATGAGAAGAACTAATATGCATAATTTTAATTAGCTCATCAACAAAGAACACTAGCAACATCATGAGTATTTTTATCATTCATGGCATCTCATGAGGATTCATCCATATGCATATGAGGAGTATTTTTTATCATCATTATGAGTCATAGAAATATTATTAATAGCAATAATGGGAGCATCATCATCAATTTCAACAAGACAAACAATTTTAAGAATGGCAAGGGGAGATTTCCCCCTAAGCTTATCAAGAGCATTATAAATAGTTGTAATATTAAGAGAGAAATCATCCATTATTTTTCCTAATTGAACAATCATCTCTTATTGAATTTTCAATTTACTTTTGAAACTAGCATCAAAATTCTTAATCTTGGGAAATATGCTACCATTAAGTTTAAGAGAAGGACCAAAGCATTTTTTATATATCAAAACCATAATCTTTGCAAGTTGCATTTTCTTCTACCACATCATTTTCTTTAGCATCACATATCATTTTAATCAATCTATAGTTTCTCAATAGCTTGTAATGGCATCAAAAGTCTACGTAATCATCTACCCTTCCATCTCATTTTTTGGTTGTACCTTTCTTTTGACAATGGGAAAAGATCTTCTTTATAGCTTCTTTTGTAGAATTTAGCCATCTTTTCCAAAAAGTTCTTTATAGTTTGGGATGTAGAATCTAAAAAATTATAAAAAGTACTTAAATTAGCTAATCATGATGAGAACTTGGACAATCATCATTAATTTTCTTCATCTTCATCCAAGCATGAGCTACAGCCTCGTTGTACTTTTGTTTGAATTCCAAAATACCTTAAGCTTATTATCATGATCAACACCCAAATTTCTAGTATTTTCATCACCCATTGTAGCAAGATTAAACTAAGCAAATAGCAACTAAATTTTTTGTTGTTTAAATAAAAACTAACTAAGCAAGTAATTAAAAGAAACAAGTAAACTAAAGAGAAATGCAAAGCAAGTAAAAGACTAGTACTACTCTATACAAAAGCTTTGTGAGATCAGATTAGAGAGTGAAATCAATGTTGCTTCCTAGCAATGGTGCTAGAAAAGTTGCTTGATGGCCTGCAAGTGCACAAGATCAGTTCTAGTGTTTTCGATGATAAAGAGTGTCAAACCCACAAAGGAGGCAATGATTGACAATTAAAATATGTAATAGACAATTAAAATATGCATTTACTTGAGCTAGAAAACTCAAACTATTTTAAGAATAAATAAAAATATAAAAAATAAACAAATATTAAAAGTGTTAGGAGAGGTGTTCTACTAGCTGAAAATGAGGCATAGGGTTTATAAGTTTACTAGTAGCAATTCTGAAGCACGTAATGTGGATTCTACAAGATAAACGTACCAACTATGAATATTCAAGAATTAAATGACAGGCTAGTATTATTAGAAATAAGTAGAGATGAATCTACCCCTTGTCCATGCACCAATTTGAGACGTACATTAAGATATGAGCCAAATAATACTAATAAACTCACTAGCAAATACAAGAGAGGACCACACAGTTGGCTGCTCTACCCCATCCTTTGTGCTTACCAACCAATGCAATGCTAAGTATTATGCATCCCAATGGATCCCTTTCCTGCCGCATTCACAGTTCCAACCAGGACCATGGAGTGACTAGGCTACACTTTCTTACACTCTGCAGAAGTGCGCAACTGTACCCACAAACGACCTTGGTCATGTGTCTAAGTTTGCAGGGCTCATTAACACTCCCACAATCACAGAGCCATTTCACCGCCCGCGTAGTCATACTCGCGTCGTAGCTCGCACAGGACTACCGGTCTCACATTGATCCAACGTACCATGGATAGCCCTAACGGCTACACCACATCCGCAATAGTTGATCCAACTACTGAGGTCTTGCCTTTCCAGGCAAGTATGACCTAGGACAAAGGTATTTTAACTCAGTCCCGCCCATACAGGGAATGTGGTAAGCACGATCGCTACGGCGCTTAAGCACAATCGATCATTGGTTATTTTAATCTTGTATGAACAAAGCTATGTGATGAAACCTGCCTTCCAATGTGCCTTTAGCACATTTCTAGGGTTTCACCACCCACTATGATCACGCTCGAAAACCGGCGATCAACAATTTCACAATTGATTTATTTTAGAAAATAGGTTTTCATTGTGCCCATGCTATAGACAAGAAGAAAAAATTTGTAAAACGTTCTCAACGGATATTAACAATAAACTGGACTTGCCTGGTAATGGATATGAAATGGAGTTCGAGGGGTCTGTTTGCTAAACTCTGGCTTCTCACAAGAAATCCATAAAGTCCGATAAGGACTTATTCAAGAAATAATCTAACATAAATGCGAATGTCACGATGTGTGCATCGATGAACAATTCATTTTAAAGGTGCAAGGATTAATATTCACCATTGTCCTAAGTACTTTTGGTATAATGCACAATTATCAAAAGATTAAATAAATTTTTTAATTATTTTTAAGGTTCACATGAACCTTACATAATTATCAATTACTTAACTCTTATTTTATTTTGAATTAAAGATTGATATTATAATCCATCATGAAAGTTGGTGTTTTCAAGTATTTATTTTAGTTTTCTTTCCCCTTTTCCAAGAAAGAGAAAGTATTTTGACTTAAGAATTTTACTTAAAAGTTCACTAGCAAAGAATATAGTTGCTACTTTTGTTTAAATTTTTCTCTTCCTTCTAAAGAAAAGAGAAAATATTTTAATTTAATTATCTAACCTAAAATTTTATTTTAACCTTCACTTATACTTCAATTGATTTCTCATCTTTCTTTTTAACAGAAAATGAGTTATCTTGGTCTTTGTTTTTGTTTTAAAGAAAAGAAAACAGTTTGAATTTAGCTTTATTTTCTATCCAAAAATAAAAATAAAAACACATATTAGGCCCATTAGGCCCGGCTCTCTACCCTAATCCTTACCCGGCCTCTCTCGCTCAAGCACGCACGCACACACGCATGCACACATAGGGAAAATGAATCCCCTTCCTCTCAAATGCGCCGCCATCGCCTGCGCTCATCGCCGCCACCAACTGCACTCGTCACCGTCGCTCCGCTCGCCATCTCCCCTCGGGCACCCGCGCCGCCGCCTGGTTACACCGCCACTGCTGCACCCGATTGCACCGTCGCCATTTCTCGATCTTCAACGCCACCGCGGTCTCGAGCCTGGGGCTCAGGCTCGGCCCCGCTGCCGGCTCCCCCCTTGAGCTCCGGCCGTTGCCGCAGCTCTTGGCGCCGCTATGCCGATGTTCTTCTTCAAGCCCCCTTTCTGCGCCGCCTCTCCTTGCCTCGGACATCGCCTTCTCGATCTCCAACTAGAGATGTCACCACCAGTCGAAATGCCGCCACCGGCCACTGTCCCACTCAACGTCGCCACCACTGGACGGCGGTGGTTTGGCCGCACCGCAACCGTGGTGGTGCCGTAGCTTTGGTAAGTTTCTCTTTAACTCCTTTTTGCCCCATGGCCTGACTTCTGCATTCAACCGTGGTTGTGATGTTGATTTGAGTTTGGCTACGATCTGTCTATTGATGTCCTTATCTGAAGACTTCAATTTCTGCAAGTCAGATTTTTGATCAGAACAGATACGCTACTTGCCTCTAGCCGAGTGCTCTAGGGTGCTGATGCTTATTATCCTTGTTAGCTACTATGGTTTTGATGATGAATAGTACGGTTTCCCGCATATTAGGGGTATCCGTATACAGAATCCCGGGACTTTAGGAAGGTACAGCGTACCAGGTAAGGATCCCTGGACGACAAGGTAACCCCTCTCAGGAAGGGAAGACTCCCCTTAAACTAGGAAGTCAATCCTGACGTTTAGGGAGGCCAGAGTCCTACTCGAGCGTAAGTCCACGTCCAGTACGACCCTGTGAACCTCCTATATAAGGATCAGCAATCCCATAGGGGAGGGGGAGGTTCTACAAGTCCCCCAGATCCGACAGGTCTTTCTAGTCGCAGCACAAACAGTATAGGATCTCAGGAGGTGAAGCCCTAGAAGACCCGCTGCCTCGAAGGAGTCGAGCCCGGCGGTTTAGCTAGATTAGTCTACGATTAGGCCTAGGGTAGCCACTAACATACACCCCCTATTGTAAGCGTGTTCTCCATCAATATATAGCAACAGGACGTAGGGTTATTATCCTAAGGGAGGCCCGAACCTGTATAAAAATGGCTGTCCCCTGCTGTCAGAGCTCCTGGCACTTGGGCCCTAGAGGTCCCTACCCCCCAGTAATCATCACTCCACGAATACCGTAAGATCGCCGATTCACCGATCGTCGACAGGTTTATTTTCTAATTTACAAATAACTATTAAAAAGGGATGGTCTCTACCCTTCATGCCATATATGATACTGATGAACATCACATGGAGTTCTTTGTCTACAAATCAGTTATCTATACTGAAGAACAGATGCTATGATTGATTTTTACTTAACTAGAGGTATTGCCTCGCATCTACAACACACTACATATGTATATACATATACATGCATACTTTAGAGGCCGATAAGAACATATACTGTTTGATCTTTGGCTGGTATTCTATACTACTAATGAATGCAATATTCACTAAGAATATGATGTTACCTCTAAACCAATCAGTGGTTGTTATCATTTTTGTGTAGTGAAGGAACATATACTATTACTTGATTCTTAGAAAAATTGTGATGATGTTTTGCATCTGAAATATTTGCTATTAGAACTAATAAGAACAGATACAAATAGCTTGTTGCCTAAACACCGTATGATGATCATTTAATCTGCGGGTTCTATTGTCCTACCCAACTTCCTGCTATATGCATATGCATGGTTAGGATGATTGTGGGTGGATCCTTACCTTATTTCAATTTGGACAAGGCCGGGACTTGGTTTCCTAACTCTTTGTTGCTCTTGATCTGTGGTGGCCTCCTAGATCCTTGGCTTGTTCCTCAACTTGCTGGTGGCCTTGCCGTCCTCGCTCCCTTCGGCTGATCCTTCTCCTCCTTGCTGCCCAGCTACTTGGACCACCTGAGCTCCTCCTCCTTGTCTTGGTGATTTCTTTCCCTCACCCCTTGCTATGCCATGGTCTTGCTATTCTTGACCTTCGGTGGTTTCCTGGATCTTGACTCCTAAATTCTCTAGTGTTTGGCTATGGCTCTTGAGTTGAAATGGTGGTGTCGATGATACTGGCACTGTTGTGTGCTATTTTATTGGTTGCCTTGGTCCTACAGTGATTTCTTATGCTGTCTCTTCTTCTTGTAGTGGCAGTAGCCACCTCCTGCTTACCTTGCTACTACGTGGCTACTTCACTTGATCTTGGGCTACCTTATGAGCTCAGAAACTTTGACTCTAGTCAACATTTACATGCTGCTGGATAATCACTCGATGGATTGATGCCTTATGGTTCAAGAAAATTTGACTTTGGTCAATATGGTGGTCTGTTGGATAATTGTTTCGATGGATATACTGCCTTATCTCTTTACTTATTTTGTAAAACATTTTCTTTTCAAAATAAAATTCATGGAGAAAATTAGTGTAGGAAAATAAATTATTTTTATTACCTCTCATCTATTTTCTCCCTATATATCAAAATACTAGATTGGTCCAATTAGGGCCTTAGACATATAGCCCTCGAACATTTTTAAAAAACAAAACATTTTCTAAAACTATTTTTAAGAATAAAAATATCTTAGTTCCATCTCGGGTATTATTTTGCTCTCACAGCTAACCCTGCGGGTTTTGGCGAAATTGTGCCGTGGAACCACTTACTTTTAAAACATTGTTTTCAAAACATCTTGCCTCCAACAGAAATCTACGAGATCCTAATGGTCTCGAGTGCAAATATTCAGTGATCTTGGTTTTCGCAAATGTTTTCAAAGGTTGCCTCTCCCGACACTCGGTGCTCCACTACAGCTCGACGCTCGACACTGAAGACTAGGTTAGATATTTGTATAGGTAGAAATATCTCACTTTTCTTATTGCTTCTTTATTTTGTTTTTACAATAATGTTGTACTAAGATATTTATTTTCTATAATTGTAATCTCTTTTTATTTATTTTTCTTTTGTACCTTGTATCATCTCTTGTACATTTCAACTATATGCCTTAATTGAATAAAGTTTCAATTTCAATTTGTATATGCATATATATGAAATACTTGCGATGAATGACATGTATGAGATGAATGCTCACACAAGTTCCCCATTCTTAGTCTAATTTACGACGTGACTTGGCAGAATTCGGTCAACTCGGCAGAGCGAGTTGACCTAACCTCCACCTCACGCCTCTTATGACTAACCCTAGAATTAGGATTCTCACAATGGCTCTCATTAGAATCTTTATGTCTAACTAGGATGATATTATTTATGTGTATGGTACGACTATCACATAATATATATAATCTTCTTGCTTTCTTTTTTCAAAGTTAATCCTGTAAATTGTGTCGAGCCTTTCTTGAGTTTTTAGTATACCCTCTACTTTATTCATTAATAAACAATGTAAGTGGCATATTTATGGAGTAATACGATGATATCAATGTGTTGTATAAACAATCTTAGTTGTTTATATATAAGCTGTTCCAACTTCATGAGAACTTTGGGTAAGGTAGATGATTGTGTTATAAGGCTCCATGCATTCTTATAGCACAATCGATTACCAGGATTCATATCTGTGTGTATGGTTGTATAGGAAAATTGAAAGCATGGGTTCTAATCCGTAAACTAGAGTTTCTCTATCGGATCTTCTTGACTCACAAGTGCAAAGTAGTTTCATTGTGTTAGGATCCAGTGAGACAGGGTAGATCAAGTTTGGTGTATTATATTGCTTCGTGGATTTTTTTTGAGCTACAAGTCTAAACATATCTTGATTGTACCTAGATTCCTTTTATTTCATTTCGAGTTCTGGCTTCGAGCACGGACTTGCTTCTTCTATCTTACGTTGTTACCATGATACTTAAATCATCAACATAGACTTACTTTATACATAAATCATTCAGAGAATTTAGTATAAACTAGCAGGGTGCCCGTGCGTTGCAACGAAATCTCAAATAGTATAATAACATCTCATGTTCTGACCAAACCATAAGTCCATAACAAAATATACTGCTTTGTCTTACAATGATCTAATAGTAGAGTGCTCGTATAACACATGCACACATATAAAAAAATTTACACACATGTGTGGGGGAAGGAACAGCACCAGTAAGCCAGCTAACTCAGAACGTAAAGATTGAATTCTGTTGTTTAGTAAGATAATAAATTTCAGCAGAGTAAAAAACTAACTCAGAACGTAAAGATTGGAATATGTTTAGCAGAGTTTGTTGAGAGTTACGTAAAGATTGGAGTCTGTTTAGCAGAGTTTGTTGAGAGTTGGAGAGTTGGTTAGAGGAGGGTGTGACACCACCATCACCACAGCCACCAACTCAAATTTTATAGATAGTAAAGATATTTAGGGATAGCCCTACTTGTGTGTGTAACCTTTCTTGCATAAAAAGTTGCTTATTCTTATACATATCCATTAGTAATATCATTTTTATTTTCTTTCACTAAGATTAAATAGCAAAAGATGATTCTACCAATGACTGGAGCTTTAATGTGAGCAGTAATTTAGATTAGATGAGGAGGAGTACAAGCTGCTTACTATAAATACTTCTCCTTTCTTCAGAATAATCATAGATTTTCATGCATCTTCTTGCTTGTTTCATCGCATGTCAATATGTCTGATCGAATCTCTTCATGAGGGGCTTCTCCACAATGCCCTTGCATCGTCCCATTATTTCATATTTATGTGTACTAGATTATTTAGTCTCCAGCGACTTATGTGTGCACATACTTCTTTAGCTAATGGCTTCCTTTCGTAGGATGATTCATGTCTATAATGCCATTCAATTTTGGCTTCATACATGTGCCAGGTCTCAGCTGGTCCCCTTCTTTTCTTCTATACGGGGTATCTCATTAATCTAAGCAGGCAAGTCCCCTTGCCCCGCTTCCCCCGAACGTCTCCGGGTATGCGAGGTTTTGGGAAGCCGGAGTCCTCATCCTCTTATAAAACATAAGAAGGCCTTAGGATGGAGGATGGTATGAGGCACAACCTCTACTCTTTTTGATACATTTCTTAAAGTATGCAACTTTACATTGCCTCTATGATTAGTGAAATAATTAGGTAGTTTAATTATTCTATTTTGAACTTCAATGCTCGCCCTACTTAGTGTGTGGGTCTTGAGTATGGATCCCTTTTGCTTGCCATAGGATTTCTTGATATTTTTAATTACGGGACCTATTTTCTCCCCCTAATATTAGGAATAGATCTTCGAAGATGTAATTAACAAACTATGAAAGCTTCTTGTTGAAGGGTCAAATTGTTCTTATTTTCATGGATGCCAATGCAAATTCGACATGTATCCCTTATTAGTGTAGGGGTTTCATAGTTGTTTTTTGTTCATTTTGGAATATGCACATACATAGCACACCCAAATCTTCGAATGTTAAGACTCAAGGTTGCATTCCCCGCACTAGATCATAAGGTATAGTGATATTATATGCAAGTAGTCTAGGATTGATGAGAGTTGCTGCATGCAAGGCTGCATGTATTTAACATAATGTTGGTATATCGATCTTATTTGATCAATGTTTTCACAAGTCCATTCTTCATGTGGAAAAGATGATAGTTATTTCTTAATGTGCAAATAGCACACATAAAGTCTTCTTGAATTTTTAGGATAATTATTCTTTTCTCACCATTCCAAGACATGGATATTATGCACACTTTGTGTGGCACACATGTCATGGTATGCTACACAAGTTCAATATTAAAGAATTGAAATTCAACAAATATGCAGCAGAGGAAGAAATAGCATAACAAAATTTTAATGATAGAACTTGACTTATTATAAAATACTGATAATATATGTTTACAATCATACACATAGAAACTTAAAAATATTCATTCTCATAGAGCTTACACGCCATTATTAATTGTTTGAATGCAAAAACCACTATATCTCATAAAATTTATTAAAGTAAGTGTAGCTACTTAGACTGATCCAGATAAGTATGCATCGACTTTTATTATCTGAGCATCCATGGGCTCCCCTGCATGGGTGGGTACCGCAGGTGCGGCGGTCTCCTGCTCAAGGGTTATGGTGCCCATCTCAGTATCCAAGCGATCAACATCATCGATGTTCATAGGGGTCACAGTTTTATCTTCATGAGCTCCTTCGAGGACAAGTTTCTCCTGCTCTACGTCCATCTCCTTGGTGATAGCAAGATGAGCCGCCATCTTCTTCTACTCTTCGTTCTTCTAGCGGAAAGCGTCAATGAGGTGCTTGGGGGTGCAACAAGTCTTCGATTAGTGTCCCCACATGCCATGGCGGAAGCAAGTCTGGTCCTGCAGACCATATGGCTTCTCACCCTCCTAAGACTTCCTTCCCCTCTTCTGCTATTGAGGGTAAGGCTGTCCCTTGTAACCATTTACCTTCTTCCCCTTCTCGCCCTTCTGGCCTTTCTTCCTGAAGGTGCGCTTTTTCACATTGTAACATGCAGCATGAGCTTTGTGCCCAGTCATGGTTCCTGTGGGTGAGAGTTATGATTCCTCATTATAATCTCATCATGCTGTTCGACAACTTGCATGACAGCTATCAAGTTAGAGTACTTCTTGTACTTTTTATGACGGTACAAGCGCTGCAATAGCACGTTGCTAGAATGGAATGTGGAGAGGGTTTTTTTCTATCTTTTCCTCTTTTGTAAGCTCTTGACATAGTGCCTAAAGATAGTACAAATCTTGTGTAGAGGTAAAAGTGCATCTAGGCCTCCTAAGTGGGATTTGGTTATTAATGATGAAAAATTAAGAGACTAATGTATGTGTCAAGTGAATGGACATGTTTTAGTCCCACATGTGAAGTCCAACCGGCTTTGACGACCCAAAAATATGAAAAAAGGAAACAACGAGGAAACCGTGAAGTATAGATCTCATTTTCTAGTTTTAGTGATTTTAAAATCACATTGAATATAGGAAACACCATAGAGGGGAGTGATGAAAGGTTGGAAATTAGGCTAAGTGCTCGAAATGCTCAATTATATCTTTGCTTCAAATCCATCTCCACAGAAAACCCTAGTCCTTGCTCTATCTGTGACCCGGAGTATCCGGACTTTGGTCCGGCTTCTTCGGAACCTTGTTTAGGGTTTCTGCTAAGTATTGACCTAGAGACTCTGAGTGAGACTCCGGGTATGGAGAGCTTGTTGTAAGGTTCCCGGAGTATCTGGATTTTTCTCGAATATTCCAGAGTTTTTTCTGTTTAGCAACCAAAGTGTTTATCATTTTTGGCAGATACTCCGGACCATGACTTATTCAGAGTAACTAAGTATTACGTCAGGTTCTATTCGTTTGTGATGACTTGTCCAGAGTGTCCGGATTTGTTCCCGGATACTCTGAAGAAATCTATGTCTGGTCCCTGGAGTATCTGTCATTTGTGTTAGATACTCGGGATAAAGATTTATTCGGAGTAATTGAGTGTTTCTGCAGAGTCCATTCCCCATATGTTCAGAGTCTTTGGATTCGTTCCCGAATACTCTGGGTCACTTTCTTCTAAACTATCTAACCTTTGCTCTGGGTGGGGAATATAGCCGTTAACTTTGAATCTCGAATACTCTGGGTGTGTGTTCTCTGCAGCCAACGACTAGTTTTTTTAGAGTGGATTATTTATACCCCCATTGACCTATCCAAGCATAACTCTTTGCCACTTCAATTTCTACAGTCAAGTGAGTTTCTTCCACCTTCCTCAAGCCTAATCCTTTGATTCTTGCGAACAAGAGAGAGTGAGAGATTGAAATTCATTAAGCACTTTGTTGCTCCTATTATTCTCGGAGATTGGGATCTTCTAGACGGCTAGGAGTCCTTGAGAGCTCCCAAGAAAGTTGTGTTGAGCCTTAAAAAATTTGTGAAGGCTAGGATCCTTCTCTCTCAACGAAAGGATCACCAAGAAGGAAGGGCAGAATCGATCCATGCACCTTCTCAAGGAAAAGGCTTGAAAGAGAGCCAGCTTCGATCTTTGTGACCAAGCCCCTCAACGGAGACGTAGGATTTCCCCAAGTATCTGAACTTCGGTAACAATATCTCTGTGTCCCTTTGGTTTCAAGTTCCCCAATTTATTTTCCACAAGTTTCCATTTGTTGTTGTTGCTTGTGCTATATCTGCGTCCCTTTGGTTTCAAGTTCCCCAATTTACTTTCCATAAGTTTCTATTTGTTGTTGTTGCTTGTGCTATCTCTGTGTCCCTTTGGTTTCAAGTTCCCCAATTTACTTTCCACAAGTTTCCATTTGTTGTTGTTGCTTGTGCTACTAATATCTAGGGGTGCTCGTATAGTTCTTACAGTAGATAATCTTCTATTACGCTTAATTGCAAGAATGAGTTGAAATATGTTAAAAATTTGTTAGTCGCCTATTCACCTCTCCCCTCTAGGCTGACATTTTGATACTGTAAGAGCAGAGTTGTACTACACCACATACTTATATTCCTGGAAGTGAAGATTTCGCCATGCCTCTTCTGTCTTGGAGAGGAGCACATACCTGAGCTAGGGCTAGAAATGAGCCGAGCCGAGCTTGGAAAACTCCGAGCCGAGCCAGGCTCGGCTCGTCTGCACCAACGAGCTGTGGGAGCGGCTCGGCTCGGGCTCGGTCCAAGCTCGAGCCGGCTCGGACCGGCTCGCGAGCCAAGCCACTACCAAATAGCCGGCCCTCAAGGCTCAAGGCTCAAGGCCTCAACGCATGTCCCAAATCGATGAGTAAACGGACCCTATGTGCTGCATCCCTGCATATCACGACGCCGCCGCCGCCGAACGCGCCTAGGCCTAGGGCGCTCCGCCGCTGGATTGCTGCTGGTCCATTGATCACCGGACGCTGGCCTGCTGCTCATCCGCCGGCGCTGCAGGTCGCTGCCAACGCGCAGCTCATCCGCTCGGTGCTGCAGCAGGTTCGCCGCCGTCAATCTTCTTCTCAATCTTCTTGTTGGAGCTGAATCGCTATACTCTCTGTGTGTTAAGTCTTTTTCATGGTGTATGCGGGAAGCTGCGTGAGCGAATGTGTCCTAGACGCTGGGTGTCTCGCCATCCTCCGCCACCACGCCTTCCTACTGAATTCCAATATGTCAGTCATGCGTGAACTCGGCGTCGTCGTCGCAATCTCATAGAGATCGTAAACGTAGCAGCAGTGCTCACTTGATAAGCCGATGTATTGGCATCGAAGGCGAAGCCTGCGGGGAAGTCGGCCCTGCTGATCAAGCCAGCAGCCTTGCCGCTCCTCGGCATCGCCGACGACACCGTTGATCCCACGGCTGCCGCGACGAGGAGCAGAGCAACGACACACACAACAGCAGCCTCATCGTCAGCTCCTTTCTCACATGTGCGCGCGCTACTGCTATTCTTTCTCGCATGTGTGCGCGCTACTGCTCCCTACTCGCATGCTCTCAATCTCAATCTTGTGCCTCATGTACACCCACATACACACCCGCATAGACCATGAGAAAGACTTAACACATGCACACGCACCAATCAAGAATAAGCTACCCGTGCCTTTTCATCTTGGTGAGATCACAATGGCCACGTTGTTTCTGCATTTACCCTTTAACTCTCCGACTACTAGCAACTAATTAGCTGCTTGCATGCCCTCACAACTAACACGTACATGCACTACACTTAACTAACACAACTACATGCTAAGCAACAAGATTATCTAACACTTCCATTAAGTTAGAAATCTTTAGAGATGCAGTAATCTCCTCGCATGCACGATATTGAGTGATTGGTATATTATGTGGCTATTTGAACTTTTAATCTAAATATAGTATGTTCCATTTTTTTTAAAGGTATGGACCCGGAGCGGTAGCCTAGTGAGGGGTCGCGGGCACTCGCTCGTGGAGGAAAGGAAGGCACTGTCGGCAACTGCTGCGCACGCTGCGAAGGCAAGTGCAACACGGCTACCTAGGCCCGGGGTGGTTGCTGCCGCTGCACCATAGATGGTATAACCATTTTTTTTACTCTTTGTGGATGATTATTAATTTATATAAATAAATCAATATTGTATTGTTGTATGTGTAGAATAATTATTATATGTGTATGATTTTAAATTGTTTTATTGTTGAAATTGAATCGTACTATTGTTCAATTGTTGTAATGTAATGATGATGATGTTCGCTTTCCGTGCTGCGCACGCTGCGAAGGCAAGTGCAACGCGGCTACCTAGGCCCGGGGTGGTCGCTGCCGCTGCACCATGGATGGTATAACCATTTTTTTGTACTCTTTATGGGTGATTGTTAATTTATATAAATAAATTAATATTGTATTGTTGTATGTGTGGAATAATTATTGTATGTGTATGATTTTAAATTGTTTTATTGTTGAAATTGAATCGTACTATTGTTCAATTGTTGTAATGCGATGATGATGTTTGCTTTTTTTTTCAGCCGGTGTACGAGGAGGATGAAGAAGAAAATTCCTATGATAAGAACGACAACATCTCTGAGGAAGAAATTAGCATGGGAGATGATCCAAAGGTAGATGGACCATATATTGATGTTTCCGATGATGGAAATTCTAGAGATGCTAACTGTTTGGTACCGGCAAGAGGAAAGAAACGACAAAGGGAGGTGAAGGTTGGGGTGAAGGTTGCTGTTCAGGTTCAATCGAGCAGTAAGCAGACTTCAGATGTTTAGAACTATTTTGAGAAGGTCCCATTGCCATCCACGACGGAGAAAGGTGTGATGGTACTGAAGGCCCGGTGCTTGTTCTGCAAGAAATTATACTCTTACACACAAGGAGGTTGTACTTCTCATCTTGGGAGGCACAAGAGGGCATGTGCGGCATACAAGAACATGATGGCAAAGAAGAAAAATCAAACTCTTCTCAATTTTGCTCCATCAAGTGCAGGTGATTCTAGAATTCATATTGTGCATTCTCCTACTGAGTATAGTCATGAGCAAACTCGAAAATTACTTGCTAAGATGATCATAGTTCATGAGTATCCATTTAGGATGGTAGAGCACACATGATTTAACATCTTGATGAAGTACTTAAATCCTTCTTATCAGTTTATTGGTAGAAAAACCATAAGAAGTGAATGTCTGAAAGTTTTTGAATCTGAGAGAGAAATACTCATGAAGAGCCTTAAATGTGTGGAAAGCATATCTTTAACCATCAATTTGTGGACATCCAACCAAACACTCTCATATATGTGTTTAGTTGCACACTATGTTAATAAAGATTGGAATATGCAATATCATGTGCTGAATTTTATTGAGTTAGACCCTCCATATACCGGTCATGTGATAGCTCAAGCTGTGTTTGAATGTGTGGCTGCATGGAAGATAGAGGGCAAGATCTTCTCAATCACTCTAGATAATGTATCCAACAATGATGTAGCTGTCCGGTGTTTGAAGGGTAGGTTTGCTGCTAGAGGTTCATGTTGTTTCATTACAAAATATTTCCATGTTCGTTGTTGTGCTCATATTATTAATTTGGTAGTGAATGATGGGATAGCAAGCATATCACATTTGATAGCCAATGTTAGAGAATCTGTGAAGTACATAAAGAAGTCTCCATCTCGCTTGCACAAGTTTATTGAAATTTACATATCTCTTGCATTAAATATTGGAGAAGGATTGAAACTTGATGTGTCCACAAGGTGGAATTCGACATATAATATGTTAAAAATATGCATTGCCTATAAGGAAGTATTACTGTTATATGCGGATTCAGATGCAAACTACAGATGGGAGCCCACATGGGAGGAATGGGCAATGTTTGAAACTATTCAATCAATACTTGCATCTCTGGCAGAAGTCACTACTACATTTTCAGCTTCCACATATCCCACTTCCAATATCTTTTATCCTCACATTATCAATGTCAAAATTGCATTAAGAGCTGCTTGTGCTTCTAGTAATGAATATTTGAAGATTATGGGCATTGCAATGATAGAAAAGTTTAACAAGTATTGGGAGGAAAAGAATAATGTCATGGTGATTGCCACTATTCTTGATCCAAGGTACAGGCTTAAATACATTGAATGGGGTTTTAAGAAGACTTATAAACCGGAGAAGGCTATGGCTGAGTATGAGGATGTGAAGAATGAATTAGAGAAGCTATATAAGTACGAGATGGATCATAGACATGATAAGTCGGTTTTTCATAAATCTGGTGCATCATCATCTTCCACTGTGGATACAAGTAGCTCTTTACCCTCAAACTCAAGCGAGTTTCAGTCCTTCTTGTTTTCATCTTCTTTAGAGCCATTAAAGAGTGAGCTTCTCATATATCTAGATGAGAAGAATGAGAGCTTGGCAAACAAATGTTTTAATTTGCTTGAGTGGTGGAAGTTGAATGCACATAGATACCCGGTAGTGTCAAAGACGGCAGATAATTTCTTGACTATACCAGTCACCTCTATGTCTTCAGAGTCCCCTTTTAGCACCGGAGGTAGAGTTCTAGATGACTATCGAAGTTCTCTATGGCCGGCTATGGTGGAGATATTAGTGTGTGCTTCTAGCTGGATTAGAGGTGCCCATAATGACAAGAAAGTTGTTATGTCAGTGGTATGTTTATTACCAATGTTATAATTTATTTTATATTATGATTGTTATCTTTTGTCTATATCATGCATAACTTGATTAATATGAATTTATTTAGGAAGAAGATGATGAGGAAGATGTTGAGCCCATTCCATTTCCAAAAAGTGTGGTGGAGAGCAACTAGTAGGTGCTATAATGCTACTACTAAGTTCACATATAGAATGTCTAAAATACAGAATGCATATGATTGATGTATCATTCTTTTATTTGACATGTAGGATGAATTTGTTCCATCTCTTCGATTTGGATTTTAGAAGAATGGAGAATGAAGGATAAGAGCAGAGCTTCGTATTGATGGTCGCATGACATGATGTCATTTTGTTTTTTGGATGTTGAATTATTCATGTTGAGAGTTTGAGGTTTTACATTTGATAACTTATTGGGCATGGACTTGGTGCATGTTTGAATGTTATTGTTGACAACTTGAGACTTATTGACATGTTGATTGCATCACTTTTTATGTTATATGTGCTTGTGAATTGTATAATTGTTCAATATATGTATGTGAATTGTCATTTTTTAGCAAAGATTATGCCCAAATTTTTTTTATGCAACGAGCCAAAACGAGCCTACGAGTAGCTCATGAGCTTTTTGGCTTGGCTCGCCAAGCTTTACAAGCCGAGGAGGAAGCTCGGGCTCGGCTCGTTGCGCCTCCGAGCTGAGCCGAGCCCGAGCCGAGCTACGAGCCTCGAGCTTTCTGTCCAGACCTGAGCTTTGCAAAGCGCTCTTCTGAGGAGGTCCATAGTGCCACATGGTCGTTTTCTACAGAGTACTCATCCTCCAAAGTGGGTGAGAGGTGGTGGCGGAAGAGGTGTAGTGCTTGGCCCTTACACAAATGAGGTGAGCCCCATACCCCAACCAATGACCGCTCCAAGGTCCTTAGCATCGAAGATGATCTCCACATAAAACTTTCATGTCAGGTAGTTTTCATCGTGAGAGACGAGCTCATCGAATTCCATGTTCAAAAAGTTAGACATTCTATATTGTCCATTAAAAATATATATTAGTTTTACTTCATGTAAAAACATATGTGTGGTATGTATTATATTCTTAAGTAACTTTAGAATTTTCCTAATAATTTATATATAAATAAATAAAAAGAACTCAAATACTAAGCCAAACAATATATAATAAGCAGAAATAAATGCAACAAGAGTGTAGAGTGAACCCTAGGATTTTGCATAATAATGTAACTTAGTGATTCTACATGAATTTAATAAAGTACAGGAGGTCCATAGCAAGATTTTCTACACAGGAAAAATATTTCTGAAATCTCTTATTGTCTTGAGGTCTTTTCTGCAAAATCGATTGCTCACCAGCCCGTCAAGCCTACGTGGCCCATAAACATGGTGGCGGCTGCTCGCCAAACCTATGAGGCTGACAAGCATGGTGCAGCCTACCCGCTAGGTATATTTGCGCACCACTGCCCACCGGCCTTCCTGCCCGCTTGCCCTTCACGGCCGGCAAGCACAGCTGGGCAGTACGACATGCTCGCCTGCCCATCCCGCGTGGCCCTTGAGACCGGCAAGCGCAATTGGGCTGCATGCATACATGCAGCAGCCTACTCGTCCACCTGGCCTGCGAGTTTGGCGTGCAGAACTAGGCTGCGTGTGCGCGTGCAGTGGCCACTCGCCCGCATGACCTACAAGGTTGACAAGCACGGCGTGGCCTGCTAGCAGCGGCCTGCTTGCTCGCCGGGCCTGCTCGCATGTTGCAACCTGCCCACAGTCGGCACGGCCTGTTGATTGCAGCAGCCCCATCCACCTGACTTGCACAGTGGCCCACCTGCCCGCCTGGCCCACAAGGCCGACAAGTACGCAATGTCATGGCCTGTAGCACTCGCGGCATGCTTGCTCGCTTGGCAGATAAGCCTAGCGCAGCTGCGAGGTGTGCTAGCGCCCATGGCCCGTTCTCCTCATTGTCTGGCAAGCATGGCAACGCTGCATGGCGTGCGGCACGTTGGTGTGACATCACCTGTTGTAGTCTATGCGGCACGGCAGTGCTTGCATGGTGCCACGGTAGGGGTCGGTGGTAGCACGAGGGCATGATGCAATCTCAATGATCTATTGCTAGTGGCGATGCTTCGTGCACAGTCCAGTCATACTCGTAGTGTCCTTGTGGTGAGGCAGCGGCTTCATCCTCTGCTACATGCCGAGGTGACAACCTCACGTTATGATGTGCGATGGCAGACTAAGCCGACCGTAGCACGTTGTGGTGGGGTTTGCTCGTAACCTTTTTCGGATGCATACCGGTGCCATACTGACTGCATGCGGTTCCGACCTCGTGTTAGATTGGTGATCGTTTAAACCTCGTGTTAACAGATGATGTCCGTTAGATCAGACTAGATTGATCTCCTAGAACATGATATAGAAAATAGAAAGAAGAATCCAAGGTAGAAAGGGAGAGAGCAAAGCAAAAGCCAATCCAAATGTTGAATTTGATCTAATAGATTTAATTTACGGTCATCAATTCGGTTATTACCTCAAATCCATTATAAAGATAGCTTAACCGTAGGCTCAAAGAGTCTCGTACTGATAACGTGTTGTGAAACCAACGTCACGAGGTTTGAATCCCTGGCAGTGCAACATGTAGTAGATCAAACATGTGCAAAAGAAAAAAGACACGAGGATATAGGGTGATGCTTTCTCTTTATTAATTTATTCTTATGATTAAACTCTCAATAATACGAGTAAAAATAACATGAAGATTATCTTTCTATTTATAGATCATCTACGTAACGACTAGCATTTAGTAATTAATGACATGAGCTCTAAGAGATGCAGCGCTGGTCGACCCACCCCTACGAGCCCAGTTTGGTAACAGAGCAAAGCCGAAGCGGTCACTCCACTCGACTCAACTCAAGCCAAGCTTCCAGTCAATCCCTTCTCATGCTATTGCGTCGCCCCCTCCGCTGCCTCCTTGTTGGCTCACGCCATGCGGCCACCTCACACAACCATTCCTCCACCATTTTCTTACTCATGACGCCCCTTGCTTGCTCCTGAATTTCTTGCTCCCTAGCTGGCCCAATCATCCTGGTGCGGTGCCCATGTGCGCGTCACCAGAACCCTACCATGAGTGCTCCCTGCCGCAGCGGCGGCCGCCTCAGCCCTACCTTGCCGCCGCCAGTGCCCCTGCCGGACGACGACAACCTTCTCCAAGAGATCCATCTCCGCCTCCCTGCAGACTTCCTCCGTTCCCCGCTCCTCGCTCATTTGCAAGTGTTGGCACCGTCTCGTCTCCGACCCCCGATTCCTTTGCCGCTTCCGCACCCACCACCGTAAACCCCCACTCCTCGGCTTTTTCCATGGTGATTACTGCAGCTATCACTTTGTTCCCATCCTAGACCCACCAGATTGCATGCAGACCTCGCGCTTCTCCTTGCCACTCGACAACGGCAACGAGCACTATCGCATCTGGTGCCACCGCCACCAGCCTCGTCCTTCTCGTCAACAAGGAGCGGCTCCAGGTCTTGGTGTGGTATCCTATCGCTGGGGAACAACGCTGTGTGCCATTCCCCCAGCGTTACATAGCAAGGATGAGATGTGCATCTCCAAGGGGGTGGTGCGTTGCACTGCTGGCGACCAAGACCACACGACAGTTGCCCCTTCCAAGTGGTAGTGGTAGCCACTCTTTCAGACAAGGTGACCGAGAGTTGATCTGATCTGGGTTTACTCATCGGAGACTAGCATATGGAGTGATCTCTTCCAAAAGAAAAGAGATCCATTCTAAGATTAGCATATCTATATCTATGTTCCGCTATGAACCTATGACCACTTTCGTTACCTTGATTGGGGATTCCCTTTACTGGTTGCATATTGGGACTGAGGGTGAGTGTTGCATCCTCGAATTTAATTTGGGTATGAAGGGCCTAGCTGTGATAAAGCTGCCGCCAGATGTCAATGCCCATAGTAATTGCGTCTTCACCCTGATGCCGGTGGAGGATGGTGGGCTTGGCTTAATCCTTGTGTCATACTTCCGTGCACAATTATGGGAGAGTAAGGATGATTATGACGGTGTTGCTGTATGAGTGCCAAGAAGAACTATCAAACTGGACTAGCTGAGATCAGCTGCCAAGACAAAGCCTATAGTTGGGTTTGCCGAGGACAATAATGTGAGGTTTGTATGGACAGCTAGCGATGTCTTCATGGTTGATATCCAGTCAACAAGGATTAAAAAGCTAACATGTCTCATCATCATTGATTATATGGTACTTCAGAATCGATAGAAGTTTCCCCTTATTTTCTGTGTCCATTTTATTTTTACTATACCTGTGTGTTCATCGTGTTTATCTACTTCCTCGACTTCAACTACTTCCCCTACGTTCTTGCTGTACAATCCTTGGATTGAACTCACTAGCATGGGTTGTACGACACATTATCAGCACAAGTTTTCACCACCGAGCCTTCCCATAGGTTCACTTGACATCGGTCGAGGAGGTATGAATCGATGAGCACATATGAAAAAGGAGACAATTGCTTATTTGCCATTGACAAGCACGGCAATTGCTCATTTGCCATCGAACAAACCAATGTTGCTCTTATACCGCTTACAAGTTCGTTCCGTTGCCAATTTGCCATCAGCTGTTAAGTAGGTGTTAACTTCTTCTAGCAAAAGACGATTTTGCCCTCAATGGCAAATAAGCAACACTTTGCACAATACCATACGTTATTTCATTCACAAATAAATTGGACATCTCGCTTGTAATTTCAGCATGTAACAGTTTTCAGCATGGCAATTATTTCACGAGAAAATTGCCATTGAGGGCAAAATCGTCTTTTGCTAGAAGAAGTTAACGCCTACTTAACGGCTGATGGCAAATTGGCAACGGAACGAACTTGTAAGCGGTATAAGAGCAACATTGGTTTGTTCGATGGCAAATGAGCAATTGCCGTGCTTGTCAATGGCAAATAAGCAATTTTTTCATGAAAAAGGGGTTCTGTTGTTAATCTAGATTCCATGTTTTGCATTTAGTTTGTCAACTAGATCTACTTTTCCTACCCATATGTGAAATCCCCGAGCAACAATTTGCCAACTGAAGTCACCGGCCAATGTCGATCACTTTTGCTATTGGACACGGGAACTTGACGATCGCACGTGGGGAGATGCACAGGGTGACCATGAAAATCACGCCAACCGACTGCGCCATCCTACACGGTGGCCACAACACCGTCACTCGACCATGTATTCGCATGTGTGCATCGTGCCGCTCCATTGCACTAGAGTTGGTGGCCCAGCACGGCCATCGCACCGCACCGCCCGGGCCGCGGCAGCGCAGTAGCCACGCACGCCCTCCACACGGGGACCAGCGGGCTCCGCCGAGACGCACCCGCACACGTGATGCCACCGCGCTGTTGCCTACCACCGCAGATGACGCACCCCGTCGACCGCACTTCACGTATTGCACGTGTCGGCGGCCTAACACGAGCCACTGCGCCGGCCCCTCCTCTGCACCGCAAGCTGCCGATGGTCCTGAACATGCCGCCGCCCCCTTCGGGCCGGGTAATGTGGGTGGACCGACTAGATGGCCTAGCCTATAGGCCTCATAGCCCATAGGCTCTCGTGGAGAGAAAAAGAAAAAGAAGGGAAAAAGTAAGGAAATAGGGCCCATTTAGCCGAGGCGGGTGCAATTATACTGGGCCAATTTCGGTCTGGCTCTAGAAACTTGCGAACAAACCCTGGATTTTTTAGAAATTATGAGCAATTTTTCATAGAACTATAATTTCCCTTATATGCCTTTGGAACTTGCAGAATTAGTTGAAAACTCGTATTCTAGCATAAAAGGGCCTCGTGATTCTATTTTTGGAGTCAATATTTGGTTTTGACACTTGCAATCAATTAACATGCTATTAGTATTTACATGTCTTTATTTATATGTTTTACTATCCTTTTATTAATTGAAGCTGAATATTGTATTTAATCATTGAGTATTTAATATAATGGCATGGTTAAATATTGGAACACCTTTAAGAATAACCTTGTATCATCATTCTCAATTATGCAATATTAGCCGCAATAATGTGTATTGAATTTCTTGCATTAAATGTAGAATATCTAGAAAAACGAATCGCGAGTTTGATGAGTTGACCTAGCATGGCCGCAACTATCTCACTTGGGCGTTCGACGTGGAGATTGTGGTTGGAGCTAGAAAGCTCTGGGCCACGATTGGTGCTGATACCTAGCATGCAATCATCACCGTTCCTAAGGAGAATGATTGAATTTCGTGCATAAAGTGAGAAGAGTGCGCTTGTCTTGTGGACTTCTTTGGAAAAGTAGTTCGAGAAGTTGAATTGCACCATCTTGCCCCAGGTAGAGCAAGATTGGATCCGTGTGAGGTTTGCAGACTTCAAGACGGTTGAGGAGTACAATTCCACACTACATTAGGTTTGTACTAACCTCCAGCTTTGTGGCAAAGCCATCACGGATGCTCAAAAGATTGAGAAGACTCTCTCCACCTTTCACCCCAATACAGTGCAGACAACTCGCACCTACCATTAGAGCAACTAGGTAGATTATGAAGATTTGATTGACATCCTCTAGGTGGTAGAAGCACATCATGAGATTCTAAGGAAGAACTTCATCTTGCAATCACCTAGTAGCAGTGTTGGTAGGAAGGCAAATGCAAGCTACAAGGTGTGTGCGGCCCTCAAGAAGAAGAGGAGGAAAGGAAAGACTATCATGGCCTGAAAGGTCAAGGAGCCTCCTCCACCGAAGATAGGGAAGGCTAAGCTCCATGATAGGCAATACGGGGAGTAGGATCGGGATTGCTTCAAGTGTGGTCTCCACACGGGCACTAGTTTCGTGATTGCAAAGAGCCCCGCACATGATTGATGCTTCCTAGGCCCAAAAGAGGCATCGCCATTGCTAGGGGAGGCTCCACCGGCGTGGCTATGCCAGAGGAGGTCGCGCCTATGATGGTAGCGCATATGGAGGTAGATATCCTAGTCTCTGCTGCAATAGTCTGTCCATCCCTCGACATCAGCACGACCGCAGCCGTGATTGCTGAGGAGGAGAGGATGACTAAGGAGGAGATCTGGGTCTTCGGCTACTTTGTCGCCGAGTCGACTTAGTGCCTGTACTGCATTACGGCTTTGTTTGTTTATGCTTTGCTATTGATACATTGATTGTTTGGATGTTATATAAGCTCCATGAGAGCGAAACATTATTCTTACGTGGTTGAATGATTATTTATTTATTTAGTTGGATGATTATTTATTAATTAATTAATTTATCCATTATTTAGTGGTTCATGGCATGTTATGTTCTGAAATGTTTACCGCATTGATTTAGCTATGTTGCTACTTCCTTTTTTTTCGAAACTGAATAGTAGGGGCCGCTACGGCTTTTTTATTAATAAAAGGCATAATTATATCAACAAAAGGGATGTTGCTACTTCATCACTTTATTATTTAATTAAATACAATATTTAACATGTCCGGTGCCAAATGGAGGAAGTGTGTCTTGTGGACAGTGGCACCACTAGTACCATACTGAGGAAGGTGAAGTACTTTTAGTCGATTAACAAAGGTGCCAGTAGTATCATGACAATTTTAGGTAGCGGTTCTTGTATAATAGGCTCCGATAGGGCCACCATTATATCCCCGTGGGCACAACATTGATAATGAAAAAGCTTTGTTATACCCTGAATCGACTAGAACGCTACTTAGCTTCAAGTATATTCGCGCAAATGGTTTCCATTTAGAGATCGAGGATGAGCATAGTAAGAATACCTACTCATTACAAAACGCGATGAAAATGAAAAAAGGTATTGGAAAAACTTTCTTCATTTGACACTGGGTTGTAGTACACCAGAAATGTAGCACCACTGGTATATACTACATTAAACACTATGTTTAGAAGCTATGAATTATTCTGTGTCTAGCATGATAGATTAGGTCACCATGTGATAATAAATATAATTAACAACTTGCATGGTCATAATATTAATGTAAAGAATTTCCCGAATCAAGAAGACTTTGTGTGCCCCATGTGCCACCGGAAAATTGATTATTAGACCATCTGCTTTGAAAGTGAAAGATGAAAACCCCGCATTCGAAAGATGAAAACGCCGCATTCCTAGAATGAATATAGGGGGACATTTGCTATCCTATACGACTTCTATTGGGGACTTTTAGGTACTTCATGGTGCTCATTGATGCGTCCTCAAATGGTCACACACCAGTTTGTTATCTACAAGAAATCATGCTTTCGCAAAGCTGATCTCACATATCATTCAAATTAAGAATAGATTTCTAGAATTATGTGAAGTCCATCAAAATGGAAAATGCCGGAGAATTAACTTCAAAGACATTTGATGATTCCTGTGTGTAAATGGGAATAAATGTTGAACGCTCGGTACCACGTGTCCATACCCAGAATGGTTTGACAGAGGCATTAATTAAAATAATTAAATTTATTGCCCGACCGCTCTTGTAGAGTTATAATTTACCAACAACATGTTGGGGGTCACGTGGTGTTGCAAGCTGCAAATTTCATCAACTTTAGACCATCGGCTATAACATCCACTCTTCTATGCAACTAGCGCAAGGGTTGGCATCAAAAATTTTCCACATTCGCAGGATCGGGTGCCAGGTATATGTACCTAGACCACCACCTCAGCAATCATTAATTGGTCCATTCCGTAAGTCTGGAATATACATTGGTTATGAAACTGTATCCATAATCAGGTATCTGGACCCCATGAGTGGAGATTGTCATATGGCCTGGTTTGTTGATTATATATTTGATGAGGATCATTTCTCGACATTATGGGGGAGGAAATCAACCTCTTGATAAAAATGCCAGGAAATTTTGTGGCAAGCCACGGGGATCCAAGCACAGGACCCGAGGGCACTAGTGAAGCAAACTGAGAGGTCCAGAAAATAATTGATTTGCAAGCATTAGCGAATCAGCTATCGGATCACTTTAATGATTTAACAGTCATGACCAAGTCGCATATGCCTGCATACAATGCACTAAAGAGGGTTGAAATACCACAAAATGGTGAAGGTATACCCATTCTCATCAAGAGGCCTCGGAATAAAATGATAAAAACTCCAACCCTTGAGTCCCAAGTAACTGGGGGCGCCGGGTGAAAAGGACAATGACTTGCAATGGAAAACCACTGAAGTACCTCCATAGGACAGGGGGAGCTAGTTAAGACATAGCACAAGTATGGAAAAGGACATTCTGGACATGAACATTTCCACAAAGGAAGCACCCAGTGGAGATGTGTGCGCACACATTGGCATGGAAAAACTAACAGACCTTGCTCCCATAAAGAAAAATGGCAAAGAGCAAGGAGAAGCGCAAGAAAGCGCACCACCATGACAAGATGGCCATAAACTATACATGTTGACGAGGTGCTACTCGGACAGTAAGTGTAGGCACCCCGGGTCGGAGACCGAGGTGCTGGGGGGAGACTTGGGGAACGAAGCCAAGCATCCGCGGGACTTTATCCAGCTACCGCCGAAGACAAAAGTATTGGAGAATGCGTAGTGGAAGCGTGTATTGATCTCTGTTCATACGGGGTGCCAACTTGCCCTTATATAGGCAAAACCGGCTTACAAACGCAAATACATTCCTACCCTTAAAAAGGCTACAATCTTTTCCCAGCCTGTGTCACCGTACATCAGTCGAACATGTATTCTCTACCTCGCCGCTACCTACTACTCGCGCCGGCATATTCGCAGATTCCCTTCGCCGGTACGGTTTGCCCCCGTCGTCGCCGCCTCCAGCGCTCGTTTGCCACCCCTGCCGGACGAACTCGCCTTCCTTCTTGCTCGGGCCGACGCGCCTTCCCATCTCGCCCTCGGCGACCGACTTGCTCCCCGCTCCTTTGGGCGAGTCGCTCGGCTGGGGCGACTTTGCGCTGTCCGAAACCTACCGAGGATCCCTGTGTAAACACCGCACTCGTTAAATAATCTAAGTATAGAGGACGGGGGGGGGGTACCTCGGCCCGGTACCTCGGCCAGACTCCCCAACAATACAGATACATTAGATTATATAAACTGGGCAACAACCAATGTTGACATTTATTTTGTAAATAAGATTGCCACTATCATTGATCTTAATCCCGAGCCCACATCGCTCACGAATTGTAAGAAAAGATCAGACTAGAAAGACTGGCAAAAGAAAATCACCGTGGAATTATTATCTCTAAACAAAAGAGAGGTATTTGGTCCCGTAAGCCTAACATCTCACCACATCCGTCCTATAGGACATAAGTGAGTTTTTATTTGGAAGAGATAAAAATAATAAGGTGGTAAGGTACAAAAAGGCTTGTTGCACAAGGTTTCACTTAACAGCTAGGAGTCGATTTTGAGGAAACCTATCGGGATCATGGATGTAATTACCTTTAGATATATAATCTCAATGATAGTGTACTTGAATCTGGAAATAAAATTAATGGATGTGTAACAACATACCTGTATGGAAACTTGAATTATGACATTTATGTGACAATACCTTCCCTGTCCCGAACCAAGACAGAGCAAACATGAGTCTGTATGGTCTGAAACTCAGGTAGTCACTATACGGACTTAAACCGTCTGGCAGGATGTGGTATAATAGCTTAAGCGATTTTCTCAGCAAGAAGAGCTACACGAGCAACGATGATTATCCATGTGTATTTATAGGATGTGCCGAGATAACTTCTGTATAATCATCGGTACACCTAAGGATATGGAGGAAACGGGTTCCTATTTGAAACCAGAATTCAAAATGAAAGATTTAGGTAAAATAAAATGTTACTTAGATTTGCAACTTGAGTATGTCCTTGAAGGGATATTAGTGCATGATCAACTTACACTCAAAGATCCCAATGATTGGGAGGTCCTTACAGCAAGACAAGGACCTATACAGGCCTAGAGAAGAAGGGGAGAAAGTTCTAGGACCAGAATTCTCATACTTGAGTGTAGTAGGAACACTTATGTACTTCAAAAATTGCACAAGGCCGGACATCGTGTTCACCGCGAAATTGCTAGCAAGGTATAATTCCGAGCCTAATAAACAGCATTGGAAAGGCATTAAGGACATATTTCGTTACATCGAAGGAACCAAGGATCTTGGCTTGGTCTATAGAAAGAACCAAGAGTTGTGCTTGATGGGCTATGCTGATGCTAGGTAATTATTGAACCCACACACAACCAAGTCACAGACTGGATATGTTTTCCTATGTGCTGGAATTGTAGTTTCCTAGAAATTGTCTAAGCATAGTCTCATAACGACTTCGACGAACCACTCGGAAATCATAGCACTATACAAAGGCTCACGTGAATGTGTATGGCTTTGCCAAATAATGAACCATACAACAATCTTGTGGATTGAACACCATACAAATCCCCACCATTATCTGTGAAGATCATGCAGGTGTTGCACAGGTACAGACGGGTTATGTGAAGAGCAATCTCACTAAGCATATCAAATCCAAGTTCTTATATGCTCATGAATTGCAGAAGATAGAAGAAATGAAAATATTGAATACTAAGTCATGTGAAAATATCGCAGATTTATTAACTAAATCATTACTGGCATCTACCTTTGAAAGGTGCATATGTGGAATTGATATGATGAGATTTAGAAAATTACAGCATTCAGGAAGAGAGCCTTCACTAACTCATCAATAAATCTTGACCATGAAAGTCGAGTACCCGACAGAATAGTCAATTGGATTGTACTCCTTTTCTTGAATGAGTTTTCCTGCGGTTTCTCAGACAATGTTTTTAATGAGTCAATTCGTGCGACATGATATACTTATGTTGTGTGCTCTTTCTCCAAGTATCTTTTTCACTAAAATTTTTAAAGTTTTTGAGACCTAGACTATACGAGATAAGTACCTAAGGAGAATGTTGAGGAACCAAAAAGGCCCAACACAACATCATCTTCATATGACTTTAATTATATTCTTATTCTTTTGACTTAATGGGTTCATCACTAACTATATATATAAGATAGACTCATCATTGATCATACGGTACTTGAGAATTGATTTACCAATAAAAAACGTCTTGTTTACTCTCTATATTCACTTTATATTTACTGTACTTATATATTCATCATATTTATGTATTTTCTCGGCTTCAACTGCTTTCCATGCATTGTTGCCGTGCAATCCTTCACCGGTCCCGCCGGCGGGCGGGTCGTACGGCAGCACAAACTCATCCAAAAATGCGAGCCATCAATTTTGGCATTACTAAACTCAACTTCCCCCGTGGATTTTCGCCCAAAGAAGCCTGGTCGTTACTTCCCCGCCGCTTCCAGCGCTGCCGGGTGAGTAGTTAGTTGACTCCGCAGCCGCCACCTCGAGTCCTCCTCCTCCGCTGCCGGCCACCGCAGCTCTAGACGACGGTTCGTCACCGCCGCCGCGTGCCGCATGGCCTCCTCCTCCGCCGGCGGAGACCCCCAGGCGGCGCAGGTGGCGGTCGCGGTGGCCGTGCGCGGTTACGGCCGCGCCAGCCGCCGCGCGGCCAGGTGGGCCGCCGCCAACCTCGCCCCCGTGCCCGGTTGCGTCTCGCTCGTCCACGTCATCCCTCCCGTCTCCTTCGTCCCTTCCCCCTGTAACTCGCTGCTTCTCTCCATATCCTCCCCCTCTTCGATTTGGTTCGCGCGGTGGTGTTGGTGTTAAGGATCAACAGCGAGCTGATTTTTTTTTGGTGTGGTCGTGTATTTCAGCGGGAGAGAGGGTGCCGGCGGAGAGGATGGAGGCGGAGGTGGTTGGGATGTACGCGCAGGACCGGAGGGCGCGCGCGCAGGAGGTCTTCCTCCCCTTCCGCCGCCTCTGCGGCCGCAGTATCGTCAGTCCGCTCCACTCCTCAACATCGTCTCCGCGCAGCTGCTAGCTCCGTGGTTTTAATCGATCGATTCGTGTTTGAATTCGAGCGTGCAGGTGGAGACGGTGGTTCTGGAGGGGAACAGCGTCGCGGAGGCGCTGGTGAAGTACACGGCGCAGTCCGGCGTCCGCAACTTGGTGCTCGGATCCGCCTCCTTGAGCTGGTTCCGGAGGTATAAAATTTAAATTTCGAATCTACTTTTCAAAGCTTAGAAAAGGCTAGAATTTCGCCCTCGAGAACCCAACGACGATGTGATACGGAGGGGATTATTGTTGTTGCTTTGTCTTTTGAAACTGCATTGAGCTTTTCCCCAAAATTAGAAACAGAAAGGGGTGAGGCCCTTTTGATCATGGTGATGCGCCTCATTCTGTCATGCTACGTACTTGGCATGAAAAAAGGTGATAGATACATGCATGTACATATATCATGGCATTAAACATCCTTTTCTATCTATTGAGACTGATATTTTTCTCTCGTTTATGTTTTTAACAAAATATAGTAGGACTAATTTAGCTTGCAATTGCAAAGTGTATCTTGGTAAGATTAGCGGCAACAGCAATATTAGTGTTGATGGTAATCTGTCCCTGTTATGTACCAATTAGATTGTCAGCATGTGCAGCTGGTTTGGTTTATTTCTAGAAGTTTATGTACTATTTGGTACCAGTGATCTCCTCTCTTAGGAACAGATGATGGGGGAGTTTCTAGCTTACTGCCTTTGCGAAAGTTTTCCACCGAGAGGCTCGTGCTTAACTTTATTCTTATCCACTTTTATAAGGTTTGCACTGGGAAGTAGCTCAAAAAGATGCACATACAATGTTCTTTACGTCAAGTCTCGTAAAATATTTTTAAAACAAAAATAGTAGATGTCAGATGTGAATTCCATGAGCAGCGGCTGGTGTCTGTTTATGCTCTACAGCTTGGTGCAATCAATATGTGCCTGAACTGTCACATCTATTTGTTAGGCTAAATTTATTGTTCGTACTAGCCTGGTAGACTTTTTATCGGTACTGTACTTCTCAGCTAACATTTTCTTTGGCTGTTAGCAATTGATGTTGTTCCAACTCCTAACAAATTAAGGGCTTAAAGCTCTCTGTTCTCGTCTTTAAAGCTTATACCTCCCATGCTGTGCTTGGTGTTTCCTGAATCTATAGAATTCCTGCATGCAATGCCATAACGACATTACTACATTACTTCAGGGCTGAATATATTTTCTATATTTCTTGTTTCCAAAAAGTTATCATTTATCAACTTCAAATGCATAACCAAAATTTATGTGCATCTCTTGAGTTTTTTTGCCACATTGATTTGTAGCCAGGTTTGCCAAACAAACCGTTGGTAACTGCTATCTTTTCAGGATATTACAGCTCCAAGATGTGCCCACTACTGTCCTAAAAGCCATGCCATGTTCCTGCAATGTATTCGTTGTGTCCCGACGCAAATTAACTATAAAATTTGCAAATCAGGCTCAAGCAGGCAGTATGTTTTGACCTATTTCACTTACTTCATTGCTTTTGTATTTGTTTATTTTTACTAATAAAATGGTGAGAAACTCATTTTGTCTTAAACACATTTTTTTTACAGAGTCAAACACTTATGTAAGGATCCAGTCAATTAGTCATAGAGCATTTGCCCTAATACAGAGGAACTGGTTGCAAGACAAACAATCATTGCACCTCCCTGATGACGAGACACCAAAATCTTCTGGAATAACTAGTTCTGATTCGTCCTCTCAAGCCTGCAGTTCTCTTAGCATTTCTACGAATGCTGGTAAAAGTTCAAAAAGTCATGGAAGATGCCTTTTAGGAAGGTTAGGTCGAAAGACACCAGGGAGAATAGGGGACAAAGATTTTGATGCTATTGGCCAATTGAAGGAAGTTCCTTACGTCTCCTTAAGCTCAACTGAAGAGGTCAGAGCTGTTTCCAGCCTTGAGATCATTGTAACTAATGTTGGCTTTCAGATGCATTCACATAATTTCTGGTAACTGTGACCTGATGTGCATTTTTTAGGATGCTAATTCTTCTTGCTGTCTTGATTTACAGTCTGAACCTATAGATGAAGTAGCAAAACTGAGAAAGGAGTTGCAGGATACAATGATGATGTATGGCAAAGCTTGTGAAGATCTCGTCCATGCTAAGAAAAAGGTTAGTGATAAAGCTTGTGGTGATCTCACCCAAGCTAAGATTAAGGTCTTGTAATGAGTGTTGTATAACTTTAGTTACTGTCACTATGTGGTGTCTTAAAAAATATATTATTTGGTAATGCTAATCAAGAAGCTGCCCTTCAAATCATTGTAAGACACATTCTTATTCACACTTGAACCATCTCCCAGTTAGAAGGTTGTCCTAAGTTGATTTCTACTATACATACATTACGCTTTTCATTCAGTCGTTTTTTTCCCTTGTGAGGGAAGGTTTTACTTACCTCTTCTCCATTACATTTTGATGTTTTAGATCCAGGTACTTTCTAATGATTGTAGTGAAGAGGCGAAGAAGGTGCAAGATGCACTACAGAGGGAAGAATTGTTGAAACAGACGGTTGCACACGAGAAGAGCAAACAATTTGGAGCTATTAGAGAAGTTGAGATGGCGAAGGAGTCACTCACTCGTGAGGCTTATTCCAAGCACAAGGCTGAAATAGTAACTAAACTGATGACTACGGAGAAGACAAATGCTGTGGATGCTCTTTTATCGATGGGCAAAAAATGCAGGCGTTACTCGAGACATGAAATAGAGCTTGCCACCGACAACTTTTCTGATGAAAAGAAGATTGGCGAGGGAGGCTATGGGATTGTATACAGGTGCACCCTTGATCACACTGAAGTAGCTGTCAAGGTTATTCAGCAAGATTCCAGTGACAAGATCGATGAGTTCTTTAAAGAGGTACCCTGATTAATATATTTTTCTAATTTTCTCCTAAGATCCAACTAATGGCTTTTCTTGGCTAGTTATTGAAGTTGTTAGTAGTGGTTTTTTTTTGTTGGCTTTTTTGTACATCTCGTATCAGTTTTACTGTGCTTTCAATGCCCATAAAGTGGGGATAAAAATAAGTTAATATAAAGTTACTCATTGCTGATCAGAAATTCATTAAATGGTTCGAATTTTTCACACCATGCAGGTGGAGATTCTCAGCCAACTTCACCATCCTAACTTAGTTTTGTTGCTTGGTTTTTGTCCTGAAATTGGATGTCTTGTATATGAGTACATGGAGAATGGAAGTCTAGAAGATCAACTTATCAACAACAAAGGGCACCAACCGCTCCATTGGTTTCAGCGATTCCATATTATCTATGAGGTAGCTTGTGGGCTTGCTTTCTTGCATGGAACGAAACCAGAGCCCATTGTCCATCGTGACCTGAAGCCTGGAAATATCTTGCTGGACAAGAATTATGTAAGCAAAATAGGTGATGTAGGTTTTGCGAAGCTCATATCAGATCTTGTGCCAGATGGTTTCACAGAATATAGAGACACCATCGTTGCTGGTACACTGTATTACATGGATCCCGAGTACCAATTAACCGGGACTGTTCGTCCGAAATCAGATCTTTATGCATTGGGGATTATCATTCTTCAACTACTAACTGGCAAGCATCCACATGGGCTCACACTTAGTGCAGAAGAGGCAATCAAGAAAGGCATATTTTCCGATATTCTCGACAAGTCTCAGGCTGATTGGCCAATAGCTGAGGCAGAGATTCTAGCAAAACTAGGGCTGCGATGTACAGCATTGAAATGCAGGGACAGGCCTAATCTCGAGTCAGAGGTGCTTCCAGAGCTCGAAAATATTCTAAGCAGAGTTACCGCTTCTCTCAAGTTCAGAAGTCCAAATGTAGTTGCACCAAGCCACTTCATCTGCCCCATATTGCAGGTAAAATTTGCAAGGTACATAATCACACCAGTTCCAACTGTCACTCTAGCTTAACAAACAATATCGATGCAGGAGGTAATGGAAGATCCTTATGTTGCTGCTGATGGGCATACCTATGAGCACAGGGCAATCAAGGCTTGGCTCAAGAAACACAAGATCTCTCCAGTTACGAAACGTGTGCTTCCGAATTCATCCATAATTCCCAGCCATTCCTTGCAGGTAGCGATACAGCAATGGAAGTCACAGTCATCTTAACAAAGGCATGAGATGTTTGTGGTTGTATATAATTTGATTTTTAGTTATAATTTTTAGTTCCACCGTAAAGAAAGAGGAGATAGCTGTATTCAGAGTAGCAGGAAGATTTAGTTTTCGAGGTGATTGATTCGCTGGCTTAAGAATGATCATCACACTCAGAGCAGGTCGCCAGGCTTCCTGCTATTCAAAGACTTGAAACAAATACTAGATTCAATTCCTCCTAAATGCTAGTGTATGGTACGGGGAAACCAGAACATTTTTTCTTTTTGGACTTGTGTGTATGATGCTATCTTTATTCTTCACGAATCATAGACTTGATGAACTACTACTGGAGTGTTTTCTCTTGATATAGCCCCGCTGTATGTTGATCCTAGCTGAATGTCATGCAAAGTTTTCGCTTGACTAGCCACGGCGAATGGATGCTGGACTGCAGATTGTCTGGCGCCGCGGAGCCTCCCTCATCCATCAGCCTGTCTCTGTGATCAAGCTCCGGAAACAATTTGACCATCTCATGTCCGACTGTGTGTTTGCCAGGCAAGTGTGGCACAAGGTGCTCGCTTCCTGTAACGCGTCAGCGGCTACACCTTCTGGTCAAGAGGAGTTAAACAGCTGGTTTGTGCAGGCTAGCAGCAGAGCTGGTGTTCAAAATGATAAGGGGATGCGGTCGCTAATCCTGCTGATTATGTGGCGGTTGTGGCGTCTCAGAAATTCATGCGTCTTCGATGGAGAGCAACCTGACCACACGGTGCTAGTATACAGGATTCTTGACGAGGTGGATCATGACACGCTCTGGATATGTAGAGTGGTTAAGATTCATAGATCAGCAAGAAACAACAACAAAAGAGACTTTCTGGTGGTATTTTCGGTGGTCTTCTATTGAGGAAAAGTAACAGGCAAGAACCACATAACCAAGTGACAGCTAAGGTTTAACCCAATACGAGGATAGATGAGGAGCACAACTCCGAATCCATGGCTTATTTTCTCCGCCCCTTTTATATTCCGCTATATAATTATAGCCCAAAGATTGACTAGCAGCTTGTGTTGAATTCCTTCTATTAACTTTTGTTCCTGAATATATTTTAGACTTTCTTGATCAGTCTTAATTACCAGTGAGGAGGCAGCAAAGTGATGTTTCCACTTTTTGAGAGCCTCCAGAATTGCCAGAGCTTCTTTATCATAAGTGGAGAAGCTGCTACTTTGGGACCAATAGTTTACAGAAGAATGAGATAGGTCTGTCATTCTGTATGAGTACTGCTCCTATACCATATCCACTGGCATCAGCGTCTAAAGTGAATGGCTTTGAGAAATCTGGCATGAGAAGAACAGGAGCTTGAGTCATTTTGGTCTTTAAAATGTTGAAGGCCTCCTCTTGAGGGTCAGACCATACAAAAGCATCCTTTTTGAGAGCTTCAAACAGAGTTTTACAAATGAGACCATAATTCTGAATGAATCTTCTATAGTATCCTGCTAGGCCCAAAAAACTGCTCAGTTGTGTCACATTTGTAGGAGTTGGCCATTTGACAATGGCCTCTACCTTTACAGGATCAGTAGCCACCCTTCTCCCTTAATTATATGTCCTAAGTACTCCACTTGAGTCTGGCCAAAAGTACATTTACTCATTTTTGGCATATTACTGATTACTTCTCAAGATATAAATCACTTGTTTTAAATGAGCCACATGATCAGGTAGAGATGCATTGTAGATTAGGATGTCATCAAAAAATATTAGGACAAATTTTCTCAAGAACTTGGCCAAAAGTGAATTCATTAAGGACTAAAAAGTTATTGGTGCATTAGTCAGTCCAAATGGCATTAATACATACTCATAGTGACCAATGTGGGTGCTAAATGCAGTCTTGGCAATATCATCTTCTTGCATTCTTATCTGATGGTACCCACTTCTGAGGTCAATTTTGGAAAATATGTTGGCACCATGAAGCTCATCCAAAAGATCCTCAATCACAAGAATAGGGTATTTGTTCTTCACAGTTTGAGAATTCAATTTCCTGTAATCCATACACATCCTCCAAGTTCCATTTTTCTTTTTAACTAGAATTGCTGGAGAGGAATAGGGACTAGTACTTGGCCTAATTGTTGAAGAATTGAGGAGTTGTTCCACAATGGATTCCATGGCATTCTTCTGGTGATGAGGTAATCTGTAAGACCTCTGGTTTACAATTTTGGCCTCAGGCACCAATGGAATTGTGTGATCAGAAGTCCTTTTGGGGGGCAATGCACTTGGTTCTGCAAATGTGTCCTCATATTGTGCCAACACTTCTTGGAAAGCAGGAGGTATGCACTAAGTATCTAAAGACTGTGTGAGCATGGGTGTAATAAACAAAACAGCTCCACAAACTGCTTGTTCAAGTAATTTGTCCATATGAGTGGTGTGCTTGATGTTGACAACCTGAGGTAAGGTTTCATCCAGAAAAGTGACAGTATCCCCATTTCGCCTTGTAATTTTCATTTGCACAGTTTTCAAGTTTGATTCAAGTGGACTATGAGTATAGATCCACTCAGCTCCCATTATCAAATCATAGCCCTTTAGTTGAAAAGTTCTGAAATCAGAACTAAAACTTTCACCCTGAATGACATAAGGACAATTGTAACAAGTAAATTGACTCCAAAGGGTGCCTCCATCAGCAATAAGTACTTTCATTTTCTTGTTCGCAGTCAATGTGCACTTGGCCTTCCGAGCTAATTCAGATGACATGAAGGTTGCTGTACTGCCACTGTTAATTAGTGCAGTTGCAGTGAGAGTGCCCAGAGTTACTGTCATAGTAAAGGTATGCTGTGCAACACTAATGCCCCTGACAGCATACATGGATATTTGAAGAACTTCTTCTTGATGTTCAGATGCTTCTTCATTTTCTTCATCATACTGTGTGATATATATGATCTCAGATGCATCCTGGTTCAGTGATTATAATGCTTGAACTTGAGTCTTTTGACTCATTTTGCACACTTGTTTGTGGCCAGGAAATCAGGGCTCTTTACACTTGTAACAAATACTAGTTTGTGGCCAGGAAATCTATGCCATGGTAGAATAGTGGCATTAAATCCAGTTCCTCTCCACCATTGGGCTGCTATCCTTCAGGTAAGTAATAGCATTCATTTCTCTGCTCAAGAGGTAATCTAGTGGCATCAAAATATTGCTCAATTGTCTGGATCCAAGTATCAGCATCATCACCATAGAATTCAGAGATGTTCAATTTGGGTGCTTTCAATATAGTTTGTAATCTTTCAATATAATTTGTAATCTCCTGTTGTCAGGATTAGGAGGTAATCTGCCATTTCTACCCATATCTCTATTATGAATGTTCCCCAATTGCAGATCACTTGTCAGAAACCCTGTTCGCACACGAACACGTCACCGTGTACCCCCGAGGCCGAGCGCGATGCGCGGGACACGGAATCGGGGGAGACCCGCCGGGAGCGCGATACGCAAGACACGCCGGCGGGTGCTTTTGGGAACCCGAAACCCCACACCCCCGGGAGGGACCCCGTCAGGAGGCGCAGCGGCTATGGGCTGCCCTAGGTCGACCTGATCGCCCCTAGAGCCTCGAGTTTCGTTGCCGTGAAACACGAAGAACAACGAAGAACGAGAAGCATAAAACAAAGGGAGAGAAAATAGTAGATGAAAAGATAATGTATTGAGTGCGTCGATTGGGAGAGTTCCACCTCAATCGGCCGTGCACCCTTCATATTTATAGGGTACGCCCGGTCTTAGGGCAGGAATACAACTTGGTATCGTACACGATATGGTTTTCCATACAAATTGAGTTGTTTCCTAAAGCTATGGTTACCCTGATTGATACGATCAGGACTCTGCCTTGCGCACGAGATTTCCTCTAATTAAACCGAGGGATTTCCCATATCTTCTGATTATCTTAACCGCCGTGATCTGGACTCCATCTTGCATACGAGATATCTTTCCATATTATCCGGGAGTCCTTCCAAATCTCGGACTTTCCTTTAAACGCCATGATCCGCCACTGTTCCTTGCGCCCCAAGTTGTTAAGGCTTCGAACGCAAAAGACTTCACCTTGAAAACCCAGCGGGAGCGTCACAAATCATTCACCGACCTGGCGTTGTTGGAACTCGGTCGCGCTACGCAGAACCCGCCTTGGATCTACTCGGGACCGCGAATGCTCGGGAGTCCCGAGTACTCAATAATACGAGCGCTCGGGAGCGCAAGTACTCGGGAGTTCGAACACTCGGGGGCGAGCACTCGGGAATATGAATGCTCGGGGACGAGTGCTCGGGGACACAGGTTGCTCGGGGTCCGGCACTCGGATCTCGTCAATTCTTGGTACTCGGAAGCGTCGTGTAGGATCTTCTGCTCGGGGACGCGAGAACTCGGGGACATGAATACTCGGGGGCACGAGTGCTCGGGGGCGCGAGTGCTCGGGGGCGCCAGAACTCGGGACCGCGGGTACTCGGAAACGGGTACTCGGGATTCGGGGACGCCGCACCACTCGGCCTGGGCCACGATTCGGTAGCATTGCAGATCTTGCCCGACGCACTCGGCCCATCCGGGGGTACTGCCCAATTTGGTCGTCAACACATGCCCCCCTGTTTTCGGTATAAAGATGTATTTTTACCGAAAATAATAAGTCCTGTTCTTAGGGAGATGCGGACCATCTCATCGGCCATTTCTTCTCTTAGGGCGATATGATATATCGGCCACAGCACTTGTTATGCTTCTTGCCACACGCTCGGGTGGAACTTCTTCAGATATCTGCCATTGAGAGCTCGCGGCAGCAGAGTGCCCTGCACGGATTCTACTAAGTATGAGTTCTCAGGAACCACTCTCGCAATTCTGAAAGGACCTTCCCAACTCGGCGACCATTTGCCAAACTTATTATCCTTCGAGCCGATTGGTAGGATGACCTTCCATACTAGTTCGCCGATTTGAAAGTTCTTCGACTTGACCTTTTTGTTGTATGCTCTGGCTACCCTTAGCTTGTCCCTTTCTATGGCCTTTAAAGCAACCAAACGCTTATCGGCGACTTCATCAAGACCATCCATCATCAGATTGTAAAAGTTGACCACCGATAAATCATTCTGTTTGGCTAATCTTAAAGCACTCAGATTTACCTCTACGGGTAAAACGGCCTCTTGTCCATACACGAGCTCATAGGGAGTCACCTTGGTAGCACTGTGTCTTGAAATCCTATGCGCCCACAACGCTTCGAACAACACCTCATGCCATCTCCTTGGGTTGTCTTCGATCTTCTTCTTGATAAGCTTGATTAGCACTTTATTGCTGGACTCGGCTTGTCCATTGGCTTGGGCATAATATGGAGAAGAATTGAGCAGTTTTATTTTATAGGACTCGGCAAACTCCTTTACTTGTCCCGCCATAAAAGAGGTACCTTGATCCGTCGTCAGAGTTTGAGGGACGCCGAATCTATGTATAATGTGCTCGGTTATAAATTGAATCACTTCCACATGTGTCATGTTCTTGAGAGGCACTGCTTCAGACCACTTGGTGAAATAATCAGTTGCTACCAATATGAACCGATGCCCCTTCGAGGAAGAAGGATAGATTTGTCCAATGAAGTCTAGTCCCCAACCTCTGAATGGCCACGGCTTGATAATAGGATGTAGCATGGCAGCAGGAGCGAGTTGAATATCACCAAACTTCTGACAAGCTTCACACCCCTTGTAATATCTGAAGCAATCATTGATCATAGTCGGCCAATAGAACCCGGCACGCCGTAATAACCATTTCATCTTGTGAGCCGACTGATGAGTGCCACAGATGCCTTCATGTACCTCTCCCATTGCAACTCTTGCTTGATCCTCGTCCAAGCATTTCAAAAGAACTCCGTCGACCGTTCGGCGATAAAGATCATCGTCGATCAAAGTGTATTTGAAGGTCATCCGCCGAACAATTCGGTCTACCCTCTTAGTCGGATCTTGTAAGTAATCAATGATCGACTTCCTCCAGTCTTCTCTGTTATTCATACTCGGTTTTCCACTGGCGACCGAGTCGGTGATTTCTGACTCGGCCTTTCCTACCGAGTTGGGCCCAAGCATCGGTTCTTGAGAAATATGAAAGACACCACGACTAACATGGTAGCCGGATGCTTGCTGCGCCAACTCGTTTGCAACCCAATTTTCTTGTCTAGGTATATGAGCAATACTAAAATAATCCAAGGTAGAGATTATATCTAGACACTTATCAAGATAAACATTAAGTGATTCGTCAAGACATTGATAAACTTTGGACACTTGTTGGACTACTAATAACGAATCACCGAAAGCCTCAATATGTGTGGCACCTATTGCAATCAGAAGCTCTAAGCCGAGTAGCAAAGCTTCATACTCAGCTTGATTATTTGTGCAAAAATATTCTAAGCGGCATGAGGCTTCGTGAGTAGTACCATATGGAGATATGTAAACAACACCGACACCTTGGCCATTGCTACAAACTGAACCATCAAAGTACAATCTCCATGGTACTAGCGAGACAAGATCAACGTCAATGCTATGCTTGTCAACCCGATGTTCAACAATGAAGTCGGCAATGATTTGGCTCTTCATAGATTTCAAGGGTTCATAAGCCAAATCGTACTCGGTCAGCGCGTAAGCCCACTTGCCGACTCGGCCACTAAGAATTGGCCTATGCAACATATACTTGATGACATCGGTTTGACAGGCTACAGTGCAAGTACTAGACAGCAAATAGTGTCTCGACTTCGTGCAAGCGTAATATAGGCATAAGCATAACTTCTCAACGAAAGAGTACCTTGTCTCGGCGTCGAGTAGTCGCCGACTCAAATAAGTGATAGCATGTTCCTTTCCTTCGGCTTCTTGGGTTAACACAGCTCCAATTACGCCTTCCTCTGCTGCGATGTAAAGTCGGAAGGGTTCCCCATGCCTAGGCGCTTTCAATACCGGAGGGGTAGATAAATAGCCTTTGATTAACTCGAACGCCTCCTGTTGCCTTGCCCCCCAAGTGAAATCGACGTCATTCTTCAACCGAAGGATAGGAGTAAATGCGGTGACCTTTCCCGACAAGTTGGCTATGAATCTCCTCAGATAATTGATTTTACCAAGGAGTCTTTGCACGTCCCTTTTGCATGTCGGAGCTTGTAACTTCTGAATAGCTTCTATCTTTTTAGGATCAATCTCTATGCCATGCTGATGTATGATGAAGCCTAAGAACTTCCCAGCCGATACGCCAAAAGCGCACTTCAAAGGGTTCATCTTCAGGCCGTACCTCTTCATCCTCTCAAAAGCTAAGCGCAAGTCGGCCAGATGAGATTCAAAGGCGTCCGACTTGACAACGATGTCATCAATATAGACTTCTAGTATGACGCCGAGTAGATCATGGAAGATTAGATTCATAGCTCTTTGATACGTGGCCCCAGCGTTCTTCAATCCGAAGGTCATCACTGTCCACTCGAATAGGCCAAGGAACCCGGGGCAACGAAAAGCCGTTTTGGACATGTCCTCTTCGGCCATGAAGATTTGATTGTATCCCGCGTTACCGTCGAGGAAGCTGATGACCTCGTGTCCAGAAGCACTGTCAATAAGCATATCGGCTATAGGCATAGGGTACTCGTCTTTGGGTGAGGCTCTGTTCAAATCTCTGAAGTCGATGCACACCCTCAACTTGCCGGACCCTTTCTTTTCTACGGGCACAATGTTAGAAATCCAGTCGGCATACCTGCAAGGTCTAATAAAGTTAGCTTTGAGCAGCCGACCGATCTCTTCCTTGATCCGGTCATACATCTCAGGGTTGAATCTCCTGGCCGGTTGTTTGAAAGGTCTGAAACCGGCCTTGATAGGCAACCGATGCTCTACTAGCTCTCGGCTTAACCCGGGCATCTCATGGTATTCCCATGCAAAGCAGCAAACGTATTCTTTTAGCAAGCCGACTAGCTTAAATTTGCAGTCGGCTTTCAAATTCTTGTTTACAAAGGTCGGCCTAGAACTCGATCCATCCCCTATGTCTACTTCCTCTAATGGATCGGCCGACGTGAAACCTTGCCCTAACTTATCCATATCATCTAACTCTTCTATAGACTCGTGCATATCGTTCTTACAAGACCGATACTCTGCGAGTCGCTTTTGTAGCCATTCCGAGTTAGGATCCATCTGATTGCTTCTTGTTTTGGAGCCGATTGCCATCAACCGGCTTTGAGGGTACGGGTACTCGGCTATCTCTTTTAGTGCTAGGGAAGTCGGTCGCCGAAGAGTTGCCGGGTTGTTGCCGACTCGCCAGCACATCAACCAAGGCAGTTAAAACCGAGTTGGCCTGAAGCCGGTCGGCACTGACTGGCTTTAAAGATACGGGTACGAATCCGTTCTTTGTAGCGCTAAGGAAATCGAACCCGGAAAGGTCTCGCCCAGACAGACACGTCGCATTGGGGTGCTGCCAGTCCACCAACGCATCGGCTAAGGCGACACAAGCCGAGTTGTCTGCGTGAATGACTTCGACTTCTTCATCAATCCATTGTATAAGGCATTGGTGGATTGTGGACGGCACGCATTGGTTGGCGTGAACCCAATCGCGGCCCAGTATGACGTTGTAATTTCCTTGCACCTCGGCGACGAAGAAGGCAGTGGCCAAAGTCTTGCTTCCGATGGTGAGCTCTACGTACATCACGCCTTTGGCCTCTGTGCTCTCTTTGCCTTCAAACCCATTGAGCACCATATTGGTCTTCAACAACTCGTCATCATGCAGACCTAACCTCTTGAAGACCGAGTATGGCATAAGATTCACCACGGCACCGCCATCCACGAGCATCCTTGCCACCGGTGTTCCATTAATATGGCCCTTGACATATAGCGGTTTTAAGTGCCTCACCGGCTCTGTCGGCTTCTCGAAGATGGCGTTCTTGGGGCCGAAGTCGAACTGGGCTACCTCCCCATTCTCATCTACAGCACGGAACTCGGCAGGTAAGTAATATACCATGTTTATGTCCATACCTGCGTGAACCGGTGTAGACTCGTAGTCCACCATTTCCTCTTCACTATCTTCCGTGGTAGCTACCGACTTCGGCGACTTGCCGAGTAGAGGAGACATGTCTTCGGGAGTCGTCGTGTCCTCTGCTCGCTTAGGCTTCCAGACCTGCTTCGCGGGTACCATGGGCCGAATCTCGTTAAAAGATTCGTCCCTCAGCGTCTCAGCCTCTCGCTCAACCTCCTCCTGGTTCCTCATGCGCTGCAGCCTTCTTTTCTGGGTTTTGGTCAACCCGGGAGGACACCAGGTAGGCTGAGTGTACTTGGGGTCTCTGGGTCTGCTCTTGCTTGTACCGGCTTCATGGTCATTGGCCATAGACCCCTGCTGAACAATGATCACATTATCGTTAGAGTTGACCAGATTACTGATAGTAATCGGCCCTTTGCCGAGTTGATTGATCTCCATTCTTGGTCCGTTGTTCGTTGGAGCATCAGCACTCGGTGACTTGGCACGCCATATCTTCTTGGCTGGTTGACCCGGAGAAGTTGGTGAGGACCGACTGGTACCGCCAACGAGTCGGTCTTGAGTGGGATGGTTGACCTTCTGTGTTGGCCGACTGGCATCCCCGCCTAGTCGGCCCCGAGTAGGATGAGTGAGCCTCTCACGGACGGGTCTCCTCAATGCTGACCACCCTGGATGAAAAGCGTAAGGGACCATCGGGTGCTGCCCCCATCTTCCGTCGAAGCGATCCACGTACGGCGCGTATGGAGGTGGCACCATCCATGGAGTCGGCATCCATGGCCCGTGCGGTCCGGCCTGATGTTGAAACCCTGTCCTTGGAGGTGATCTTGGACGTTTTAAGCGCGATGGCCGGTCAGGGATGACACCGGCCGCTTGGCTGGTGTATTTGGAAAGCAACATATCGAAAGTCGGCTTCACTCTTTTATGCTGAGCTCTGGCTTCGTTGATCTTCCACTTGCCGACTTCCGGACTCTCGGGCTTGATGAACTTGACCCGGGTATTCTCTGGCATCGGTGGTTGCCCCCCGAGTGCACTGGTGTGATCTTCCTGTACTCGGGATTGCCCCCCGAGTGCGTGATTTCTGATAGTGATTTTCAATGTCTCTTTGCCACCGGGTTGTTTCTCGAGCACGACTTCTCTTCCCGGTGCTTTGCCGACTTCTTTCTTCCGAGGTTCACCAAGGACCACATGGTCTTTGTTAGCTGATTCGGCTATGTCGGGCCGAATCAAAACTTTCTTCCCTTCCAAATCCATAGCGTTCATTGGGAAGGGCTACTTATCGATTTGCATATCGGCGAAATTCAATCGTCCCTCATTAATAGCCGATTGTATCTGTCGCCGAAAGACATTGCAGTCATTAGTCGCATGAGAAAAAGAATTATGATACTTGCAATAAGCTCGCCGTTTTAGCTCTTCAAACGGCGGTAAAGAGTGAGATATCCTAATGATCCGGTCTTGCAGCAAAGAATCGAATATTTTATCACACTTGGCTACATCAAAGGTGAATTTCATCTGCTCTTCATGATTCTTGCGAGTCGGCTTGAGGGCATCACAAGTATATGGTTTGGTCTTGGAGGACCAAACGAACTCGGCAGCGTATATGTTACCCTCATCGCCCGAGCTATCGTACTCGACCATGTGCATCCTAGGTCGATCGGGCTTAGACCTAGGGATTTCTTTGACTTCCATACTTCGGCTTTCTTGAGCCAAAGCTTTCTGCAAGACTTGGTTGACACTTAAGAGCACATAATTTTCTAGCCGTTCTCTAATGTGGGTCGTCAACCCGGCCAGTACCAAGTCGGCCAAGTCTCTCTCTGTTATCACCAAGCTATAGCATCGGTTCTTTGTGTCCCTAAATCTTTTGACGTAGTCGGTGACCGACTCGTCGTGTTTCTGCTTAACCGATGTAAGATGTGTCAACTTGAGTTCATTGTCGCCGCTATAAAAGTGATCATGGAATTTCTGCTCTAATTGTGACCATAAGAGTATAGTGCCAGGCGGCAAAGCAGAGAACCATGAAAAAGCGGTGCCGGTCAGTGACAAAGAAAATAGGCGTACCTTCAACTCGTTTATAGAGTTCGCTTCACCTAACTGTGCTAGATACTGGCTGACATGCTCCCATGTAGTCTTCGTCCCCTCACCGCTAAACTTAGCGAAGTCGGGAACCTTGTAACCCGGAGGGTACAGGATAGCATCATAGTAGTCGGGATATGGCTTCTGATACATCCGACTTCTAAACTTCGGCTCGAGTCCGGACTCGGTAAACATCCTTTTCATGTCTTTCTGGAGCTTGGCTAAAATTTCGTCCGTAGCGGACGAAGTCGCCGTGGGACGACTGGCCATGGGTGCGGCCTGTGATCCATACGCCGAGTCGTGACTCGGCATCGGCTTAACCATGGTTGTGTTCATGGAAGGTGTAATCAGGCTCTGGTTCGGCGCTACCGCCGAACCGGGTATGCTCATGATCGGACTAGGGCTGGCGGGTACGGCTACGAATTGGTTGGTCTGACTAGGGCGTAAATTCAATGGCACGGGAAGCGCCGATGAACCTACTACCGAGGTCGGATCAGGGTTTACCACACCTATAGCTGTACCGGCGTTACCACTAGATGTTGGGCACGTGCTCCCCTTAGCACTCGTGTTTTCCATGAACGTGTTGTAAACAAGAGTATTGCCTTCCGAAATATAACCCTGTATTTCGGCTATCTGTTCTGGAGAAAACGTGCTACTTACCGGGGTGTCAGCCTTCTTGCCGTGTAGAGGAGGGAATTTGATTTCTCCAACCGGAGTAATGTTCCCTTGACGATCCTTCTTGAAGTTCGCGAGGAACGTCTGCAGATCTTCCTCCTCCCGCTTTTTCTTGTATGCTTCGAAAGCTTGGCGATGTTCCTCCGATAGCTCATTGTAGTCTGGCTTGATGATGTTATCGATGCTGATCTCGCCGAGTTGTGGAATCTGATGGTTGGACATGATGATTTCGTCCCCAGCGGAGTCGCCAAAAAGTGTGTTCGCACACGAACACGTCACCGTGTACCCCCGAGGCCGAGCGCGATGCGCGGGACACGGAATCGGGGGAGACCCGCCGGGAGCGCGATACGCAAGACACGCCGGCGGGTGCTTTTGGGAACCCGAAACCCCACACCCCCGGGAGGGACCCCGTCAGGAGGCGCAGCGGCTATGGGCTGCCCTAGGTCGACCTGATCGCCCCTAGAGCCTCGGGTTTCGTTGCCGTGAAACATGAAGAACAACGAAGAACGAGAAGCATAAAACAAAGGGAGAGAAAATAGTAGATGAAAAGATAATGTATTGAGTGCGTCGATTGGGAGAGTTCCACCTCAATCGGCCGTGCACCCTTCATATTTATAGGGTACGCCCGGTCTTAGGGCAGGAATACAACTTGGTATCGTACACGATATGGTTTTCCATACAAATTGAGTTGTTTCCTAAAGCTATGGTTACCCTGATTGATACGATCAGGACTCTGCCTTGCGCACGAGATTTCCTCTAATTAAACCGAGGGATTTCCCATATCTTCTGATTATCTTAACGCCGTGATCTGGACTCCATCTTGCATACGAGATATCTTTCCATATTATCCGGGAGTCCTTCCAAATCTCGGACTTTCCTTTAAACGCCATGATCCGCCACTGTTCCTTGCGCCCCAAGTTGTTAAGGCTTCGAACGCAAAAGACTTCACCTTGAAAACCCAGCGGGAGCGTCACAAATCATTCACCGACCTGGCGTTGTTGGAACTCGGTCGCGCTACGCAGAACCCGCCTTGGATCTACTCGGGACCGCGAATGCTCGGGAGTCCCGAGTACTCAATAATACGAGCGCTCGGGAGCGCAAGTACTCGGGAGTTCGAACACTCGGGGGCGAGCACTCGGGAATATGAATGCTCGGGGATGAGTGCTCGGGGACACAGGGTGCTCGGGGTCCGGCACTCGGATCTCGTCAATTCTTGGTACTCGGGAGCGTCGTGTAGGATCTTCTGCTCGGGGACGCGAGTACTCGGGGACATGAATACTCGGGGGCACGAGTGCTCGGGGGCGCGAGTGCTCGGGGGCGCCAGAACTCGGGACCGCGGGTACTAGGAAACGGGTACTCGGGATTCGGGGACGCCGCACCACTCGGCCTGGGCCACGATTCGGTAGCATTGCAGATCTTGCCCGACGCACTCGGCCCATCCGGGGGTACTGCCCAATTTGGTCGTCAACAAACCCCTTGCCCAGATTATGGAGTGAGCATACGGAACGGCTTGTTGAAGTTTGCCGGCATATCATTCTCTACGCTATCCCCCTTTTCCTTCAGCTCTTGAACCTTATGTATCCTCCTCCATCTATCCTTGCATCTGCTGAATGCACTGCTGTAACTCCAAGGTTGCTGAATCTTCAGAAGGATCCACCGGTTTAGCACTCTGTTTGGCCATCTCCAAGAACACAGAAATGCAAAGAGATTTTACACAGTTGGCAGTTTACCAACAAAACCTTGCACATCCACGCACTTGACCCACTACCCCAAATCTCTACTTCAATCGGTTCAGATCCGGAGTATTACAGAAGGACAACGAAATGCCTTCAAAGCCTCACTCAAATGGACTCAAATAAGCAGATCTAAGGCCAGGAAGCACTGCTCTTATACCATTGACACACACTGGATATGCAGAGTAGTTAAGATTCAGAGATCAGCAGGAAACAACAACAACAGAGACTATTTTTTGTGGTATTTTCGGTGGTTTTCTATTGAGGAAAAGTAACAGCCAAGAAACACATAATCCAGTGGCGGCTAGGATTTAACCCAATACAAGGATAGATGAGGAGCATAGCTCCGAATCCATGCCTTTTACAAGCCAAAGGTGAAAAGTAGAGTTGGACAGTAAATAGTACTCAGAGTAGTAATTAAGTTGTAGCCGTTGAATGATCGATAGATGCTTCAGATGCGAAGGCATTAAGCACGAAGGGGTAAATGAAGTCGGCAACGACTATGTAGACAACACTTCAAACTGAAGCACTTCAGATAGTTTCAGGCTTCGGTCTTGACAGACCAATGGATGCTAGCTAGAGCTAAAACAAGGTTCAAAATTCAAACATCCTTCAGAATCGCTTCATCCAACAGAAATATGGCCCTTGCGTCCAGATATATGTCAGGAGAAATCTGTTCCTCCAAGATTACATGTCAATGTCCCAGGTGTTGGCACAAGCTAATAGCCATAACGATCTACATCTGTGTTCCCGAGCTACACATCTTTCAGGATATAAATGTGTTTTCTTTCACTTGGAAACTGTAAACTCTTTGCAAAGCATCTAGATAGCAGAATATGTGAGAGAGATTGACAGGGTCCAAACTAAAGTACCAGAACATTGAGGTGCATATTACTAGGTACAACTGAACTCAAGGAAATAAACTGTTCATTAAGATACATGGAAAGAAATATAACTAGATACAACCTGCACGATGGATGCTTCTCGACCATTCTACTTTGCTCCAGAAATGGCGAGCAGTAGCTTCTACTTCTTCCGGAATAAGTGATGTGCAACCATCCATTCATCACCATTGTTGTATCCAAAAAGTTCAGCAACTGAGATGAAGAATGTCCGCCAATATGCTATCCATTTGGTAGCTGATTTCTTCCCGTAAGTATTCTCGAAGATTGCCCTTATGGAAGTGATGTTCTTGTCCATACGTTTGAGCCACTCCTCACTGCAGGTAAAATAATAGCCAGTATTCAATCTAAATAGGTCAACTAGTATGCAATATGTTGGATTTATTCACAGGATGGTAGATTTCATTTGTTGCCTGACATTACATGTAAAAGTAACTGTCCTTTTATTCATTATAGACTCAAAAATAAATGTGCTTAGGTTTGTACCAGCCGCAAACTACAAACCGAGAAATCCTCCTACACTTATATCACAGTTCATTGCGTATCATTTTTTTACTGTAAGATCAAGATCTGGAATGCGTTTTGCCTTTCCTCCCTTATTAATTAATTCACTGTTCACTAGAATTACCAACCAATAGAACATTTAAATCATATCGGAGGCCATGGTGTAATAGGGCTAGGATGCTTTGATACTTAGGAAGGATATACCTAGTTCGAGCATAATGTCTGCCACTGACAAGCCAATGATTGACCACAGATACATCTTCCTGCAACAATATAGTCGATAAACATCAATATTCATATGAATATTGATCAATGGATAGCTAACCGATATTCATATTTGGCTAGCTGCATAAGGGAGGTGACCTAAGAAAGGAAGCATGATTAGTCAGAAACTAACCTGAAAGTAGAGAAGGAGGTTTGCTGATGGCATTGTTCCTCCAGTGAAGAAATACCTTGTGATCCAATCATCATCATTGTTGTCCTGTTGAAAATGTCAGGTCATGATTCACGTGAGAACTACAAATACATTTAGTAACACAGCTTCACAACAAAAACTTAATAGGTCCATTCAAATAGAAGAGGCGAACTTATTTCACTCTTGCAGAAGTGAATAAGAGTAACTTCTAAGACACTGGTGAGGGTTAGTAATTAATAATCTTATCAGTAGGAATGAGATCATTAAAAACTAAACTTCACATGGAGTCTATCAGCTGTTTAAATTTTTAAATGGCATATGTCAACCAAATAAAGCTACAGATATAAGAGGTAGCACCATGATCTGCATAATGGGAAATGTATTTCAGATGAAACCAAGACCAAATGACCAGTGAAAAAGCAGGATTATTAATGTACCTCAAAGTGATATGCAAATGTCTTGTGGCAAAAGTAGTGAACAAATAATAATGAGTCCTCTTTCATCCATCTGGATATCTTCTTAAGAAGTGCCTTGTAGTTTTTCATATGCTGCATAATAGCCCAATAGAGCACTCCTTTACCTTGACGAATAACAACAGGGCCCAAAACTGCAGAAATGTCCAAATTGAGTTATACCTCAAACATCTCTATGGATATGATCCTGTCAAAAGAACGCTCCATCTCAAACTTGCTGATGTCTGCCACAACTATCTCAACATTCGATAGTTCATTTTCCCTGTAACAAAAATGAAGTGGCACACATAAATATTTAATGCAGCACAATCAAAACCATTTGGTTAAATGGTAGTAGAAAATCTGTCTCCATATGTAGCAAAGGTCGATGCATGTGAAAGATCATTGCTGTCCATTGTTAACATTGGAGCCAAGGGCGTACAAAATAGATCAAAGGTACACTGAAGATGTCATGTATTGATCATATCCTTAAACAGGTCATGTGGTAGTAGAACTTCAATTTTTTTTTCTCAAACACGCATCTAAATGCATGTCATTATGTATTAGAAGAAGGCGCCAAGAGGTGTTGAAGTATTCAAAAGTCAGTCATAAGACCAACCCGAAAACGATCGACCCAAAAACTTCCCCGCACTCAAAAACAGAGCATAGGGAAGCAAGTTACCAAATCCAAAAGAAGCAGAAAAGGAAGAGAAAACAAAACAGAGCCTAGCCTAATGCCTAATGCCTCCACAGCTAGAACTTCAGTATTTGAAATAACAAAAAAAATGAAACTCAATAAGTAATATAACAAGAAGATGAAAATGAAATCAAATTGTGCTGTCATCAATAGGTCACGATGCACATTTAAAAGGAACATGTGGAACATAAAGTTGCCACCACATGGCAGAAGAATACACTCATCAGGCCACCTCAGCACTAAAACCATTGCACTTACCTACACTGCTCTTCTATAAAAGCCTTTTGTGTCCTTGAGTTGCATATCCCAGTAACACTGCAGTTCTTATATTTCTTTGCTATGTACACAGAAAGGGATCCCCATCCACATCCAACATCGAGAATGCTTTGTCCATCTTGTAGTTGTGCCCTCTCACAATACAACTCCATCATTGCAACCTCAGCGTCTTCTAGGGAGCTTGAATCATCAGGGAAGTAACATGAACTGAGAATTTCATCCACAGATGAAAAGAATTGATGAGAGCACAATGTGCATGTGAAATAAACAAAAAATATACAGATCGTATCTTTTACTCATGCAAATCAACAAGGTTTCGACGTTGATGCTAAATGGGTTTCTTCTTTGAAATAAGGTGCACTATCTTACTACAATGAATCAATCAAGTGTGCTAATGATAGTTCCAAAGAATTAATAATGGAATAGAAGTGACTATCACACTGCGTTATCTAACCATTTCCCACTTGAAAATCAGCTATGCCAATAGAACTGGCACTAGTAGTATGCATCAAGCGCGTCACAAACCTGTATTTGAGATTCATTCCAAGAACTAGCTTGAAAAATGTCGTTGGCAGCTCGTAGTGCTGGGCTTTAGCTTTGTCCGTTTCGATCGCAATGGGCATCTCTCCAAGAGCTACATCACAAGTCAAGTTTTACACGTCGCTATACTTGCCAACAGAGGAACCCAGCACATAACAAGCGTATAGCAGAAGTAAACTGGCATAACAGGTAACCGAAACAACATAAACAACAAGACACAGTCCCTGACAAGACACGTGCCATTGGTTGGCATTCCTTGAAAACTACATTGAATTGCAATGCCAATAATGCCTAATGTTTGCAATACTGTAAGATGGTATTTTCTCACAATCCAGCTCAGTAATGCGCAATGAATACTGGACGGACCCATTTTTAGCAGGTCGTCACTAAGTAAGTAGTATCATAATACCGTGCCAAAGAGGCCAAAACGCAATACTTAGCCTAAGATGCTAGTACAGTTCATCACCACTACTGTAAATCTGTACTCTGGACATACATGGTGCCCTATCATCGATGCCCTACTATGCTGCATTCCTCGCAGAAATCTACCCAATCACACTTTATTTCAGAGAATTCCAGCGGCACCTCTCCAAAAGGCAGGAACTCATCCTAGAACCGCAGCACCACTACTAAACGACGGCGCCGACGCAAGAAGTGAACCAACTGAAAGCGACACCGCATCAGGGCTGGCGGTACGTACAGTGGGCAAAGAGGAGGAGCTGTTGGAGCTGGAGCTGCGCGGAGGGGAGGTAGCCGAGGCGGAGGCGCTGCGCGAGCAGGAGGCGCGTCAGCCGCCGGGTGACCGCGTCCGGCAGGAGGTTGCGCTCCAGCGCCGCCAGCGCGGACCGCGCCGCCGCCTCGTACGCCCGGGTGGCCACAGCCGCCGCTGCCATCTGCTCGCTCCCGGCTGCCGGTGGTGCGAGCGAGCGTGGTTCGGAATTTAGAGTGTATTTGCCGTGCTCTTCCTTCCGTGCTTCACGTGTTTGGGTCGGTGGTACAGGTAGCCCAATCGCTGGGGTTCCAGTGGGCGGTTCTTGTGAACGTAAACGGGACACGTCGTCGCATGGGAGTAGGGGTGCTATCATACAAACTATCCTTTTTTTTTAAATTCAAAGTCAAAACGGATAATTTTGAATAGAATACAATGCGGATTATGTCGGCCATGAATACAAAACAGATGCAGAATACGGTACCATAGCAAATATTCTTTCGGATATCGTGTAAAAACAGCGATCATATATAACGCAAGTGCAACGTAGATATCAACCATATGCATGTCGAAAATACATCAACATTGTAGCAGTTTTAACTAGGAAATTTAAGCGATGACCATCCAATAAACTTTTATAGAAATAAACGTTGCTAGGTTACTTAGTAAGAAGAGCGTAATATTTGCGTAACATATTCTTCTAATTAGAAAACTGATCGTCAGATGAAATGTTTTTGCTTTTCAGGAATTATTGTAATGAAATGATGTCATCTCCTTAACTAACCGGACTAAAATTCCATTTCTTCTCATTGACAAGTGGGCCCATGAGAACATAGAACCCATCTATCAGTAAATAATGACATTTGTTCACATTTGTTCTTATCCATTCATTAGCAACCGCATACTTCTCTCTCAGTTTGTCACTCGTTTTCTGCCGTGTCTCTCTCTCTCTCCAACTTTCCCATGGAAATTCACCGTGCCTGCCTTCGTTCTCCTCTACTCAGAAATCGAATCAATTCCAAACAGCTCATCTTCTTCCTTGCTCTGCTCCAAATCCGAGACCCCTCCAGCTCAATCATCCCTCTCTCTTGTAGATCCGTGCCACGGGGAGCCACCAGGAGGGCATCGCGAAGGGAGCGCCGCCACGCACGCACCGCAGGGGAGGAGGACATGGGGTAGGTCGGGAGACCGGGGCGCCGCTCCTGTGTGGTCCTATTCGCCGGGCCATGCTGCTTTTGCGGCTTCAAAGTAGAGGAAGACCGGGCTTGGGTGGCCAGATCCAGCGACCGCAGCCACGGAAGCGGGCTTGGAGGTGAGGTCAGTCGCCATGGCCAGCGCCGCCAGCGTACGCTTGGAGATGTAGCGAGGAGGCTAGAGCCGGTGGACCACGGGGAAGGTGAGTGGCGGCCTGCGGGCGATGAGGGAGTGCGGGGCTGCGACTGGGAGCCATATAGGTGAAGGCCGAACGGAGAGGCGACCGGTGGGCGGCGCTGGGAACTCTGGAAGCGGCGACGGCGGTTTTAGTGGACGCCGGTCGAATAGGGGAAAGCCGAAAGGGGACTGGGCTCATTGCCCAGCTTACTTCTTTTAGAAGTCGAAGCCAAAAAGAAGAGTTAGTTGTGGAGATAAGACTCTTCAAAATCTCGTTACTAGCTAGAAGCTAGTATGGGACGGCTTTCCAAGCTTCTCCTGAAAGAACGTATCAATTTGTCATTGGAGATGGACTGTTAATTACGCGAAACTGCCACTCATGCCTCTCACCCGTTCCCCTTTGTCTCGAGACCCTCCCCTGCTCTACGGTCCGTTCCCCCTGCCACCCGAGGACGCCGCGCCACGCTCCACCCGCCGCTCCTGAGGAGGCCCCGCTCGACCCGTCGGCACCCTGCTCCACCCATCAAAAAGAAGGGGGCCTTGGGGTCGGGAGATGTTGATGGTGAGAGCTTGGGCCACTCATTCGCAGCCTCATAGTCATAGATAATGGGCTTAGCTGATTCGGATATTGCTTCGGATATTCACCGGATACAGCCGAATAATATCGGATATGGACTGATAGTACTTAAGCCATATTCATATCCATATCTAAAAACAAATCTGAAACCATACCCGAGAATTATCCAAAATTTCATTCAAATATCATCCGAGAGTAGGCAGGTGGTCAGTTGGTCGGTCGGAAGATATATGTACCAATTTAAACCTACATGGGAAGCGTGACGGTCGATAGTGATATTGTTTCATGAAAAACAGAATGAATAGTGACATACAAACTAAATCCAAGCATGTTGTACCCTAGAAGTTCATGAGAGGTGTTCTATTTGAAGTAAAATCCTGATCAGATTTCTTCATTAAATCCATCTTGGAATTTATTTTATTTTATTTTATATGATAAAGACATGCTAACTAAGCACAAAGCGAGCTAAGCCACGTCATTGGATCACTTTGATCACCGTTGCCACGACCTCTCTCCATCCTGGGCCGCCGCCGTCCCTCCTCCCTTACACCCTCCCTCCACCTCTTAGTCTCTAAAAATTTATCCATTATGCCACCTTTTGCACTATCTAGACGCTCTGAATTAAACCCTTTTGGAGGCTCTGAGACTTAAAATAATTAGTAACTATGTTGTTTGGAGGGTCCAAATGTTTACCACCTGGAGAGTCTGAGTAGTTTAAACTCAAAGGATTATCAGTACCTGGAGGGTCCGGATTGTACCAGCTCAAAGCAACCGAACAAGAAACAACCTTTTGTCTAGAGAAGAAAACATGGCTCGAATGCTCCACATGAAACTCACTCGAAGTGTCCAGAGACTCAACACTTAGCAAAACACAGAACCACCCAGCTTCTTTGGAGAGTCCCGACAAACTATACTCAGAGAGTCCGAATGAGATAAACAGAAGAGGGAGGGGCTAGGTTTTCCTTCAGAGAGTCCAAACATGCCTGACTCGGAGGCATCGGACGATTACATCATTGCGGTGTAGGAGCTCTGTCCACTCTCGGAGGATCCGGATGAACCTCACTTAGAGGCATAGGATAAAGAAACACTTCAAGACAAAGACTCAAAAAGGCTCCGGTATTTCTGGACGATCTCCACTCGAAGGATCTAAGCAAGATATGTGCTTCTGGACAGAAACCAAAGATATGACCAGAGGGTCTGGATAAAAGATATGCTTCTATATATGAGCTCTAAACTTCTCCGAAGAGTCCAGACCACAACCACTCGGTGGCTCTAGATATGCAAAAAACTTAACACACAACTGTCCGGAGGTTCCGACCGACCAGTCCGGAGCCTCAGGGCACACTTAGACTTTTGGTTTGGTGAGAACTTACAGAGATTTCTGAGGATAGGAATTGGGTCCTATTGAACATGAAGCAATAGATATCCATCCTAACTGTCGACTTACTTTCATCTTCATAGTACGGCTTCCCTAAACTTAATGTGGTTCCTTGAACTACTAAAAGGGCTAGAAAAATGTCCTTGATCATCTAGCTCTCCAAGTTGTTTCTTCTTCTATCTTTTTAGAGGTTGTTAATGCCATATCTTTAGGACTAAAACATGATCAACACTTGATACACTCATTAGTTCCTTAATAATTTTATCATTAATCATCAAAACCCACTTAGGGATCTAGATGCACTTTCAGGGATCGACAAACTGCTCCTACCCTTCAACCACGTGTTTGGCGGCCGCCGCCATCAGATCCACCCACCGTTGTCCCCACCACCTAAATATAGCAGCCCACCAAGCCGTGCTGCCCTCCAGCCACGTCTCCAACGTTTACCACTATCAGATTCACCGATCACAGCCGCCACCTAAATAGATCATGTCGGAGAGCCACCACCACCATCCTACCTCATCTCCGCTGTCTACCGCCACCTCATCCACAATTGCCAACCCCGCCATCTAATCACTTCAGGTTGTTTCCATCGCCTCCTGTTCTTCGGAGCACGCAGATGCATAAAATGAGAGAGACATCTTAAGAGAGAAGAGAATAGGATAAGGACGTGGATGGAGCCCACCATGAGCTTTTGAGAGTAGTAGAGGTGCATGCACACTAGTACAGAAAAGCTCATTGGAGGCGGTTGAAATAAATAATCCGAGACGGTTATCGTCTCTGCCTCCAAATAGTGGTTGTGGATATGGGGCACATATCGGAGACGATTACGCAAGTGCCTCGGACAACCAATAATCAGAGGCAGTTGCCATGAGACAACCGCCTCCATTAGTCTACTAGCCAAGGCACATTTGGTTTACCAAACTACCTTGGATAATAGGTTATCCGAGACAGTTTGGTAAAACGAACGTGCCTTGGATAATAGGTTATCCGAGGCAGTTTGAAAAAAGGTTGGACGCAGTTGTTTAAGGATATATATACCTATAGGAAATATTTTTCTGTTTTATTGGCTAGCCTCAGGATTTGCTAGCCATGCCCTCTGAAACAACAAATTTTATAGTTCATAATAGAAGGTATACATACACCATAGCACGCACATCACAACATAACATATATATGTAACGCCAAACACTTTAATTCTCACATCACAGCACAACACATATACTCAATTGACAACCAAGTTATTCGCATGCACATACATCCACTTCTCACATTCAGATGCACATACATAAAACAGAATTGCACAAGTTATTCACAGATCCACTTTGTATTCATTTACTAAACGCACATTGTCAAGCAGTTTCATAAGGCACGGCCCCCATATATGATCAATCTATTCATAAACAAGAAGCGTCAATTGTTAAAAACTGAAATTCATAAGAACAAGTTAGAATTCCATATTAGAACAAGTTAGAATTCCATATTGACAAGTTAGCATCAAGAGAAGAACTAAATATTAAAATTTAAATAAACAAGTGCAAGTACCATTTGAAATCACAAGTTTCAAAGACATACGGATTTAGTTACTCACAAGTTTGAGACTCTATTGTTAGCACAAAGCTCGATAGCTATAGTACTACAAATCTAACTAATCGCAATCCTAGGTCGCTAGCTTTAGGGCGCCGACAGGTGACTGAACCGTCCTGCGGGATTGATGACCTCATTGTTTAGCAACATAGCCATCTGCGACCAGACTTGGGTGACATCTATATCTTCCAACTATGTGATTCGCATGAGTTTCACCCCTTCCTAGAGATATGAAGCTTAAATACGGGCGAATAGGATCGATGAAACGCTATACATTAGTGCGGATGGTTTCGTACCATTAGACTATTGTACTTTCGACTGTTGCAAAAGGATACCATGTGGAATCACACGTAGTACCCCCAAAGGGCGGATCCTATGGGTTGTTGCCGGCTGTAACATCCCTAGTGTAATAAACTTTGTGATATGCATCATGTGCATCGCATGGCATGAACTTTGAACCTTAAATTTGAGTAAGTTTTTGAATTTTTGAGAGAACCTTGAAATGGTTCTAAAAGTGTTGAAATAGGATCTAAAGTTTGTTTCCAATATTTACCTAATCACTCAAGTTAGACACTCAAATAAAACTAGAGGGTAGAATTTCCAAAACCTTCATTTAAATTTGAATCTCAGAATTAGGGTTGGAGTTGATTTAGATTGCAAATACAAGAAATTAAAACAGAGTTAAAAAGGGAAACCCTAACCCATTTCCCTCTCCCATGCCGCATGGGCCTCATCCCCGCCGGCCCACCTAGCCCAGCCCATCCCCCCTTGCTTCTTCCTTAAGCTGCCGGCGCCCCCTCCCCATCCTTATCCTCCCACGCCGCCACCCCCTGTGCCCCGTGGCGGCCTCCCCTTACCCCGGGTGGCCACCTCATGCTTCACCCCGCCACCTCCTACTCCCGACCCTCTGTGGCAGCGCTCGAGCCCCCCCCTCTCTCTCCCCCCTCCCTTCTGTGCTGCCTCACCCGAAGCCCACCTCGCCGCCGGCTTCCTCTCCCTTCGCCGCCACCCCACCTCCCCTTCGGTTCCCTGAGCCAAGCCCGGGCCGGCCGCCCTCCTTGCGCCGCCCCTTGCTCCACCCGGCTTCCCAAGCTCCCTCCCGCCGCTCGGCTTTGCCCCTTCACCGCGCCGCCCGAATCCCCCACACCCCGCCTCCTCCACCGCCCTAGTACCTCCCATCGCCGAGCTTCCCCACCGGAGCCAAGCGCCGCTCGGGTCCCCGTCGCTCGCCGCCGGCCTTCCCCACCGCTCCACCGTGCTGAGCTCCACCCAAGCCCCATCGCCGCTCCGCCCCCAGGTCCCCTGCCGTGCTACCCCCGGGCCGCCGCCTCAGCTCTATCCAGCTGCGCCGCCGCCTCTCGGTAAGCCTGCCACCGCCGCCGCTTCACTTCACCACCGGCCGGCCGAGCCCTCCCCCGAGCTGAGCCCCCGACCGGGCCCTAATCCCCTTTTAAATAATGGTTAAGACATGTTTTTGAGCACTTAAATGGCTGAGCACAATTAATGAAGTAGTTAATCCCATCCTTAAGTGCTGCACTAACTGTTGAGTGTATTAATTCGGTGGTTTAAGCCCTGGTTGTAATTATGGCTAATCCGATCGATTAATGACAGCAATTAAGGACTCACAGTGCCTTTAATAAGTGCATTAAATGAATTAATTAATTTGTCTCAATGACGGATGGGCCCCACGTGTAAGAATTTCAGCAAAAAGAATAAAGAAAGGGGAAATTTGTGACAGGTGGGTCCCACATGTCAATGTCTCGGTCAAACTGGTCAATATTGGACCAGTGGGGCCCACTGGTCAGCATTTATTGATTTTAGATTAATTAAATGTTATATTTGCTGAGAAAATAAAACAAAGGGTGAAAAAGAGTTTAAATCTTGTGAAATTCATAGAAAATGCATCTTTAATCAGAAAAATGCAAATAATATATCAAAATGTTCAGAAAAATGAAATCTATTTAAAAATGTCATTTCCATCCATGTTTGCATGCTAGGAATAATACAATTTGCTAAAAACTCAAATTAGGGTTTCCGATTAGCCGGAGGATTTTCGGATCGCGACATTTTATGCGTCCGAACTCCGATTAAATTGATTCCACTTGCATTAGTCTTCTTTTTGCACCCTCTATGTCATGGCATGCATTGCATCTCATGCTGATGTTGTGCATTTTGATATTTACGATTATGCCCTTGTTTCCGGTGTTTCCGTTTTTCCTCGATAGAGCCGGAGGATCCACAGGGCGATAGTCTCGATCAAGAGCAGGGTTCCGTTGCAGAGCAACCAGGCAAGCAGCCCCTTTGGTCACGTTGCAAATCTCCTATTATTTACAAAGTATTAGTTGTTTTTAAATCATTATCATATGCGTTCAACTGCTATTTTTCCGCTAAGAAAGCCTTAGTCCGATGAGTAAGACTCACCTTGTCGCTTAAACAGCTCCACCACTAACCTAACCTATCTAGCATAGTCTAGTATCCACTGTTCGAATGCTATTAAGCTATTTATGCTTAGACATGCTTAGACTTGTAGAAGTCGTAATTCCTGGGTTAGCAGATGAATCAACACTGGAAATGGGTTACGTGGTAGGTGGGTGTTCACCGGGATAATTAATGAATTGGCTTAATCATATCTGGGCTAGACGAGAGGCCATGGCTGGGAGCATGGTGGGTTGTCTCGTTTTCCCGCAAGGACCGGTTTCCGGTGTCCCTTCGAACCAAGATTCGCGTACTTCTACACGGGTGGATTATGGGGCCACCCACGACTGACTAATTTGCCTAGACTTAGACTATGAGCCGCATAGTTTGCCGTTTTTGTGTATTGGGTGCGTGGAAAAAGGAAGGTGGTGTGGTGCCTCAATATAGGTGTAAGGGTTACACACGGTTCGAGTCCGGGGATGTATCACCTGCTACAACGTATGGGACCGTGTCGTAGTTACGGCCGGACTGATGTACATGGACTAGCCCGTACGGGTGGCTCATACCTAGGTCAAAAGCATTGTAAAGGTCGTGTTCGATCACCCTCCGCCAGCACACCTCGTGAAAGTGTGTCAATCGCGATGGCACTAGGAGACGATCGATACGTGTAGGTAAAGATGTACACCCCTGCAGGGTTAGAACTGTTTGAACAGCCGTGTCCGCGGTTATGGACAACTTGGTAAGATTTTGCATCGAATTAGACAACTACAACAAATCTTAAAACTTGCCAACTCTAAGGATGGTGTAGCGACAGCTTCCTCCCAGGGTGGTTGAGGATGGGTCGAGGGTTTTTCAGGTGTGGTGATCTGCAGTAAGGAATATTCGCGAAGTGTCGACTCGTCCCCTTTGAAAAGGTATTCTAGTAGTCGAATTTCAATCTACTTATGGTTATTGAAAAGGTAAACTTGGCTTTCCGCAAATTAGTCCACATTTACCCTTTTGTTCATACCTGGCACAATCACTACTATTTCCGCACTGTAAGTCTTGCGGAGTACAATTTTGTACTCACCCTGCTGTTGTTGTTGTTTTGTTGCAGAGGAACCCACCCCTTCGGAGGGTGGTTTCTATTTAGAGATCGATACCGACGACGCCTAGACGCTGGGAATCCCAGGCAGTGATCCTGCCCTGGGTTGGTATTTTGGTTTGTTTTCCGTTGCCACTTTTGGCCCCTACTGTTTGGCTTCGTAGCCTTATAAACTCTTCCGCTGTGTATATATATGTTTGTTAAGTTTCAAACTTATACTATTGCAGTTTCTGTCGTAGAGTCACTGCTATGAGATCTGGTTGTTTTCGCCTGCTCATGTGCCGTGCGTGTATGTGATGAAGCGCATGTTGCGGGTAGGACTTTAGAGTTTATATCATAGAGTCATTAAGTTTAATCACCCCTGTGAAGCGACTCTACTACTGAGAGATTGGGAACTATATCACCCTACTCCAGCCGTGCATTAATTTGCCGGGACGAGTTCGGGGTTGATGTTCCGGCTCGGTAGGACAAGAGTGAGGAGACCATATCACCCTACTACTCTGTGCGCTTGCCAGAGTAAGCTTTGGGGTTGACGTCTCGGGCTGTTCGGAGCCATATCACTCCACTCCTCTTGGAATTGACACCCAGGAGTTGAGGTCGGGGTTGACGTTTCGACTTAGCGGGTGGTTTCTCTTAAGCCTCTCTGTTATGAATTCTGGGGTTCGACAGCTTTGGTATCAGAGCAGGGCTGACTGTAGGATGACCTTTGTCTTGGCCGTTGTTGGGTCTAGAAGTTGCAAAAACTATTTGAACTTAAAAAGGATTTGCGAAAAGCATAAGTAGTGGCTCTGTTTTCTCCTTATCCCTTTCGATCCTAGTTCTTTTCCTTACCCTTTCGTTTGGTTGAAAAACGAATTTGCTACTTTCTTGCCTCGTTCAAAAGTTAGACCTCACGTGTGCAGGGAATCCTTACCTTCCCTCTTACCTTGTCCCGGTTATTACCGACTCTACCGATTACTCCGTTGACATGTTCATATTCTGTTCATCGTGTAAATCGTGAAATTCATTCGAGTGATTCCGTTCAAGTTTCTTTATGATCTAATCATGATTTTGTGGCAACATCTATTTCTTGATTCAGATGGCCGAACATCCGGAAGGTAGCCAGCCTGCTGCTGGTAATCAAGGTCGTGATTCTGGTCGCAACAATGTTCCTCCTCCACCGCCATCTATGGCAGAGGTGTTGATGCAGATCGAGCGGAATCGAATGGACCAGACTCGCCTTCTGGAGCATCTAGTTCGGAATACTGCTCCCCAACCCGAAGCTCGAGTTGGACTTTCAGATTTTCTTCGAACGCAGCCTCCGACATTCAGCCGTTCAGAAGATCCTATCGAAGCTGATGATTGGCTTCGCAGCATCGAGCGCAAATTGGAGACCGCGCGTATCCCCGCGGCGGATCGCGTGGATCTTGCGGCGTATCTGCTTGAAGGTGCTGCCGCATCATGGTGGGAGAATTTCCTCGCCATCCAGGAGAAAGGTCACGTGGTTACGTGGCAGGAGTTCTGCGACGCCTTCCGTGGAACTCATATCCCCGAAGGTGTCATGGACATAAAGAAGGAAGAATTCCGGAATCTAACTCAGGGACGAAAGAACGTCACCGAATATCTCCACTCTTTCAATCACTTGGCGCGTTATGCTCCTCGTGACGTTTCCACCGATGCGGATCGACAAGAGAAGTTCCGCAAAGGTTTGAATCCGGAGCTTCGTTATGAGCTGCTTCCTTCCGACTTCGCCAACTTCCAAGCTTTAATGAATAAAGCTGTCAAGATGGAGCACGGCAAGCTAGTTCTTGAAGAATCTAGAAAGCGTGCTCGAGATGCAGTGAAGCCCTCTTCTTCCAATCCGCAAAAGAGGCGTATTTGGGTTCCTGCTAGTGCATTCAATCGCGCTACTCCCGCTCCAAGACCCTCCGGTTTTGTGCCTCGTCCTCCAGTTCCTAGTTTCCAGCCGAGGCCAATGGGAGGACAATTTGCTGATTCTACTCCAAAAGTTCCGTTTGGGGCTTGCTTTAAATGTGGCCAGCCCGGTCACTTCTCTCGTGAGTGTCCTCAGCGACAGAATCCTGCACCGAATCCTGCTCCAGCGCAAGGTCAACCTCGGGGCAATGTTCCCGCCAAGAAGGCGAATCCGCAACATCCGTCTGTGAATCGCGGTCGCGTGACTCACGTGGTCGCAGAAGAAGCTCAGGAGGCAACTGATGTCGTGATTGGTACGCTCCTTGTTAATTCAGTTCCAGCATCAGTTCTTTTCGATTCGGGAGCTTCTCATTCGTTTATATCCAAGGGTTTTGCTGAGGAAAACAACCTCCCTTACGAGCTGATGCCTAATTCTATGTCTATCCATTCACCGGGATCCGTGATGAGAGCATCCCAAGAATACCGTGGAGTTTGCATCAAAGTGGGCAATCTGGAGTTCTTCGCCACTTTGATTTCTTTGATCTCTACGGATATCGATGTCATCCTTGGAATGAATTGGTTAATGGCACATCAAGCTCTAATTGATTGTGCAATGAAGACAGTGGTTCTTTCGCATCCCTCCGGTGAAACTGTTCGGTTTACTCCAAAGTTCGTCGACTCTCAGCTCTGTGCTCTCGAAGGCAAATCCCTTCCTGATCTTCCAGATGTTCCGGTAGTCTGTGACTTCCCGGATGTCTTCCCCGACGAGCTTCCAGGTTTACCACCGGATCGAGATATTGAATTTGTTATCGAGTTGGTTCCCGGAACCGCTCCTATCTATCGTCGCCCTTATCGGATGACTCAAGATGAATTGGAGGAAATGAGAAAGCAACTCCAAGAGTTAGAAGCAAAAGGCTTCATTCGACCGAGCTCCTCTCCTTGGGGATGCTCTGCTTTATTCGTGGAGAAGAAAGATAAAAGCCTGCGGATGTGTGTTGACTATCGACCTCTTAACGAGGTGACGATCAAAAACAAATATCCGCTTCCACGGATTGATGATCTGTTCGATCAATTAACCGGAGCAACCGTCTTTTCCAAGATTGATTTGAGGTTGGGCTACCATCAAATCAAGATCCGACCCGAAGATATTCCAAAAACGGCGTTTACGACTCGTTATGGGTTGTATGAATACACCGTGATGTCTTTTGGGTTAACCAACGCTCCTGCTACCTTCATGAGGTTGATGAATTCCATCTTCATGGAATATCTAGATCGCTCTGTGATCATCTTCATCGATGATATTCTGATTTTCTCCAAGACAAAAGAAGACCATGCTGAGCATTTGAAGCTTGTCTTGGGAAAACTTCGTGAACATCAGCTCTATGCTAAATTCTCCAAGTGTGAGTTTTGGCTTGAAGAAGTCGCTTTTCTAGGCCACGTGCTTTCGGCGAAAGGTGTCGCCGTGGATCCTAGTAAAGTCAAGGCTGTTCTTAATTGGGAACAACCCAAATCGGTCACGCAAGTGCGGAGTTTTCTTGGTCTAGCCGGCTATTATCGCCGTTTTATCGAGAACTTCTCCAAACATGCTAAACCGTTGACCGAGCTCCTCAAGAAAGAAAAGAAGTTCGAGTGGACTGAAAGGTGCGAAGAAAGCTTCCAAGAGCTAAAGCGCCGATTGACCTCCGCTCCTGTGCTTGTCCTCCCGGACATTCACAAGAATTTCGACGTCTATTGCGATGCTTCTCGCCTAGGTCTTGGATGTGTGTTGATGCAAGAAGGGCATGTGGTCGCTTATGCTTCTCGTCAGCTAAGGCCGCATGAAACCAACTATCCAACTCACGACCTAGAGCTTGCTGCGGTGGTTCATGCTCTGAAGATTTGGCGGCATTATCTTATCGGTAATCGCTGCGAGCTGTATTCCGATCACCAAAGTTTGAAGTATCTCTTCACCCAGCCGACCTGAATCTCAGGCAACGAAGATGGCTGGAATTGATTAAAGATTACGACGTAGGTCTCCATTACCAACCCGGTAAGGCTAATGTCGTGGCGGATGCACTTAGCCGGAAGACTTATTGCAATAATCTTATGATTCGAGAATCTCAACCGCCCCTCTACGAGGAATTTGCACGGCTTAATCTTGAAGTCGTCCAAAGTGGTTTCCTTAATACCCTTGAAGTCCGATCGTCTCTTGAAGATCAAATTAAATCTGCTCAAAAGCATGACAAGGGTATTCGCAAGATCAAGGAGAACATTGCTGGCGGAGTTGCTAAATGTTTCTCAGTCGATGATCAAGACGTTGTTTGGTTTGGCAAGCGCCTAGTTGTGCCGAAGAACAATGATCTTCGAGAATCTATTCTTCGTGAAGCTCACGACTCTCCGTTGTCTATTCATCCGGGTAGTACGAAGATGTACCGAGATCTGAAACAGAGATTCTGGTGGACCCGAATGAAAAGAGAGATCGCTCGCTTCATCTCCGAATGTGATGTGTGTCGTCGTGTTAAGGCAGAACATCAAAGACCCGCCGGCACACTTCAACCTTTGCCTATCCCTGAGTGGAAGTGGGACGAAATTGGCATGGATTTCGTCACGGGCCTTCCAAGAACTCAAAAAGGAAATGATTCCATCTTTGTGGTCATTGATCGTCTATCCAAAGTTGCCCATTTCCTTCCTGTCCGAGAAAAGATTACAGCTAACCAATTGGCCGATCTTTACCTTGCTCGGATAGTATCTCTCCATGGGATCCCTAAGCGGATCATCTCCGATCGTGGTGCTTTGTTCACTTCCAGGTTTTGGGAGAGTCTCCAAGCTGCTATGGGAACTCATCTCTCGTTCAGTACAGCTTATCACCCCCAAACCGGTGGACAAACCGAAAGGGTTAACCAAATTCTTGAAGATATGCTTAGGGCTTGTGTTATATCCTTCGGCACGAAGTGGGAGAAGTGTCTTCCGTTTGCTGAGTTCTCTTATAATAACAGCTTCCAATCAAGCCTAGGCATGGCCCCTTTCGAGGTCCTGTATGGACGTAAATGTCGAACTCCACTCAATGGTCCGAAACCGGAGAACGACAAATTCTTGGACCCGACTTGATCAAAGAAGCGGAGGATCAAGTTCGAATCATCCGAGAGCGGTTGAAAACTGCTCAATCTCGTCAGAAGAGCTACTCCGACCTCCATCGTCGAGAGATTCACTTTGAGCCAAACGATAAAGTCTACCTTCGGGTCACTCCTTTTAAGGGTGTTCGCCGATTTGGCGTCAAAGGAAAGTTGGCACCCGTCGTTACATTGGTCCCTTTCGCATTCTCTCCAAACGAGGTGAAGTTGCCTATCAGTTGGAACTACCTCCGTCGTTATCCAGTGTCCACAATGTCTTCCATGTTTCTCAACTTCGGAAGTGCTTCAAGGATCCAATTCCGGAATCGGCAGTCGATACACTGGATCTCCAAGAAGATCTGTCTTACCGAGAGTACCCTTTCCGTATTCTCGATGAGATGGAACGGACAACCCGAAGACGGAACGTCAAGTTCTTCAAAGTTCAATGGTCCAATCATTCCGAAGAAGAAGCCACTTGGGAACGCGAGGATCACCTTCGATCGGCGTACCCCTCCCTCTTTTCCACTTGATCCGAATCTCGGGGTCGAGATTCTCGTAAGGGGGGTAGGCCTGTAACATCCCTAGTGTAATAAACTTTGTGATATGCATCATGTGCATCGCATGGCATGAACTTTGAACCTTAAATTTGAGTAAGTTTTTGAATTTTTGAGAGAACCTTGAAATGGTTCTAAAAGTGTTGAAATAGGATCTAAAGTTTGTTTCCAATATTTACCTAATCACTCAAGTTAGACACTCAAATAAAACTAGAGGGTAGAATTTCCAAAACCTTCATTTAAATTTGAATCTCAGAATTAGGGTTGGAGTTGATTTAGATTGCAAATACAAGAAATTAAAACAGAGTTAAAAAGGGAAACCCTAACCCATTTCCCTCTCCCATGCCGCATGGGCCTCATCCCCGCCGGCCCACCTAGCCCAGCCCATCCCCCCTTGCTTCTTCCTTAAGCTGCCGGCGCCCCCTCCCCATCCTTATCCTCCCACGCCGCCACCCCCTGTGCCCCGTGGCGGCCTCCCCTTACCCCGGTGGCCACCTCATGCTTCACCCCGCCACCTCCTACTCCCGACCCTCTGTGGCAGCGCTCGAGCCCCCCCTCTCTCTCCCCCCTCCCTTCTGTGCTGCCTCACCCGAAGCCCACCTCGCCGCCGGCTTCCTCTCCCTTCGCCGCCACCCCACCTCCCCTTCGGTTCCCTGAGCCAAGCCCGGGCCGGCCGCCCTCCTTGCGCCGCCCCTTGCTCCACCCGGCTTCCCAAGCTCCCTCCCGCCGCTCGGCTTTGCCCCTTCACCGCGCCGCCCGAATCCCCCACACCCCGCCTCCTCCACCGCCCTAGTACCTCCCATCGCCGAGCTTCCCCACCGGAGCCAAGCGCCGCTCGGGTCCCCGTCGCTCGCCGCCGGCCTTCCCCACCGCTCCACCGTGCTGAGCTCCACCCAAGCCCCATCGCCGCTCCGCCCCCAGGTCCCCTGCCGTGCTACCCCCGGGCCGCCGCCTCAGCTCTATCCAGCTGCGCCGCCGCCTCTCGGTAAGCCTGCCACCGCCGCCGCTTCACTTCACCACCGGCCGGCCGAGCCCTCCCCCGAGCTGAGCCCCCGACCGGGCCCTAATCCCCTTTTAAATAATGGTTAAGACATGTTTTTGAGCACTTAAATGGCTGAGCACAATTAATGAAGTAGTTAATCCCATCCTTAAGTGCTGCACTAACTGTTGAGTGTATTAATTCGGTGGTTTAAGCCCTGGTTGTAATTATGGCTAATCCGATCGATTAATGACAGCAATTAAGGACTCACAGTGCCTTTAATAAGTGCATTAAATGAATTAATTAATTTGTCTCAATGACGGATGGGCCCCACGTGTAAGAATTTCAGCAAAAAGAATAAAGAAAGGGGAAATTTGTGACAGGTGGGTCCCACATGTCAATGTCTCGGTCAAACTGGTCAATATTGGACCAGTGGGGCCCACTGGTCAGCATTTATTGATTTTAGATTAATTAAATGTTATATTTGCTGAGAAAAATAAAACAAAGGGTGAAAAAGAGTTTAAATCTTGTGAAATTCATAGAAAATGCATCTTTAATCAGAAAAATGCAAATAATATATCAAAATGTTCAGAAAAATGAAATCTATTTAAAAATGTCATTTCCATCCATGTTTGCATGCTAGGAATAATACAATTTGCTAAAAACTCAAATTAGGGTTTCCGATTAGCCGGAGGATTTTCGGATCGCGACATTTTATGCGTCCGAACTCCGATTAAATTGATTCCACTTGCATTAGTCTTCTTTTTGCACCCTCTATGTCATGGCATGCATTGCATCTCATGCTGATGTTGTGCATTTTGATATTTACGATTATGCCCTTGTTTCCGGTGTTTCCGTTTTTCCTCGATAGAGCCGGAGGATCCACAGGGCGATAGTCTCGATCAAGAGCAGGGTTCCGTTGCAGAGCAACCAGGCAAGCAGCCCCTTTGGTCACGTTGCAAATCTCCTATTATTTACAAAGTATTAGTTGTTTTTAAATCATTATCATATGCGTTCAACTGCTATTTTTCCGCTAAGAAAGCCTTAGTCCGATGAGTAAGACTCACCTTGTCGCTTAAACAGCTCCACCACTAACCTAACCTATCTAGCATAGTCTAGTATCCACTGTTCGAATGCTATTAAGCTATTTATGCTTAGACATGCTTAGACTTGTAGAAGTCGTAATTCCTGGGTTAGCAGATGAATCAACACTGGAAATGGGTTACGTGGTAGGTGGGTGTTCACCGGGATAATTAATGAATTGGCTTAATCATATCTGGGCTAGACGAGAGGCCATGGCTGGGAGCATGGTGGGTTGTCTCGTTTTCCCGCAAGGACCGGTTTCCGGTGTCCCTTCGAACCAAGATTCGCGTACTTCTACACGGGTGGATTATGGGGCCACCCACGACTGACTAATTTGCCTAGACTTAGACTATGAGCCGCATAGTTTGCCGTTTTTGTGTATTGGGTGCGTGGAAAAAGGAAGGTGGTGTGGTGCCTCAATATAGGTGTAAGGGTTACACACGGTTCGAGTCCGGGGATGTATCACCTGCTACAACGTATGGGACCGTGTCGTAGTTACGGCCGGACTGATGTACATGGACTAGCCCGTACGGGTGGCTCATACCTAGGTCAAAAGCATTGTAAAGGTCGTGTTCGATCACCCTCCGCCAGCACACCTCGTGAAAGTGTGTCAATCGCGATGGCACTAGGAGACGATCGATACGTGTAGGTAAAGATGTACACCCCTGCAGGGTTAGAACTGTTTGAACAGCCGTGTCCGCGGTTATGGACAACTTGGTAAGATTTTGCATCGAATTAGACAACTACAACAAATCTTAAAACTTGCCAACTCTAAGGATGGTGTAGCGACAGCTTCCTCCCAGGGTGGTTGAGGATGGGTCGAGGGTTTTTCAGGTGTGGTGATCTGCAGTAAGGAATATTCGCAAAGTGTCGACTCGTCCCCTTTGAAAAGGTATTCTAGTAGTCGAATTTCAATCTACTTATGGTTATTGAAAAGGTAAACTTGGCTTTCCGCAAATTAGTCCACATTTACCCTTTTGTTCATACCTGGCACAATCACTACTATTTCCGCACTGTAAGTCTTGCGGAGTACAATTTTGTACTCACCCTGCTGTTGTTGTTGTTTTGTTGCAGAGGAACCCACCCCTTCGGAGGGTGGTTTCTATTTAGAGATCGATACCGACGACGCCTAGACGCTGGGAATCCCAGGCAGTGATCCTGCCCTGGGTTGGTATTTTGGTTTGTTTTCCGTTGCCACTTTTGGCCCTACTGTTTGGCTTCGTAGCCTTATAAACTCTTCCGCTGTGTATATATATGTTTGTTAAGTTTCAAACTTATACTATTGCAGTTTCTGTCGTAGAGTCACTGCTATGAGATCTGGTTGTTTTCGCCTGCTCATGTGCCGTGCGTGTATGTGATGAAGCGCATGTTGCGGGTAGGACTTTAGAGTTTATATCATAGAGTCATTAAGTTTAATCACCCCTGTGAAGCGACTCTACTACTGAGAGATTGGGAACTATATCACCCTACTCCAGCCGTGCATTAATTTGCCGGGACGAGTTCGGGGTTGATGTTCCGGCTCGGTAGGACAAGAGTGAGGAGACCATATCACCCTACTACTCTGTGCGCTTGCCAGAGTAAGCTTTGGGGTTGACGTCTCGGGCTGTTCGGAGCCATATCACTCCACTCCTCTTGGAATTGACACCCAGGAGTTGAGGTCGGGGTTGACGTTTCGACTTAGCGGGTGGTTTCTCTTAAGCCTCTCTGTTATGAATTCTGGGGTTCGACACCGGCACTACAAAAGGAATATTGATTAGCTATAGAGGGCAGATGTATGATAATATTACTACGAGGACTTATGAACATTAGGGAAAACTTTAAACTGGGAGTCGTGATGTAACTTGGTGGATGCTCCTTCCTTGTGCCTCCCTCCCTCTTTGACGTACGTATCAAATGCCTTATGTGATTCAAAAAATAAGCCTTATCTTGTCATTTCAAAAGAAAGAAAGAATAGTCATGGGCGAAGAGGAAAGTTTTGGTACTCACTCGTCGAGTAAACCCATAATATGCAAGTATGCGGGTTTGTGCTGATCATGGCTACAGCTCATGGAATCAAGGTAATATACCTTACTCCCGACATGATGACAATGAGGATTCAGTGCCCCTGGTTATACGAAACAAAGTGATTATATGCTTAGTCGTTGTAAATAAAGAAATTTTAAGGCATATCACATCCGATGTTATAGGCAACCTGGATGTAATCTCGTGCGGAGTACTTATGGAGTATGTGCACAAGGTAATCCCACACGAGGTTCTTATTTCTCTCAATGCGTTGTGCTAAGACCACGTGTGGGTCAATGAAGCCATAGAGTTCTGGAGCCTTCTTTTCTCGCTTAGATCAATCATGCAACTAAGTATAAGACAACAATGGGTTATGTGTACATTCTTAGCGGTACTAAAAGAAACTTGTGTTGTATTATAAGAACTTACAGCGTAAAGCATCTCATGAGGCCGATGTCTAGCTCACAGAAGTGGACCATGTTCAACAAGTCAGAGAATTCCACCAAGAATATATTAGATTGAGTGTGCTTGAAGTGTTCTGCGATGAAGTACACTACTACGAGGCTAACTCGTCTATGTGGGAATGACCTGTTGGATATGTTAAGGGAATGATCATAAAGCTTCCGGCAGGCTAAGCCAAGATTTACGCTGTCATCCACCATAATTCTCCCGACATGTATTGGCCTGCCAACTCCGCCATAGGATATTCAACATCTGCCATCGAATTCGAAGCAGACTTCTTCTTCTTAGAAACTTTCAGCTTCGACATCACCCCTTGACTCATGGTTTGAACATGACGAGACCGTGAGCTCTCCACATTGGCTGAGATTGATACACCAACGGAGGAGGTAGGGTTGGTTGACGATCGGTAAATCGTCGATCTTATGTAATACGTGGAGGAGAGAGAAAAGAGATGAGGGGATCATTCCGAGTAAGCTGACCCACAAATCAGACCATCGATGACAAGGCTTTATACAGGTTCGGGCCTCCCTTAGGATAATAGCCCTATGTCCTGTTAGTATATATTGATCTCGAGACAAAGTACAAGAGGAGGTGTCTAGTCTTATATGGGATCTACAACTAGTCAGAGGTGGTTGTCGAGGCAGATCTCTTCTACTTGCTTGGAAGTTGAAGGTTTGTGTAATCCAAAGCTTATCTTCTAAAAGCTTCCTGAATTTCTCCAAACTTCTTTTACTTGTCTTCTCTGAAGGCCATCGGGATCCTTATATAGAGGGTATACCTTTATCCAATCTCTAGCTTTTAAACTTTTTCATCTTCTTTCTCTCACCTGTTCTTGCACTTTTCTTGCTCCTGCATTCCTTCTCTTGGAGATGGGCAAGAAGAAGGTCTCTTTCAAGACTCATGTTGGCTCTCGGAAGCCTCTCGATGATCCTGAGAAGACGTCGGGGGACTCTGGCTCTACGCCAGCAATGGGGATCTTGGAGTTCGACGCGTCCAATGTCGATGCCGGTGCCATCGACAAGCTGGAGAAGGGCGAGCACATCCTTCCCCGGGTGATGGTTCCGTGCCGCCTGACGCTGAAGGAGATGATTCTGAGTCCAGATACCGCCTGGACTGTCTTCTCTGAATTCTTCCGGTGTGGATTCCAATTTCCGCCATCTGCCTTCTTCCTCCTCATCCTTAACTTCTATGGGATTGAGGTGATTGACCTCACTCCCAACTCGGTGTTGATGCTGAGCGTCTCCGTACACCTGTGCAGGGCGGACCTCGGCATCCGCCCGAGCCTAGACCTCTGGCGATACTTCTACAACCTGAGAAGGTTGAAGGGTATCGTCGGCTCCGCCGGGTTTCGACTAAGGGAGGGGAAGGATAGCTACATCCCTTTCACTAGCAAGAGCTCATGGTCAGGCTAGTGGTGAAGAGGTTCTATTGCCAACCTCCACCTGCGTCTGACATTGGGTACCGCGGTCTGGCACCCTTCTAGACGGAGATGCTGCTACAGACCAACCAGTTCAAGGCGCTTGCTGACGAGATTACCGACCTCGGTAGAAGAGGCTTGTCGGTGTGGGATGTCATCGAGGACTTCCTCAGGAGGCGGCTAAGTCCTATTAGATCGAGGATCTCAGTAGCCTAGGATTACTCGGACCGGGAGGATCCCACGAGGGACTTCACCATGGGTAAGTGTTGTGTTTGCCTTAGCACTTCGAGTAGGAAGTTTGCATTCTCATCTACTCGGGTTGATTCTTCACGCAAAACTCTCTCCCGACGAGCTCCAGTCGAGGGTTAAGTACCTCTACGACTCGTCGCCCCCGGGAGGAAGGACCGTGGTATTGCTCCCGATCACGAAGCTCGGATCTGAAGAGAGGAAAGAGATCTTCTCGGTAAGTTTGGATCGTGCTCCTTGTCATGCTAATACCTTCGAGTGGTGCCAAATTAACTTTAGCTTTACTCGGGCGTGGTTCTTCTGTAGTGGGTTGGCCGGGACGCATCCAACCCGGAGGCTGAGCGAGCTGGAGCCGAGGTCGACGACGGTGATAGGGTCGAAGTCCTAAATCTATAGATTTCAGCCCCCGAATCCAGTGCAGGGGGTGCACCCGAGAAGGACTAGCTAGAGAAGGCTCCTTCAGCAACGTCTCCAACTCGGACTCCTCCTTTGCCTTTAAAATCTTCCCCCCGGGTATTTTCCTGACTTGTCCTAAACTTCCTTTCCTTAAGTTGTGGGATGTTGGAACTTCTTTTCTTGTCGTTGCACAGGGGTTGAAGGATCTCGTCCGGAGGCATCGGCTCTTCCAGTCGCAAAGGAACCTACTGTGGAGAAGTCCCTAGTCATAGATTCTACTCCCCAGGTGACTCCTGTGAAAAGAGGGGTCGCTCTCGCAGAACGTCGAGTCCCGATATAGCTAAAGCGGCCACGGTAAGCATTCTTCTCAGAATACTTCTTTCCGGGTAGGGGTTAGCAGTTTCCTGACTTGCTCGTCTTTTGCAGGGTAAACCTTACTTCGCCCAAGATTGCTAATCCAGTGAAGCAGTTCCGTCCTCCAGCGGTGAAGGCTCCTTCAGCCGCCAAGGCATCGGCAGTGGAGATCGAAAAGCCTCTAGCTAAGAGGTCGGACCCACCTTCGGCCCAAGTGATCGCCCCCTATGCTCTAGCAGCCGCGCCTCCCTTGGTTTGTCGGTTAAGGGACCTCCTTCGTCATCATTGTCGGTGGAGTTGGTGGCGCTTGTCGAGGGTGGCCTCGACTTGTCTAAATACATCGATCCCCTGGTAGAGGTGACAAAAGAGAAAAGGTGTTAACCCACTAACTTGCTTGTATTAAGACTGACCTTTCATTTTTAGCTTACTTTGTCCCGGGTGGCTTCCATTCGGTCGGAGGTTCAGGAGCTGAAGAAGCGTCTGGCTAAATCCAACGCAGCGTTTAAGGCAGAGAAGTCCAAGGCGGCTGAGCTAGAGGCTGAGAAGGGCCGGCTGGACCAAGACAAGGCCTAGCTGACCAATGAGCTTATCGGAGTCCGATCGAAGCTGTCTCGAGCTGAGTCCCAGGTGTCTACTCTAAAGGAGGAACTTTGGTGTGCCACAGACCTACTCGAGGTGACGTTGACCGAGGTTGGGATCGTCATCCCTACGGTGGAGAGCCATGCGCATGGCAGAGCTGGTGGCAGCGACCTCTCGTCTAAAGCCAATCGTACCGGCCCATATCAGCTCCCAGATTCGTCAAGGAGTTCAGGATTCCTTGTCTGGCCCTGGCTTTGCTGAAGGCCCAGCACCCCGAGATGGCGGTGACCTTTGCGACGAGCTACCAGGGGCAGAGAAAGGGGAAACTGAGAAACTGGTAGAGGCTATGTACGAATCTATAGATGTCTTTGTTGATAGGCTCAACGTGTAAAGAACCTATGAATAAAGACTTGGAAATCTTTCGGTTAGTACTTGTGCTGTGCTTTTGTCTATTTTTCCTTTCACTTAGAGCTAGAATTTTATCGGGAACCTGATACTAAGGACTTGTCGAGAACTCGGGACACTTAGTGCTTTTTAGCCTTTTCTTTGGCCTGAATCGGAAGACTTTGCTACTAGTCGGGGAGTTTGGTTGGTCAGGCCTTAGGTCTAGGTCAAATGGAGGATTCAGGGACCCCCCTATCACTCATAGATGCGATAAGGGACCTTCCTCTGTCCTACTTCGAGACAGTTAAGACTTCTTCCTTCTTGCCAATGGAAGGGTGTAGGCACGTATGTCTTTTGTGGTCGACAAGCTATCTTAGTGTCACATTGACCCGACTATTCCTTGCGATAACTAGTTGGAGAGCCTTATCGGTTTACTAAGTGTTGATCGGTTTCGTTGAACACGCCTTACTTCGCACCTTCCGGTTTCTCCTCGATCCAAGTCAGAAGACTCTACCCGCTAGTTGGGGAGCTCAGTCAATCAGGCCTTAGTTCAAGGTCGAGTGGAGGGTTCAGGGACCCTTTGTCACTCATCGACGTGATAAGGGATCTTCCTCCTTCCCGCGAGGCTAGAGCTCAGTCTTCCTTCCCTTTGTGAGTACTAAACTTTCAAATGGCCCATAAAACATGTTGTCGAAAACTTTTCAGCCCCGTTGTACCTATCCAGCCCCCAACTGTTTATCGGAAAAGGAATGTTTCTGATGGACAGTTAAGAATATAAACTTTATTTAACTGAGTATTCGTGTACAACTTGAAAGAAAATAAACTAAGCTATCGTTTGAGTCTTCCCATTGACCACAGGCCTTCTCGGGACACCTTGACTCTTTGTCGACTTCGTTTAGCTTGTCCAAGTGCTCGTGCTAGGTATGGGTACCTGGTGAGGCTCATCTTGGTGATCCCTACGGATGGGGCGCTTGTATATTTAAGGAAGGGAGGTTCTATTCTGGGAAGGTGCTAATGGTTCTTGGGTGTGACTCGGATGTCCTCTATATGCTAGGTAGGGTACTTACATACAGATCTGCTGGGGATGATTGATGTTCCAGGGGTTGAGGGGTCGACCATCCTCTGTGGCTAACTTGATCAGATCGGGTCAGCCCCCTCACAAGAGTATTGTTGTGCCCGTGTACTAATACGGTCATCCTAGGTCGCGCGTGTTTGTGGTGCTTGTCGATATGATGCTCTTTGGCTAGGTCCAAGCTAAGCTTATCGTAGTTTAGGCCTATTTCTGGACAGCCACAGACCATGGTAACACCCTTGGGGCCTGGAATCTTCACACGCTGGTAGGCATAGTGCACGGCGGCCATGAACTTCGCGAGGGTTGGTCGTCCTAGGATGGCATTATATGCCGTCTCAAAGTCGACTACTTCAAACATAACCTTTTCTATCTGAAAATTCTCGCGCTTGTTGAAGGTGACTAGGAGCGTGATCTGCCCGATCGGCGTAGCTAGTCCTTGCCATGCGAAACCGCTGATGGTGATTTGTTGGAATCAACAAAGGCGATCACCACGGTCGGCGCCATCTGTCGACGATCAGTAAACCGCCGATCTTACATAATACGTGGAGGAGAGAGAAAAGAGATGAGGGGATCGTTTCGAGTAAGTTGACCCATAAATCAGGCCAAGGTGACAAGGCTTTATACAGGTTCGGGCCTCTCTTAGGATAATAGCCACACGTCCTGTTGGTATATATTGAAATCCAGACAAAATATAAGAGGGCGTGTCTAGGTCTAGATGGGATCTACAACTAGTCAGAAGTGGTTGTCGAGGCAAATCTCCTTTTCTACTTGCTCAGACGTTGATTGATCTTCTAAGATTTGTGTACTCCAAAGCTTATCTTCTAAAAGCTTCCTGAACTTCTCCAAGCTTCTTTTACTTGTCTTCTCTGAAGGCCCTCGGGATCATTATATAGAGGGTATACCATATCGTAAGGGATATGGACTCGTCCCCGGCCAGGATTTCACTTTTCTTAAACGTCGAGATTAACTGCCTAGTTTAAGGAGTCCCGGATACCCACCCGTGGTTTCCTTATTTACGTAGAGTCCTTCTCCAGGGTACACTCCTTCTTGGGTAGATATGATAGTTTTTAGTTATGGTGTATTCATATATGGATACAGTCGTTGTATACAGTAGTTGTCTGTTACTCATTATTAGTTGGGACATTGGAAACCTCTGGCTAAGCTGTATGCACCACCGGTGAAAACGCAATGATCCCACCTGACAATGAAAAAGGAGGATCAGGCAACACCATAGTGGTGTTTCGAGGACTATGTCCTTTTTTGGCCACTGAACGAAAGACCCGACGGTGTCTTGTAAGATCTGCATCTCGTCTCCTTCTCACGCGTTAGGCAAGAGGCAGTTGGCAAATGTCGGGTTGATAGCTTCCACTTGCACTCGTGTAAAGCCTTGAGGTATCCACTTCAAAAGAAACTTCTCTTAAATTACCTATAGGTGGAAGAGGGAATATTATCGATGTGAAATGAATCCAGAGGGACCCCCTCGACATAATGATTCGTGTGTATATTTTATGTGAAATCAAAATTAGAGATAAAGTAGCTGGAAGACATGGGAATAAGGGAATCATTTCTAAAATTTTGCCTAGGCTAGATATACCCTATTTGCAAGATGGAATGTATGGTTAGTATCCATAAGGATACGTTACCAAAACCTAACCAATTCAGTTAGAATCCTTTGTATTGCCTATAAATTTTTTAAATCTCAATTATCTATAAGTCTTTTGATCGATATTTAACTATCATCGTCCTCGGAACACTATATAAAACAAGTAGACTAAAAAATTACAGTAAAGATCTGGTACCGTTTGGTGCCGCCTAACCTGGCAAGACAATTGTGCACTTAGGATCTTATTCAATTCCATTGTAAAATACTCATCTCTAAAGCTTCTCCAATAAAAAGAAAAAGAAAAAGAAAGCCAACGGATATTGATCGATTGGAATATGGACAGTCAAAGAAGAATGGAACAAGGAAAACAATGGCCAGGAAACAAAATCTCTTCCGGCCTACCGCGCGCGCGCTAAAGCCAGAGCACGCGTCCAGAAATCCAAGATAAGAAGTTGTATGCACCGTACGTCCTGGAATAGTGCACGTAATGTATAACGTAACGAAGTATATATCTACATGCTCTGCGCCTCCAGGAAGGCGTTGAACTCCGCCCTGGCCTTCGCCAGGCGCGGCGTGATGCACGGCGACGTCGGGCATGACGCCGCGGTCGCCGTCGAGAACCTCACGTGCCGCTGCGACGCCGACGACGCCCTGGGTGCCGACTCCTGCCGCTGCTGCGACGCCGACGCCGACTTCTTCAGGATCCCCCTCGGCTCGCCGTCCAACACGAACGCCGACGCCGACTTCTTCAGGATTCCCCTCGGCTCGCCGTCGAACATGAACGCCATCTTGACCGGCGTGTCCGTGTCGTCCGCGCAGCTGATCTTGGCCACCTCCAGCGCGAAGTCCGCCTCGTGCGCCGTGGCCACGACTGGCACCGAAGGCGGCGGCGGCGGGCTCCACGACCCGCACTCGAACCTCTCGAGCGACGCCACCCGCGAGACGCTGCTCCGCCGCCTCGCTCCCGAGTGCTGCCTCTGTATGCTCGACACGACGGCAGCCGCGGCGACCGAGGCCGGCTTCTTCTTGGAGAAGCCCGGGATGAACATGCACAGCGCGCCGCACGTGAAGCTGTCCTCGGCAGCGGCCGCCTTCGTCTCGGGCGGCTCGTCGTGCGGCGCCATGGACCTCCCCTCGGCGCGGGACGCGCTCCGAGAGAGCGCGGCCGGCCCGGCGACGTAGTGCGCGAGCGCGACGGAGTGCTGCCGAGCGAGGGAGCGCAGGGCACTGAGTCTGGGGGTGGAGGGCTCGTCCCGCTTCGCGGCGGCACTGTGGACGGGGGAGGAGGCTGCGGAGCACGGGAGGCTGGCCCCGACGAAAGTGGGCCGGCGGAGCGGCGGCAGGAGCGGGGACGACTGCGCGACCACCTCCGTGAGCACGGACGGCGCGGAGAGCGGAGAGTCCGGGTCGGCCACCATGCCCAGGTGGCGCAGCGAGACGGGGTCCACGGGAATCTGCCGCTCATTCTCCATGGACGACGGCGACGCCGGGCTCTTGCCGCCGTCCTCCACCGTGGCCTCTCGTGGCGCCTTCGTTGCTGCCGCCGTGTTCACGGCGAGCGCGAATGCGGGAGCAGGCGCGGGCTCTTCCTCCTGGGACTGCATGGTGGGCGTCGTGCGCTCTGCGTATGTGCCAAGTCTATTAACTGGTGCGCTGCTGCTGCTGCATCAACTGAACTGATGGTGTTAGACGCGCGGGACGCTTAAAAGAATCAAGGATTTGACTTTTGGTGGTGCGTATACTTCGTAGTGGAGAGCATGAAGTGGCATCAGGGGCGGCACGGCTATCTGCATGAACTCACTCCTAATTCGTGGTGGCTTAGTGGTTCACCATATATTATCGGGGAAAAAATTATACGGGAAGGGGCATCCTCTCCTCCCACCTAAAGCCCCTTCCTAGATTGCTCCACCTCATCCTTATTCAGAGAAGTATGGTTAACCATAAAGTCGAGGTATCAATCTGTATCAAAATGAGGAGCCCCAATTTGGATGCTTAAAAACGAGAGGCCGGCGCTATAAATAAAGTCATAAGGCTGCATTTAGTGCTGTGGTGGATTAGATAATACTATTTAGTTGAACCTTTTCTCATATATTTTAAGTTTGCTTATCTTATTTTAGTATAATATGTAGAAAAAGAGTTAAATGCTTCATGTCTAAAAGAAAAACAGAGGAGATATATCAAAAGTGTAGTGCTTTTAATTATTTTGGTATATTAGAAGTTAGTTAAAAGAGAGTATTTGCTAAGAAGGACAATAACTTTTGTATAGCAGCTTATTAAATAAGTTCATCACGATACGATTCAATAACCATAGACTAAGACTAAATATTATATGTTTCTAAAAGTGCATATTGGCCATCTAAGTGGGTTTTGATGACTAATGACAAACGATTAAGAGAATAATGAGTTCACTGAGTGTATGCTCAGGTTTTAGCCCCTCATGTAAAGGTTAATCGGCACTGGCGACCCTCCAAAAGATTAAAAAGAATGCGGCAAAGTCTTATCAAGAATAGATCCATTTCTTAGGTTGTTCGGTGATTTAAGTAATCACTTTGAGTATAGGAAGGCCGTACTACTAAGAGGGGTTCGTCGCTTAGCTGGTGAGAAAATTTAGGCTCAAATTCTCAACGTTCATGCATTGGCTCTCCGGATTTCCATCTATGTCTGTGTGAGAGAGAGCTCTATTTTCTATGTCCTAGAGTATCCGACTGCGCCCCGGAGCATCTGGACATGCCTCAGAAAATAGGAACCAGAGTCTCCGAAGAAGTCACTGTGGGGATTTCAATTCTCAGTTTTTGTTTAGAGTATTTGGAAATATGGCCCGTGGTATCCTGACATGTGACACTCCAAATCAATCAGAGTCTACAGAGAAGTCACTCCAGGGATTCAGATTTTTGATTCTGTCCGGACATTTTTCCTGAGCATCCGGACATATGGAAGTGTTCAGGCTGGCTAGAGTGTCCGGAGGCTTTGCTCCAGGGATTTTAATTCTCCGTCTTTTATCCGGATTGTCCAGATGTTTTGTTCGAAGTCTCCAAGCAGGGACTTTGTCAGATCTTTGGTTCTTCTTCTATGCTTCTGAAGTAGCCTTGAATTTTGAACCTCAGAGCGTCCAGGCTTTATCCGGATAGTTTTTGTGGGCAATTTATGCTCTGACTCTCCCATCTGATAGCATTTTTATTATGTATTTTAATTCATTTTTTGCATTATTTAATAAACTGCCAGACTCCGGATTTTCCCTCTTATTTTGTGTATCCGGAAAAAACATCATAAAAAATAGAAAATTCAGTGTTCTGGAAATGTTTTGAAGCAAGAGTACGGGGAAAAAAGGGTAGAGCCAGGCGAAGAGCCAGGTGGCCATACGGCAGGCTACCGTGGCCCCACCTGCCATGGCAAGGTGCCACATAGGCCACCTGTGGCTCCGCTAGCTGCTCTGTTTCACGAGTAGATCCGTTTCGCCTTCAAAAAACCCTTTTATAGTGGTTTCCCTATGTATACAGAACGGATCATGTCACAAAGAAGAGAGAGAGGCCGCGGGACAAAACCCGAGGCTTCCACTGGGAGCCCTAGTTTTCCATCTTCCTCACCACCACGAATTCCACGCCTAGCTCATCCCTTCCAGCAAACCTCCTTAGCTAGTTCCTCCTTGTAATCATCTACTATCATCGAGCTTTCGAGATTGGTTTGTACTTTCGTATTCAATATTTTATTCGTTCTAGTTGATTTGCATGATATGTGAGTAGTCCATGAGGCTACAAGGTTGTAGTAGTAACTCTATAGCATTCTCTATATTTGTAGTGGTCATCCATCTTCAGTGCCATCAAATTATAATGATTGTCATCCATCTTTGACGCAATCAATTTATTTATTGAGATTGATTATGAATATTTATCCAACACCCCAAAAGGGACCATAGTAGTCGTTGTTTGTCTTGTCGACCCCCTTTGCTACACAAGATGACAACGGTGGAGAGGAGGTGATGCCAAATATCCAGCCCTTTGCTACACAAGGCGACAACAGCTCGCCTAGCCCTTCAGTAGGAGAAGAGGATTTGGAATCCAAATATCATTACATCTTCTCTCATGCTCTGAGGACTGAGGCAAATCAAATGCAATTCATTTCAAGAGCTGCAGCAAAGAAGCTTCCAAAGAGTGACCCCAAGAGGTCAAAGAGCAAGGTTGCCTCAATGAGCACAACTGCATTCATCAAGATGAGGTCAACCTGCCCATATTTCAGTAAAGATAAGGAATTTTTGGATCCAGTTTGCTCAGACCCCAGATTTCACAATGATCATCAAAGGGGTGTCTATCATGAAATCCTATCTTCAAAATGATTTGTAGATTGCAAGGCCATTGATTGGTCTGCTCTGACTGATACAAGACTGAGGTCATTACCATCTCTGATTCAAGCCTCAGGCCTTGAATTCATATGCAATCTACAACAAGGATATGACCCCGAAGTCATCAAAGAGTTCTATGCCACTGTGTTGGTAGAACAAAGCAATCAGGATGTCATGCTCTGGAGAACAAGAGGTCAGCTGCTATCCATAACAGCTCCAGAGTTCAACAGTCTATTTCATGCACCTGTGGAGCCTGGCATGCCAAATTTGTTCAAATTAGAGCCAGTCTCCAATGCTGACAGAAGGAAGTTATATCCAAGGAACTTTTCATTTCCTGCCAGTGCCCCAGCAGATCATGTTTACTTTAAGAGGATCACAATCACTGCCAAGCATCTTGTGAAGATTCTAAATGTCACCATTCAGCCTAAGGGAGGCAACACAGATGCAGTCTACAATCCAGTCTGGCGGGTGTTGGTGCACATAGCCAAGAATCAGCATTTTGATATAGCAAGATACATCTTTCATGAAATAGATGCTGTTCAGAAAGATAAGAAGGCTAAGCTGAGGTATGGATCATACATCATGTACATGATTCTTCAACGAACAGGTCTTCCAGAATCAACCTTTGACATCTCAGTGAAGACAATCAAGACTCAACTTAGACCTCAAGCTGATGACAATACTGATGAGGTTGATGTTCCTGCTCTCTTTGGAGATTCCCTGGACACAGCTATGCCCGTCCCCGGTGACACAGCTGCTCAACCAGCTCCTCAGATGCCATCACCTCAAGTTCAAGTGCTTACCGGTGTCACCGCTGATGTTCCTGCAGCTGACCCAGCTGAACTCGTATCTGTGACACAGGTGGCTGAAGATGGCACCCTATCCACCTCCCTGATGTCCTTAACAGCAGCCAGAGCATATCAAAACAAAGTCATGCCTGCTCAGTTTGCAGCTCTGCGCAGAGAGAATCTCCAGCTTCGAACAGAAATGGCCAGTTTGCACTCAAAAGTTGATCAAATGCAGACCCAACTCTTAGAGGTTCTCCAGCTGCTAAAGACCAAGCTCTCCTGAATGTTTCTTCTCTTAACCCCTTTCTGGTGCTTTAGTGTCAAAGGGGGAGAAATATAAGAGGGAGAATATCTATGGAGTATTTTGGGAATAGGGGAGTGCTATATATTTTGGTGTATCAAGACCTGTTTTATTCTGAATTCTTCTGTCTTGATAACATTAAATCAGTGTTTTATGTTCTGATGCAGTAATGTTCTTGATATGTGTGGATGGTGTTTACTCTGATATAATTCTCCTCACATATCTTGCCTACATATACATATGTTTGCTCTGATCATAGTAAATATGAGTAAATGATCTAAACATGCTTTAATCTGCTGATTAAATTGAGCATTGCTCTGACCATGAAATTTTATGCTCTGATCATACTAACTGTGTCGGAGTATTATTCCGGCAATACTATTTACGGGGCGGTGTGAGCACAGCAAATCAGGATGGCTGCACACGGGAGACAAGATTTAGACAGGTTCAGGCCCTCTTGGAGAGGTAATACCCTACGTCCTGTGTTTGGTGGCTGGTATTGCTGTATCCCGAGTGCCGCAGGCCCTAGAGAATCGATCTCGAAGGGGCCTGAGCTGTGAAACAATGGAGATTAAGCTAGATGAGATGTTCTGCCGATCGGAGGTCCCCTACCGGGCCTTATATAGTCGGCCGGGGTAGGGTTACAGAGTCCGGATCGGGTTAACAGATATGTTTCCTATTCGGTTACAACCAATTCCGGGTAAGCCGGACAGGTATTAGTCCTTGTCTTGTACTCCACGTCGGTGAGGCGCCCCTGTGAGGTAGTTGGACTCCAAGTAACCGGCCCGGCCCATCCCGTGGCCGGGAGGCCGGATTCGTCCTCCTTGATGGTACCCGGGTGCCACGTCACCATCAGTAGCCCCCGAGTCCTCCGCGATCTTGCTGCTGTCGGCTGAGGCTTCAGGTCGAACTTCCCGAGTGGTTCTCGCCAGCAGGGAGATTGCGAATGACTGATTGAACTCCTGTGGAAAAGACAATAAGAGCCGAATAACATTCACCTGAAAAGGTCAGAATATTATGGCGGGTGAGTTAATAACGGGTAAGCTCTGGTGGCACCCGGTCTATCCCTTTGGACAGAGACCGGCTGATAGCCTAGCGTGGAGCATGCCATGAATCCCGACTGGATTCCCGAGTAGCGTCTGGTCTTCCCGAGTGGGGTGAAGCCAGCTAGTGTCCCCTGAGGGAACGCCTCTGAAATCTTCGTCAGAACTAGAGTCTACAAGCCATGGCGCATAGGTTCCCGAGTGTCGAAGCCTTACGCCGAGTCATTCCACTGAACCCGGAAGATCCGGATACGAGGGCCTCTCGGCTCATGCTCCCGGGTGGTCTGGGTGAAGAATTCGGCAGCTCCGAGACGCTCAGCATCCGACTTGTGGCCTACTGAAGGCGCGCCATCGCCGTCCCTCACTCGGGTGTACTCGAGCGACTGCATTCCTGCTTGAGGCCAGGCGCCGAGACCCTTTGCGACCGAAGCGCCCGGTTACGAGCTGGTCGGTAACCGGCCGGTGGTTTCACGGGAAAACACGCCTCAATCGCCACTTTAAAAGAGGAATATTCCGATCGGCAATTAAACCCGGAAGGCCAGCCGTCAGATCTTCTTCTTCATTAAACCGCACGAATCACGGCGCGGCCAGGTCGTGGGCGCAGGATCCGCGTGACGTGGCCCGCCCGAAACGCACGGCGGAATCCGAAACGGCGCGGACGTGGGCGCGGTGAATCTGAAACGTGCGAACGTGGGGAATCCGAACCGCCCGGCCCTCCCCTTTATATTCGATAGAGGCTGCGGGAGGGACCCACGCCCTCAAACATTTCCGTATTTTCCAAGCGCCCGCCGCTTCGTCTTCCTCTTGCCCCCAAATCGCTTCGCGCGCTCCGCCAAAACCCTAATCCCCTCTCCGATCCCCTCGGATGCAATCCCCGGACTGGGAAACTGACCCGAGCGTAGCCGAAGAGGACGCCCTGGTTTGGAAGCTGCTAAACGAAGAGGAGGAGTCGCCCGCCGAGGCAATGGCCCCTTCCGCGTGGATGAAGTCGACCGCGTCGGAGGAGAAGCTCAACATCTTGGTCCGGATGGGGCTGCTGCCACCGAAGGAACTAGTCAAGTGGCGCGCCGCCGTGAGGGAAACCATTCCGACCCCGGACACCGGCGAGCTAGTGGTGCACAGCTCATTCTTCGAGCGGGGGGCTATCGGTGCCAGTGCATCCCTTCCTCCGCGGCCTCCTCTACTACTATGGGCTCGAGCTCCACAACCTCAACCCGAACTCCATCCTGCACGTCGCCAGCTTCATCACGTTGTGCGAGTGCTATCTTGGCATCCTGCCGCACTTCGCGCTGTGGAAGCACCTATTCATGGTGAAGCCGCAGCCGAGCAAGGACAGCCCGGCCGTAGTCGGAGGCGCAGGGTTCCAGTTGAGGGCGAAGTTGGCGAAGAGCTACCCGGCCCCGCCGATGCCATCGTCCCTCAAGGGTTGGCACGCCCAGTGGTTCTATTGTGCCAATGCCGACCCAGCGCTGCCATCCTTCTTGGGTCAGGCACCGGTGGCCAGGCCAAGCTGGACGGATCCACCCCTCGACCGAGAGCAGGACAGCGTCGCGGTGCTGATGGGGGCGCTGGAGCAGGCGATGGAGGCCGGGGTCACCGGGGCAGCTGTCGTTGCTACCTTCGTCCGGTGGCGGGTGCAGCCGGCCAAACTCCGGGTGCATCCCATGTTCGAATACACCAGCGTGGAGGATCCAACCCGGGAGGCCGCCGACGAGCTGTCGGAGGGCGAGGTGCAGAGTCGACTCGAGAAGATCCTGGCTCAGGGGACGAGCCTAGACTTCTCCGGGCGACCGGCCCCTTTCTGCCGAGCGAATCCGCCGAGCGACGTAAGTAGCCGACGCTTTGTTCTTTCCACTAAGTTCGTGCCCAAGTCTTACTCGGGTGTTGGCTTCGTATCTTTGCAGGTTCTGTTCAGCTTCTGTTCCAGCGCTCCCCTCCCGGAGGACGAGATCTGGAACCAGCCACGGTACGCTGATGTACCGAAGGGCAAGCTGCCGCCGCCGGGAGCGGCGGGGATACCTTCTTCCGGCGCCGACATAGCTAAAGGCGCCGGGCCTTCAAAGGGTACCAGGTCCTCCAAGGGGAAAGGACCGGCGGTTGTTACGCCCCCTCCTCCTCCCGTGAACACGACGGCCCAGGAGGAGGAAGAGGAGGAGTCAGATGCTGGTGGTGCCTACTTCGTGCGGAGGCGGAGGCCCCAGCGCAGCGATGACGCGTTGGCGGCGACCGACGTGGGGGTCGCATCCGGCGTCGCGGAAGGGTCTTCCACCGGCGCTGTACATGCGGCGCCGGCCGCCGCACCGAATGAGGCCGCTGGGGCGGCTGGCGACGACGCCCCCACTGGCCGGGGGGAGAAGCGCGACGCCGACACGGCCTTCGGGGCGTCCGGCGGGTCGGGGTCCTCGCCAGCCCCGGCTGCTGCTGCACCCAGGCCGCGAGCCGCGGGGGTGAAGAAGAGGCTCGTCGTCGCTCGATCTGCGAAGTAAGTGCTCTGCCGACTGATTTTCTGGATTCTTTCCTCTTCACATGCTGACATGGTTGATCTTGTCGTTCCTGCAGGACGCGGAAGACGGGGGACACCACTAAGGCGCCCCCGAGTGGCCCGGGGTCCAGCCAAGGTGGAGATCCCCCGGCGCAAGACACCCGGGCGTCGCCGCCTCCGCCAGCGGCTGCTCCTTCTTCTTCCCGGCCGGTGTCGCCTCCGCCCGTGGTCGCTCACGAGCCAACCCCCGAGCAGCCCGGCACGCAGGTAGACCCGCCAGCCGTCCCTCGGGAGGAGCCCTCCGCCGGAGCGCCGGCGCCGACGGGGCCCGCGGACGCCAACCGGGACGTGGCGATGGCGGAAGGCGTGGATCCGGAGGCGGTCGGGGCCGCTTCGCCGACGCGCGAGGGCGAGCCCGCCGAGACCTCACCAATGCGGGAGATCAGCGGGGCTCCGCCCTTGAAGCCATGCTTGGAGCTGGTGGTGCGGCCGCTCCCAATCGGGGAGAAGGAGCCGGGGCAGCCGGCCACGGTGGTCGTCGACGACGTCGAGGAGGAGACGGAGTGGCGGGCGGCCGCGGAGTGCGCCGAGCAAATCGGGGAGATCCTCCCTGCTTTGCTGAAAGCGTCGAGGGAGGCTGCCAACCTGCTGAACGGCAGGTTGTGCCCTTTGATGGAGGTATGTACTTTCCTTTAGGATGTGTCCCTAGGAAGTAGCCCCCGGGCCTCTGCCCGACTAAGGTAGTCGGGCGGAGGTCCCCTCGTGTTTCTTTGTAGTTGCTGCTCTGGGTGCACGAACAGTGCACCCAGAGGGTGTAGCCCCTGAGCCTGCGGTCGACTAGGATAGTCGGGTGGAGGGTAGATGTAGTGTGGTCTGTAGACTCTTCTCCGGGTGCACGAACAGTGCACCCGGAGGGTGTAGCCCCCGAGCCTCCACTGGGTCCTTGGGACCGAGTGGAGGGTTTTGATGATGCTGCCGGGCGGCCTAACTTGTTTGCCTTTTGCAGCAGGCGCTGAACCAGCGGCCGCAGAGCAAGACCGCCGTCCTCCAGGACCGACTGCCGGTCATCGAACGGATGGAGCTGCGGAAGTCCGAGTGGGACAAATTAACCGCAGCAAGGCAGACGGCGGAGGATGTGGCGCGCAAGCGCGGCGCGGAGATCACCGGCCTGAAGGCTGGTCTGTCCCAGGAAATCGCCAAGTCCAAAGGTGAGCCCGCCGAGTAACCTCTGTCTTCTGCGCGTTGCGATTCATCTTGCTGAAGCGTTATTTCTGTGCAGCCGCCGAGGACGAACTGTCGAAGCTGAAGGCGGAGCTCGAGGACACGAAGGCCCGTGCCCGGGACCTCGACGAGGCGCTTGAAGCGGAGAAGGCCTAGCGGGCGCAGCTCCAGCGCGAGGCCGAGCCGTTGAAAACCCGCGCCCAGGATTGCGACCTTGCCAAGCAATGGGCCCGGAGAGTCGAGAAGGAGCTCGAGTCGGAGAAGGCCCGGGCGGACTTGGCGGAGAAGATGGAGAAGCAGACGAAGCTTGACGCCGTGTCGGCGGCCCAGAGGGCCACGGAGGCTGAGGAGGCGGCCAAGGCCGCGAAGAAGGACGCCGAGTCGGTGGCCAAGCGGGCCGTTGACGCGGAGGAGGCGGTCAAGGCCGCGAGGAAGGACGCCACGGAGGCCGAATCCCGTAAGTGCCCTGACCGCTCCGTTATGCTTTGTCCAAACTTGCTGGCCGTGGATTTTGCCCTGACCTCGTCGCCTGACTGGTGGCGTGTGTGCTTTGCTGCTGCAAGGGTGGAAGGAGCGGCTCGAGAAATCCCAAGGGATGGTTGAGTCGCTGCTGAGGGCGGGGCAAGCGGCATGCAGCGCCGTCTGGTCGGATGACCCGGCGCCGGATTCCGTCGCAGGGGTCGCCGAGCGGCTGCACCAGGTCCCCGACCAAGTGGCGAGCATCGAGTCGGAGGCCGCGCGGACGGGGGCCAGCCTAGTCTTGGCGGTGGCGCGGTCCCATGACCCCGAGCTGGACCTGGAGGGGATCGGGGAAGGGTACGCCGCGGACTTTCCGGAAGAAGACATTCCGGAGCTGATGCGGATCGTCGAGCCCACCGTCGAGACCTTGCTGGAGCGCTCGGGCCTGTAGATAAGTAGGAGTAGCTGTGAAACTGTTCGGGTTAGCCGAGTAGAGTTTGTAAGGTACTCGGGGATGCCGAGTAAGTTTTGTATGCACTCGGGGAGCCGAGTGATTTATGTAAGCACTTGAAGTTTTAACAAGTTATTTTGGAGTCCACCATGGAAAGACTTGTGTTCCTGTGTATGTGATCTTGTACGTTCGTGCTCTTCGCCAATCCGTCGTAGCCTCCTTTGCGTAGGGATTAGCCGGTGGCGTGTGTCCCGTGTGGCGTAAGGGTGTGGCGTAGACCGGCGATCGGAGTCGAAGAGTTGACGTTAGATTTGATACACAGTACTTAAGCATTTTCGCAAATGGTGGCGAAGCTAAGTGTGCGCCGAGTGCCCGCTACGGACGGGCGTAGCGGGGCAGCCGGGAAAAGAGATGCCTTGTAGATGAAGCAAAAGGGGACTCTTTATTTATGGTTTCGATACATTCGTAAGAAGAAAAAATTCAAGCGTAGAAACGACGTAGCTGTTCTATGTTCCATGCGTTGGTGAAGATGTTGCCGTTGCTGTCCTTCAGTCGGTAAGCCCCCGGGCGCAGTACCTCGGCGATGATGTACGGGCCCTCCCATGGCGGCGAGAGCTTGTGCTGCTCCTTATTTGTCTGGACTCGGCGCAGAACCAAGTCGCCAACGCTGAAGGAGCGGCCGCGTACGTGCCGACTGTGGTAGCGCCGCAAGGCCTGTTGGTACTTAGCCGACCGAAGGAGGGCAACCTCGCGGGCTTCTTCGAGCTGGTCGAGGGCGTCGTGCCGTGCTTCTTCTGACTCGGCCTCGTTGAAGGCTCGGACGCGCGGGGACCCGTATTCCAGGTCAGTCGGGAGGACGGCCTTAGCACCGAAGACCATGAAGAAGGGTGTAGAGCCGGTTGACCGGTTAGGCGTGGTCCGGAGGCTCCAGAGGACTGAGGGTAGCTCGGCTGCCCATTTGCCGGTGAACTTGTTCAGTCGCTGAAAAATTCGAGGCTTGAGGCCTTGCAGTATTAGCCCGTTGGACCGCTCGACTTGCCCGTTGGTGCGTGGGTGTGCCACGGCGGCGAAGTCGAGGCTGATGTTGTAGTCGTCGCAGAATTGGAGAAAAGCCCGTCCAGTAAACTGGGTGCCGTTGTCCGTGATAATGCTGTTGGGTACGCCGAATCGGAAAACAATGTCCCGGACGAACTCGACGGCCTTTTCAGCAGTTATCGTGGCGACCGGCTTAGCTTCGATCCACTTGGTGAACTTATCGACTGCGACGAAGAGGTGCGTGTAGCCCCCGGGCGCTTTCTTGAACGGGCCAACCATATCCAGTCCCCAGACTGCAAAGGGCCAGGTGATCGGTATGGTCTGGAGGGCCTGAGCCGGCAAGTGTGTCTGCCGGGCGAAGTACTGGCACCCTTCGCAGGTGCGGACGATGTGTTCCGCGTCGGACACGGCAGTCGGCCAGTAGAAACCTTGTCGGAAGGCTTTCCCGACTAGTGAGGCGGGCGCAGCATGGTGTCCACACACTCCCGAGTGGAGCTCGCGCAGGAGCTGCTTTCCCTGATAGTCGGGTATGCACCGTTGGAGTATCCCAGAGGTACTCTTCTTGTAGAGCTCGTCTTCTATAGTGACGAAGGACTTGGCGCGTCGCGCGATGCGGCGTGCCTCGGTTTTGTCCGACGGGAGGGTGTCCCGCAAGAGATAGTCCAGAAAAGGTGTAGTCCAGTCGGAAGTCACAGCGAGGACCTCCGCGGAAGGCTGCTGAATAGCGTCACTCTCCGGGACTTGTGGTTCTTCGGTCTCGGGCGGCGCGTCCGCCTTGATAGAAGGGGTGTGCAACTCCTGGAGGAAAACTCCCGTCGGGACGACGTCCCGACTGGATCCCAGTTTGGCGAGTGCATCTGCGTCTTCATTGTCGCGGCGTAGAACGTGAGTAATCTCAAGACCATCGAACTTGGCCTCGAGCTTGCGGACTTCTTGGCAGTAGGCTTCCATGGAGGGGTCGCGGCACGACCAGTCCTTCATTACTTGCCGGACCACCAGTTCCGAGTCACCGCGCGCAAGGAGGCGGCGAATCCCGAGTGAAACCGCAAGACGAAGACCGTGGAGCAGAGCCTCATACTCGGCGACGTTGTTGGATGCCGGGAAGTGGATCTACAGTACGTATTTGAAGCGCTCACCCTTGGGAGAGATGAGCACAATGCCAGCCCCCGCGCCCTGGAGCATCAGAGAGCCATCGAAGTAGAGTACCCAGTGCTCGAGGTCGACGACAGAGGGCGGGGACTGGACTTCTGTCCACTCGGCCATGAAGTCGGCGAGAGCCTGAGACTTAATAGCCGTGCAAGGAGCGTAGACTATGCTGAAAGCCATAAGCTCCATGGCCCACTTGGCGATCCTGCCCGTGGCGTCACGGTTATTGATGACGTCGGAGATCGGGAAGGAGCTGACCACCGTAATGGGGTGGCCCTGGAAGTAATGGACGAGCTTCCGGGACGTGATGAAAACCGCATAAGCTATTTTCTGGATCTGAGGGTAGCGCGCCTTGGACTCGGAGAGCACTTCACTGATGAAGTAGACCGGGCGCTGTACCTTCTGAATATGACCGGGCTCGGGACGCTCCACGACCAAGACCGTGCTGACTACCTGAGCAGTCGCTGCAACGTAGAGAAGCAGTGGCTCATTGGGACATGGGAGACGCCAGCACCGGGGGGGTAGTTAAGAACTTCTTCAAGCCGTCCAACGCATCCTGGGCTTCTGGTGTCCAGGTGAAGGTTTCCGACTTCTTCATGAGCTTGTAGAGGGGCATAGCCTTCTCGCCAAGTCGGGAGATAAATCGACTGAGAGCTGCCATGCACCCGGTAAGCCTTTGGACGTCTTTGAGATTCTTTGGTGGGGCCATCTTGAGGATGGCATCGATCTTCTCCGGGTTGACCTCGATCCCTCGTTCGGAAACAAGGAAGCCGAGTAGCTTGCCCGAAGGGACCCCGAAAACACACTTCTCGGGGTTAAGCTTCATGCTGAATCTTCGAAGGTTGGCGAAGGTCTCTCCCAAGTCACTCAGGAGGTCTTCTTTCTTTTGGGACTTGATCACCACATCATCGACGTAGGCTTGCACGTTCCGGCCGATCTGGGACTGAAGGCAGCGCTGTATGCACCGTTGGTACGTAGCGCCAGCATTCTTGAGTCCGAAGGGCATGGAAACGTAGCAGAAGGCGCCGAACGGAGTGATGAAAGATGTCTTGATCTCGTCATCCTCCTTCATCTTGATCTGGTGATAGCCCGAGTAGGCGTCGAGAAAGCACAAAATTTCGCACCCGGCCGTGGAATCAACCACTTGGTCGATGCGAGGAAGAGTGAAAGGATCTTTGGGACACGCCTTGTTAAGGCTAGTATAATCAACACACATCCTCCACTTTCCATTCTTATTGCGAACAAGAACTGGGTTCGCTAACCAGTCGGGATGATACACTTCTTTAATAAAACCAGCTGCTAGAAGCTTGGCTATTTCTTCTCCTATGGCCTGACGTCTATCCTCAGCGAATCGGCGCAAGCGCTGTTTGACCGGCTTGGCATCCGGCCGAACATTGAGAGAGTGCTCGGCAGCCTCCCTTGGGACTCCGGGCATGTCGGAGGATGTCCATGCAAAGATGTCCCGGTTGTCCTGGAGGAAGCTGACGAGCGCGCTTTCCTATTTATCGCTGAGTGCAGTCCCGATCTGCGTCGTCTTGGAGGAGTCTTCGGGGTCGAGTTGGATCGACTTGGTGTCCCGAGCCGACTGGAAAGATGTCGACGTTGAAGCTTTCTTGGATGGCGGTGCTTCCTCGACCACGGCCGACTTGAGATCGGAGAGGGAGGCCTCGGCGATCTGGGCTGCGGCGAGGTTGCAGTTCTCGAGATCACACGTGTAAGCATGCTAGAAGCTGCTTTGCACTGTGATAACCCCATGGGGGCCCGGCATCTTGAGCTTCAGGTAGACGTAGCTGGGGACAGCCATGAACTTGGCGTAGCAAGGATGCCCCAGGATGGCATGGTATGATCCTGGGAAGTCGACGACCTCGAAGGTGAGAGTCTCGGTCCGGAAGTTGTCGGGAGTACCAAAGGTAACGGGCAGGCTGACCTGCCCGAGTGGACTCGCCATCTTGCCGAGCACCACCCCGTGGAAGGGGGCACCAGTCGACTTGATCTCGGATCGAGAAATCTTCATATCGTCGAGGGTCTTGACGTAGAGGATATTGAGACCACTCCCGCCGTCCATGAGGACCTTGGTGAGGCGGACGCCGGAGACGATCGGGTCCACCACCAAGGGAAAACGCCCCGGCTGGGGTATGTAGTCGGGGTGATCCGCGCGTCCGAATGAGATCACGGACTCGGACCATCGCAGGTACTGGGGCACGGCCGGTTCCGCTGCGTTGACCTCTCGGTCGATGATCTTCTGGCGACGTTTGGACTCGTAGCCGTTAGGGCCGCCGAAAATCATCAAGCAAGCGGTTTCTTTCGGGAACTCATCACCCTCGTCCTGAGGGGGTTCCTTCTTGCCCTTGTCGCTCGGCAGCAGCAACGAGGTCTCCGCCCTTGCGCTTGCGGTGCTTCTTTCTAGATGACTCGGGCTGGTCGTCTCGACTGGAGGACTCGGGCGCCTTGCCCTTGCCTCTGCCCTTGTCGTCCCGAGTAACACTGCGGACAGCCTCTTCGCCGGTAGCGAAGCTGTTGGCTATGTCGAAAAGCTCGCGCGTAGTCTGTGGATTCTTCCGCGTAATCTTGTGGATCAGGTCGGTGCTCCGAACTCCTTTGGAGAAAGCGGTAATGACGTCGCCTTCCCGGATCTCGGGCAGAGAGTTCTTCTTCTTGAAGAAGCGCTGGATGTACTCACGGAGAGTCTCATCCGCCCCTTGTGTACAGCTGTGGAGATCCCACGCGTTCCCAGGCCGATTGTAGGTGCCCTGGAAGTTGTTCAGGAAGAGGGTCTTGAGGTCTTTCCACGTATGGATACACCCCGGAGGTAAGCTGGTCAACCAGGCTCGCGCCGAGTCGGCCAGGAAGAGCGGCAGGTAGTGGATCGCGACGTAGTCGTTCCCACCGTTGGTTCTGCACGCTGTGTGGTAGTCGGACAGCCAGATGTCCGGCCGAGTCTCTCCCGTGTACTTGTCGATGCCGGTGACCCGGAATCACGGCGGGAAGATGACGCTACGGATACGAGGGCCGAATGCTTTCGGACCCGAGTAACCCATGCCGGAGGAAGTCAGAGGAGAACGTTCCCGGCTGGTGGCGCCGCTACCATTGTGGTGGTTGCCACGATCTTCTCTCCTGGAACCATGATGAGCGCTTCTCTCAGCGTCTGCTTGGCTCCTTGGTCCGAGTCGATCACGGGCCGGTATAGCTTGGCGAGCGTTTTTGCCCGCGTCCTGGCGGGCGCGGGTTCTCGCATCTATGGTGCCTCGGGCGTCTCGATTGGGTCCGAGTCGCCCGTGGACGTTGCCGGCCGGCTAATGTCGGCCGGGGCTTGCTCGCTGGCTATCCATGCGTGACGGACTCTTCTGAGGCGTAGAGCGCCGACTCCTTGCACCTGCGGAGGAGCCGGGGTAGTCTTCGAAAACTTCAGCGTGCTGGAGGGCGGTCTCTTCCAGCAGGACGCGGAGCCGTCGAAGTTCGTCATATCCCGGGTTGCCCTCGGGGATATCAATGGCACGGGCCGCCATTGTGGCCGCGACGATATTGTGACTCGGGAGAGGAAATATCGGGACTCCTTCCCTTTCACGCATGCGGAGCTCGTTGTGAACCTGGCGTCCACGAGCCCTCATGTCATCATTGCGTCGCTGGTCGTCACGCTGGCGGACGAGCCGGGTCTGCTGCTCGATCAACTCTTCCTCCTTAGCAAGGAGTCGGAGTCGAGTGGCCTCGAGCTCGGCCGGCGTTTGTTGCTCGATGGGAACTTCTTGGCCGTCACCGCCATCTAGCGAGCCGGCATTGGCCATGAAGACTTCCCGGGACGGATGGTGGCTGCCAGAGCTTTCGTCCTCGTCCGAGTAGTACTCGAGGACGGGGAGGAGAGATTTGATAGCGCCTACCAGCCGGGATCCGAGTGCGAACTCGTGCGCGACAAACGGATCTGGTTTCGGCGAAGCCTCTTCCCTGGGGAGAGGGGCCGAGTGCGCGGGCTCCGTGGGAGGCCCGTGCTGGAGAGCTGATGAAGCCTCTGCCGATCGGGACGTCGCCGAGTAGCAGAGGTGAAGCTGGCCGACCTTGTCGGCGATGAAATCCAACCTTCCGAAACGGAAAAGGTGGCCAGGGTCTGGGACAGCGCTGATGAAGGCGAACTTCAAGATGCTTCCCGAGACGAAGATGTTGTTGTTGACGAAAACCATCCTGACTCGTGCAGATGGATCTATGCGCACAAGCCCCTACCTGGCGCGCCAACTGTCGGAGTATTATTCCGGCAATACTATTTACGGGGCGGTGTGAGCACAACAAATCAGGATGGCTGCACACGGGAGACAAGATTTAGACAGGTTCAGGCCCTCTCGGAGATGTAATACCCTACGTCCTGTGTTTGGTGGCTGGTATTGCTGTATCCCGAGTGCCGCAGGCCCTAGAGAATCGATCTCGAAGGGGCCTGAGCTGTGAAACAATGGAGATTAAGCTAGATGAGATGTTCTGCCGATCGGAGGTCCCCTACCGGGCCTTATATAGTCGGCCGGGGTAGGGTTACAGAGTCCGGATCGGGTTAACAGATATGTTTCCTATTCGGTTACAACCAATTCCGGGTAAGCCGGACAGGTATTAGTCCTTGTCTTGTACTCCACGTCGGTGAGGCGCCCCCGTGAGGTAGTCGGACTCCAAGTAACCGGCCCGGCCCATCCCGTGGCCGGGAGGCCGGATTCGTCCTCCTTGATGGTACCCGGGTGCCACGTCACCATCAAACTGCATCAATATAAGTTCAGTTAAATCAATCTCTTATGATCTATCAAATTCTCTGAACTGATAAAAGTGTATGTTGTAAGAAAATACTACTCACACCTAAAATTAAAACATGTGCATTTGCATGTTAAAAGCAAATCTTTTGTGTACAGCTTCAGGGGGAGTATATTCTAACAACCTGCACATATATCACTCATTCAAATCTTTGTTTGAGGTTGTTGAATGGGTTGCCACTAACCACCAAAAAGGGGGAGATTAAAAGATCATCTAGGCCCTTAGTTGGTTTTGATGGTTAATGGTAACTCAAACTGGAATTTAATGTTTACAATGAGTGTAAGTAGGATTAATAGGTTCCAGGAAGAAGTGTCATCAAGGAAAGGATGACCACCCAAAAAGTACAAATGTGGTTTCCAGGACAAGAGGATGGCTGTGCTAGGCAGCTGTTCCACAGCTGTGAAGAAGCCGGTGCTGTGCAAGGAGTTACAAACAAGGTAATGGTGGCTTGATGCGTCAAGGACCGTGACTGCAGCTGGTGGCAGATAAAGCCTAGATTTGCCAGTTTCCTTGAGTTCATAGGAAACACCTGTACTATCAAGAGGAATGAAGCAGTAATGATCTATGGAGGTTCTTTTGCTCAATGCTCAGAGTGTTAGACAGTGGCACTGATGTCTTGAGGTCAGTGGCCCTGTATCAACAGTTTTTACACAAGTGAGAAACTGGTTTGTGCTAGCACTCTGCAGTGCTAGCGGTAGAAAAACCCTAGAGTCTAGAGTCACCTGTGTGACACAGCTGTGTCACAGGTGGTCTATCGCTCTATGACTCAGGTACATCTCTGTACCAGGGGAGAGCTTGTAAATGCTAAGGGACATGCACTGCAATAGTTTGTCTGCCGAGTTAGAAGACTGTTAGAGGTTCTCTCCTTATTAGGGATCAGAGTTAGTTGTGCGCTGAGAGCATGTAATGTGCCAAGATCGGGCTAAGTAGTTAGGCTACGTCAGTTAAGGGTTCACCTGTGTGTGCTTTCGGTGACATAGGTGTCGATCTGCCAGAACCGGTTACCGTTGTGCGTTGTGATTGGTTGTGTCACCGGTGTCTATCACCGGTGACCCACTTAATCCTACGTGGCATGAGTGTAGCGGTCAGGTACCTGTGAACCCTATAAATAGGAGACTAGGGGAGGTCTTCGACCTCAACCCAGTGAATCATATTCGACCGTTGCAGGCCTCTCACCCTCTGAACAAAAGCCAAACTTCCTAAGAGTTAGTTCAAGAGAGTTAGAGCCTTTGAGCAAAGAGCATTGGTTCCTCCAAGAGTTGTTGCTGTTGAATCTGTTACTCTTGGAGTGTCTACTCCTAGACGGGCGTATGAGTTGCTGGTATCACCCAAGCTTGTGTGGGCTGAACCAGTAGTCTGTGAAGGTGATCTGAAGTCTACCTATTGCAAAGCTAAAGGACTTCCACAAGCAAAACAAGAGGCCTGATTACTCAGGTACTCAGAGAACAAGCACGATTCAGTGCTGGTGATCTCTTCGGAGTAGCCTCTCCAACGGAGACGTACCTCTCTGAAAAGAGTAAGGAACTTCGGTGAAAAACACCTTGTCTCTCTGAGTACCTATATTGCTTTTTAGTTACTCATTAGATCTGCATGCTTGTGTGTTATTAGATATACATTGTTTATCTGTGATAGATCTCTTTTCACCTGTGTTAGCGTAGCTGTGCCTCAGTTGCTGTATATCATATCTCTTACATGTGTCAGCTACCTGTTACACAGCTATCTGTCTTGCTTATCTGTTTTAAGTTATTAGCTCACCTGTGTTACATACCTATTTGACAGCTACGTGTTAATTTACAAAACATATATTGCCTGCGCTGGTCACCTGTCACACAGCTAGCTTAACCTTGCAATTTGCTAAAACTTAATTTAATAACCTAAGCTAAAAGAAGTGAATTTAGTTAGCCTCCTATTCACCCCCCTCTGGTAGGCTCCTTCGGTCCTTTCAAACCTTCACTTTTATTTATTTTTTGTGTGATTTTTAGATTTGAACCAAGTGAGATCAATCACCGCTTCCTTATGGGTTCGACACTCTTTCTTATTGAAAACACTGCAACTGATTTTGTGCACTTATGGGTCATCACCATCCCAACATAACTCTTTACCACTTCCAAATCTTGCTCTCAAGAAAGTTTCTCCATCTTCCTCAAGCACAAATCATTTGATTCTTGTGAGGAAATCTTAAGAGAGTGAGAGACTTAGAGTTGTTGAGCACAAGAACATGAAATTCATGTCGAATCATTCATCGAGCTTATTACTCTTCGAGATTAGAGTCTCCTAGATGGCTAGGATTCCTTGAGAGCTCCCTAGCAAGTTGTGGTGAGCCTCAAAAAGTTTGTGAAGATCGGGATCCACATCCGTCAAGGCAAGGATTACCAAGAAAAGATCGAGGAGACACAAAATGCGTCCTCGAGGGATAAAGGCTCGAGAGGAATTGGCTCTTGATCAAAGTGATCGAGCTCCTCAAACCGAGAAATAGGATTCCCCCAAGGATCCGAACTTCAGGAACATATCCACCGCGTCATTTGGTCTTCTCGTTTCTCCTTATTTCTGCAAGCTTTACTCCGCTAGTTTAATTCCACATATTTGCAAAAAAAAAGGCTAAAATTGTTTAGTTGTCTATTCATCTCTCCCCTCTAAGATGACATTTTGATCCTTTAGTTTCAGATAAGTAGATGTAATATTACATGAAGTAAGAAATATATATCGGCAGTATTCGGAAGCGGCCACCAAAGAAACATTCTCATTTTCGTCCACATAAATAAGGTGTCATTTGTGTTTGAGCTTTCTCTCCTATAGAGTTTCCACTTCCTTCCCTTAAGACCCTACTCCTCCTTCGCCGCACCCCCTCCCCTGCTCCTCTGGTGGTCTCACTGGCTGGAGAGGTGGGGGAGGGGCGGGTTGTGCTCCTACTTTGTACATACAATGTAGCCCCACTAGAGGACCTCACCTCTAGGGCCAATAATCACCCGGATCTTAGATCCAACCTCCCTCTTGGTCTTCCTCCTCCTCCAGCTTTTTTCCATGGCGATGGTGAGATGTTTGTAGCGAGGAAGTGGTGCTAGGTCGAAATCCAAACTAAACATGAGCCCTCTTCTTCCCGGTCCATGGTGAAGGTTCGGTTTCCATCCACCATCACTCTAGGTTCACCTTGCTTCCTTTCCAATATTTTGCCCACTTTTTATCTCCTTTGTGTTGTAGGCGGTTTATGGTCCAATTCTTTTTGGTCGCCATATGTTTTGTGGTGCTTCTTTGGATACCCGAAGTCGAGGTAGAGGGGTTTGGGCCTAGTGCATATCCTTATCTCCGATCTGAAGCACTGGTCCATTCTTCCTCCAGTGATGTGTTCTTGCCTTACTGTCTACACCAAAGGAAGGCCTCTCTTCGCTGTTCGATGAGCTAGGCGGCCAACGAAGTCCTTTTTGACCTCCATTGACGAAGGCCCCCTCAGAGGTCCTTGGACGGGATGGCGCGGTGATACTTTGCCAGGTGGTGGTGTGTTGGATCTCAAAGGGTTGTGTCGACGACTAAACGCCGGCGTCGGTGGTCCGGAAGGACCCCCTTTGGGATTCGGCCGGGGAGGAGCTGGAACAGGAGCTACGATCTGCCTAGGCCCGGTTAAACGGTAGGAAACAGAGAAAAAGATTTATCCAGGTTCAGGCCACCGCGGAGGTGTAAAACCCTAATCCTGTTCTGGTGTGTGTGTGTATTAACGTTTTTAGAGATTACAAAGCTCTTGCTTGCTCGAAGGGAGTTCGTCTCCAAAAGATCTAACCCTTTGCATGGCCTCGGCTCTCCCCTTATGTACCCGGGGCTTTACCACAGTGACCAAAGAGTATTAAATGCAATAGACGCGCTGCTTACGCGGGGGGTGTGGGCATGCCATGCCGTCCGTCGAAAGCTGCTGCGGAAGGGATGTTTTGCTGACAAACCATCCTCGGAAACCAGGTCTTCATGATGAGTTGAAGTGCACTGGAGTATATTTAACGGGCAAGCGCTCTGCCACGGCGACAACCACCCAGGTCTCACGGGCCCAAGGGATGCACCTGGGCGTGCCGTACCGTGCCTGAAAGTCATAAAGCGTGTCAGATGATAACTGACAGGCCTTATCACGTCGGTGGACGCCCGCGTTGGGCCTGGAGTAGGCACACCTGCTGACAGGCATTAAATGCACCGGACAGGCCTTAAATGCGCCCGATGGGACACGTGGAAAGGGCCCACCGGGGCCCTTCGGAAGGCGCCGCGGAACCCCCGCCACATGTACTAGTTGACGGACCCATGAAGATTGCTCGGGGTCAAGGCCCCCGAGCGATGCTCGGGACATCCCGCCCCGTGGCGCCGTGGGAGGAAACAAGCGGTGCTCGGGGTAGGGCCCCCGAGGGGCGCTCGGGGCGCCTTGCCACGCGGCACCGAAGGAGGAACCAAAGGCGCTCTGGTTTCCCGGGCTCGGGGACCCCCGAGCCCGCATCTCCGACCACTTGCTGCACATGGGCCACTTGACTAAACCCGTAGGGGCCAAGCGGACACAGTGCTCGGGGGCAAGCCCCCGAGCGCATACTCCCGATTCCCACGCCCTTTGGGTGACGTGGCATCGAGTTTGGCCCTTTGCCGACGGCTCAAGGAACCCTAGTTCCCGTACCGCCGACAGGTTGCCTCCATGCTGCCGCTCAAGCTCCCTCCACATCTTTGGCGGCAACAGGATCTTGAGCCACCAGGGTTTGGTGATCTCAGCTGCTACCTCTCCTAGTGGCCTTGTTATGGCGCTGATGCACAGGCTTCTCTATATTTTCAGCATCTCCGGACCTCTTTTGGGGTCAAACGAAAGCTTCTCTTCTTGGTGATGTTCATATTTACCGATGGCGACTCGAGGCGATGGCTCGCCTCGATCCAGGCAGCGTAGAAGAACATCTCAGGACACATGGCATCGTCCGAAGAAGTGACGGAGGTGTTGTTCTTCTAGCTTTGTTCTTTGTCCACATGTATGCCAGGGGTAGCATTGTGATGTCTTGTCTTTCCATGCCTTATCTTCTCTTTGTGGGATGTACTATTTCTGTGGGGTTCTTTGACCCACTATGGTTTAATAGCAGTTAAACATTTAAAAAAAAAGAGATGTCATTTCCATACCCATTCCGTGAGGAACTCCCTGCATGTTGTCCGGGAATAGGGCCGTTGCCATCCTATTGCCATCACATGATCTACTTCGACAAGACCGTGGGCCAGCCCACACGTCCACTCCAGCAGTCAGTCAGCCACCCTATTTCCATGCTCCAACGACGACCTGGGCTGCACAAACTGATTGGACATCAGGGCGGGACGGAGGCTGGGACACACGCTCGGCCAGCCGAACTCTGTGCCTCGGAGCGGACACATGACCGGGCCGCGCACCAGCGGCATCCAGCAACCAGAAATCGGCGAGTGCAACTGAGGTCGATGCAAGAACGATACGGTGCCACTAACCATGTTCCGTATACAAGCAGTAGTAACCTGAAACAAGTTCCACCCTATATGGATTGGAACTGCAGTTCCTGGTTGAACTGTATGAACAACAAGCTAGAAACGATCCATCAAATACAGTTCACCTCCGATCTAATGAACGAATGATGGAACCAGCAAAGCGAATGTATCAGAGTTTACTTTCCTAGCACTCAATCAACAAAGATCTACTCAAACGACACTGGATCGAACACATCAAGTCGCAAAGCATCTACTAGCTGGGTCAAGCACAAGAGCCACAAGAGGAATCGACAAGATTATTGGTGTTCAGACTTCAGATGCACTTTATTTTAGGGGTGGTTGATTCGTGATCTCAGATAATTGGTTTGGTTTAAACGGTGTTCCATGGAAGTAGAGGCTATGAATAACACATCAGATTTTACCCGTGCCTAAAAATTTGTGTCATCTTGTACTCCGGTATGTACCAAAGAGCTCAAGGACAGTGAAAGAAATCTGTAAAAAAGTGGTGAACAAAACTTTAGAGAAAGAAAGATTAACAATTTATAAAAGTGAGGCAACTTCAAAGCTGAGGCAGAATTTAGGCAAGCTAATGCACGCTTCCATTGGGAAGTGAGGATTAAACATCAACTACTCTTTCCAGAGGTGGCTCAAGTTATGAGACTAAACCTACAAATAAAAACTATAGTTAATAACAGTAGTGAAAGATGACTTAATCTACCAGAATATTGATCTGCAGAAAATTAACAAGTGCTGTTTAAAAAATTGCAAACATGATCTAGCAAATCCCTGAGAAAATCTAGGCTTCAATCTACATAAGAAAAATGCAACGAATTGTTCGAGAATTAATTTATGTTACTTTTGTGGTTGACTCTGCATACAGGTCTTTATGCATTGAATCACAAAGTCAAAGTAACTGACATGATTACTCTGACCTGAAAGATCTCCAAACTGCGATTTTACTCTTCCCCAGTCTGTGCTGTGGTAACATCATCACCACGATTCAGGGCAGCTGAGCTGATCCAAAGATGGTGAATCTTACAGACAACCAGGAATATAAACAAGATGGCTGCCATAATTATTCATTTTATATGGAAGTAGAACGGGCTAAACAAATAGAAACCATGTGTAGCTGATAAGTCAACCATCACGATGATACTAGACAAGTTATCTTAGCTAAATCACATGGCAAGAGTGAAATGTACCTGGACATGTACATATGCATCATAAGAAAGCAAGCTTTCTTTCATTTGCAAACCACATCATGTTTCGAAATCTGGAAAAAAAAATTCCAACATTCCTATCTAGACCATTATAAATACCTAGCTTGTTGTAGCTGTAGCAGATCAACTTGAGTAACACATTTGGGTTGCGTTTCGTACTCCAGTGTTTCAGGACATGGAAATTCCAGTGATAAAGATGGATGAGCTACATGGCGGAAAGAGGTCAGAGACACTTTCACTTCTCCATGATGCCTGTGCACAATGGGGATTCTTTTGGGTAAGCAAGAAAAGATAAGATCATTACCTTGATAAAATAAAATTCCATTCTACTTTCTCACTTTTTTCATTTATCATCAATTGTATGTCAGGTGGAGAACCATGGGATCAACGATGACCTCATGCACAAAATCAAAGAACTGGTGAATAAACACTATGACCAAAACATGGAGAGGAACTTCTACAGTTCTGAGATGGCAAGAACCCTAGGTCCTGATAAAGTCGCCTCAAATGTTGACTGGGAGTGCAGTTTCATGTATCATCATCAGCCAGAATCAAACATTCATGATATTCCAGAGTTGCTTCGGTGAGTTTGCAATGTAAATTACAGCAAAACTTAGTATTATCATATATCACATTTTTCATGTCAAGTAAATTAGGAAAACATAAAAATCAGATGTTTGTAGTGTACTAATGCAAATTACTGAACTATGCAGTGCCACTTTTCCTGAATATGCTGAAGAAATAGTCAAGTTAGCCGAGCAGCTTGCAGAAGTCATGAGTGAAAATCTTGGGTTGGACAAGGATTACTTGAAGAAAGCATTCTCTAAGCCTTCAGTAGGCATAAAGGTGGCAAAATATCCCAGGTGTGGCCATCCAGAACTTGTGATGGGACTCCGGGGACACACTGATGCCGGGGGAATCATACTTTTATTTCAAGATGACTTGGTCCCAGGCTTGGAGTTCATGAAAGATGGTAGATGGATCCGAATACCACCAACACAAGGCAATAGAATATTCGTAAACCTTGGAGATCAGATGGAAGTAATGAGCAATGGAATATATAAGAGCATTTGCCATCAGGTACTCCCCAATATGAATGGGAGCCGCCTATCTATTGCGACATTCTACAACCCAGGTGCAGATGCTATAATCTGCCCAGCTCCAAAGCTTACATATCCTAGCCAATACCGTTTCCAAGACTACCTTAATTTATATTCTAGTACCAAGTTCACTGATAAGGTATCGAGGTTCCAAATTACAAAGATGGTATTCAAGTGACTGCGTCCAAAGCCACTATATGTACCGCCCTAAGCAAAAGTCAAGTGATCCTCGTCAAAACTATGTATTGTGTAATTGTATTGTCAGTCTTTATTTTTAGTAGAGAACTAAACTGCTCAATTTACCAGTATCTTTGCTTTTCTGCATCTGAAAAGTAGCACAAGATAGCTGACGACGAACAACTGTGGTGATAAAAACAACACAGTCATGCTATGTTAATAGGCCACAATCACTGAAGTCTAAATTTATCCCAAAGCTTAGTAAAGCTTTGTTCATTTTACTGTCTAATTGGCGGTCACACTGCCTATGACTTGTGAGATGCCATGTGAAATATGACTCAGAACAGTTAAATAGCAACAACAAAAAAAGGATAACGAAGCATGTATATACTAGAAAACATTCCATCCTCAACTGAATAGTTCAAGAACAAAAAACTGCTCTGTACTTTTCTCATTGGGTTCTCTAGGAACAAGTAGTATATGTCCAAGTCAACTACAGTTAATTGAATCTCAAGTGCATGATCTGGGCATTAGGAAGAGTGTGTGCCTATGACAGAGAATCATGGTTAACGGAGATCTAAGCACAGATCCTCCACTGATAAAAAGGCCAAGCATATCAGCACAATGATTTGATAATCTAAGATTTAAGATGTCTCATGCATACATTTCAAATTGAAAACCATAAATAAGGCTTGCAGAGGATAACCTGGTGAAATGGCCATTGGATTATGCATAGTTGCTACAGTTTAACATCCATTAAGTTTCAACAGGCCCATTTATATTCCCTTAAACTGGACACTCTAGATTTCATGACAATCATGCTTCATTTAAGTCATATATAATAAAATTCCGTTCTTGAGTGTGGCTCCAGTAAATAACATTTTCACTGTAAATTAATTGCTACTTTTTCTTTGTATCTATATATATCAATCATTCTTCCGTGGTTTCTTGAACTACAAAAGCTGTCCATTTTAAAGTCAAACAACACAGTCCTTACACGAAATTACACACTTCAGTTAATTTGAATGGACATGTAGGCTCACCAACTGTTCACCTTTAAACACTTCAAGACAGCACTTCAACTCGCAGACCGCAGTTTTACCAATATAGCTTTAGTCAGAAAAGTACTGGTTCTCTCAGCAGCTCTCTCCAGCAAAACACTGTGAGTCTTACATTCATGCCAACACTTCGAGACGAAACACAGCAAAAAGTTGCCAAATTTTAATGACCTTGGGAATTTTAATGCCATCTCATCAATCACGGACACTAGCTTTCCAATGGTGCTTGGTGTCAAGCAAATGTCTTGACTGAGAATGCTGTAGAACAGTGCGAAGAGAGATTCTGTCCAGACCAGATCACAGCCAATATTCTCCCAATGCTGAGGCATGAAAACCGGTCTCCGCTCTCTCTCCTTCCCTGAAAGCAGCCTATGGCAGAAGGCAGTGACATGCAAAGGATGCATGCAATCCTTGACAATCCGTGTGAGCACATCACACTGAGGAACATTTAGCCCTTCCTTTCTAAGAACTAGTGGAAAGAGGACTGCCTCCAGCGCAGCAGCTGGGTGGCGTTTGCAGAGATCCAATGCAGAAGAAAGAAGAACGGATGAAACTGCTCTTTGAAGGTAGAGTAACTTTGGTAGGATAAGAGAGCACAGCACAAGTGCCGGCCCTTTTCTGTGGATTCCATATCCCTCAAGTACTAAATTGGAAAGCAGAACCCTCACCGTATCATCATCAGCTTCCCATGGCTGCACTAAGCTAAGCACTGCCTTGGCATTCCCGGACTCAACACAAAGATCCTGCAAACCTTTTGCCGCCTGCTGAGCTCCCAAAACCGACTCCGCCATCACAATCTCCTTCTGCAGAGCTAGCGCTCTCTGAACAACTGAATCTCCGAGTGGAGGAGCCGGAGGAGGCAGGACACAATCAACCTCCTGCATCGCCGAATCCTCGTCTTGCTCCAACACCAAAGACTCCAACCCAACTCCGTCCAAACCATCCCCACCACCACGGATCCCGCTCCCCATCACGCTCCGGCAATCAAGAGGTAGCCACGGCAGGACAGGACGTGCCCGCGCCGCCGCTTCTTTAAGCCACGGTGGCGGCTCGTGGAACTCCTCGATAAACTCCTCGGAGACATCAAGAACGCCTCCCTCGGGCAATCCCTCGAGCAGGTGGCGGGCGCCGCGGCGGACCCAGAATTCGTACCGGCCAGGCGGGGCAGAGAGGACGCGGGCGGCGAGGGAGCGGAGCTGGAGCCTGTCGAGGAGGAGGGCGGAGGAGGAGAGGAAGGAGAGCGCCTGGGACTGGAGCAAGGGCGGGAGGGTCTGGAAGAGGACGGCGGGGGGTTCGGAGGCGGGGAGCGTGGGCGCCGGGGAGAGGAGGAGGCGGAGGAGGGCCGCGGCCGGAGGAGGAGAGCTGGGGCAGTGGCCGGATTCGGAGGAGGAGAAGGCGGCGGCGTGGGGGACCGGGGAGGCGAGGAGGTGGCGGAACAACGGCAGCCACTGCTCCATGGAAAGTAGTGTTTTGGCGGTTGGGCGGGAGCGCGGAGACTCCCGCCGTTTCCCTGTTTGCTTCGAGGACCAACAGAACTCGGGAAAAGAAAATCAGCTCCCGTACAAAATAAACTGATTTTCGCGAGATTTACGTAAATTAGCAGCCTGGTCAGCGACGGCTAAATTTATTATAAATTATTATATATAATGTTATTTTATCTTTTCATTATTTATTTTTTATTCAACTTATTCATTACTATATTAGTTTTTTTGATATGTCATTTAAAATATAGAAAACAATTAGCCAAGAGTGCGATCAGAGAGAATGATAATTGGAATTTGGTAGAGATTTTATGTTTTTTGGTTTAAAGTATTATTTTAATATCAACTCTTGGTAGAAATACTTTCATTGAGATTGTTGTGCGAAACAATAGATTTTTGTATTAATATCTACTTTTCGTCTTTCACTCCTTCTGATCTTTCTTTCCAACAATAACTTTTGAGAAAATTTTCGGTAAAAAGTACTCCTATATTAAACTATATATGTCATCTATCCACCATGCGCATAGACCAAGAAAGTACTAAATCTGAAAGACATAAATGAGAAATAGTCATGCATACCCCTATTAAATAACATATGATAACCTCCTAATTATTCCCAAAACATCTTAATAGAGGTGTAGAATAAAGACAACACAATAACTATACTGTTGATATCCTCGGACAAATATTTTAAAACATAGTATCCCAAGGTTAAGGGAGATATAATGAAACGGAGAGAATAAATATAAAGGTTGATGGATCATACTTAAACCTTGTATTCTCTTCTTTCACTTGCCAACTCACTGGCCATATTACAGTTTCATTATTTAATTAGTGCAATATCACGCCTTCAAATGCTTCCTCGCATGCTCCTCTTACTCAACTAGTCTCTGTCGTTTTTCCATCCCATCACTAACAACGACAAAGCAGACATCCTTGTCATCATCTAGCCTACTCGTAACTAAACCTATCTGATGCGAACCGCTGGGGTCCAGATCTTCACGTTGTATGATTCTAGATAACTAGCCCGTGAAGCCTGATGAATGACACCGTCAACCACCGTCTTGATTACGGTAGCCTACGACACTTGATTCACCCAACAACACGCTTCGGCCCTTGTCTACTCGTTAACGTGGAGCAAACACGTTCAGGCAATCGCAAAGCAACCGCAAGGACAACGGAGAAGCAAATCTCAGATAACTTCATTTCCTTTAGGTGGTGGAATTCTCTCACGCACAAGGAACAAAAGTTCTATTATTCAAACTCTACCTATTACATATGGAGGTACCCTCCTATTTATAGGAGTTTTAGGTCGGTGCTACAGTAAGCCGGTGCTACAGTATGGCGGTGCTATAGTACGGCGGTCAAACAAAGTGGCTACAAAAATTCAAATTGGATTTTACTGCCTTAGCCAACAAGTTACTAAGAAATATCTTCATAGTCCAATTTTTAATGCATCTTTGTATTGATCAACATGTAGCTAGTTGTGTCCATATCTCTTATTCTTCTTGGTCTCCTCCTTTCCCTTCAACGATTCTTCTCCATTGAACCTAAGTAGACAAAATGTTGAAGTATTACATAGTAGCCAATTCTCATTATGGTTGAAATATTCTTTAAGGAGAAGATTCACCTGTTGAGCGATTTGTCGAGTCCTTGCTCGTGTCATTGGTCTTTTCTGGGTTTCTTCACTTGACTAGTAAGCGTGCACGTGCAACGCATGTCTCGACTGATGCAAATTATAACTATTATAAGCTATAATAACCATAGTATAATTTCATCAATTTTTTTAAATAGTAATCAAGCACTCCCAATACAGTCGTATTGCTCAATATATGCCACACCAATATGAGCTTCTTTCTAAATTCTAAAGTTATATCTACTCTAATATAATAACAACAAATTTTAAAATTATCTTCTCAGACGAATATATTTATTTGAAAAGAATACTTAGACGTAAAGCATGGAAGCATAGTAGTCAATACAAGTACATATCCAGATTTACACAAACCAAAACTTAGAGTTCAAACAAAGGTTCCTACCATCTTCTCGGATATCTGCAAGGCTACGCTCTTCCCTCCCATGACAGTAGCAGTAGTGTAATAAAACTTAAGGCGTGCATAAGATTTGTCCACTAGCTTTGCTTCCATTTCAGCTGGTTCTTCCAACTCTCTGCAAGGAAACAGTTTTTAAATAAAATGTTGGCATATCATCACAAGGAAACAGTTGATAGGAACAGATTAGTACTAATATCGACCACCAAGTTCTAAGGAGGCCAACCATTGCTCAACTACTATACTTATCCAGTTCAAAAAAAAACTACTATACTTATGAAGACTATAATGACTGTTGTTGGAACACTTAAGTAAAAGTATAATCAGGACAAGGATTATGAATGTACTTCTCCATCTCAAATGAAAAATAGACACTTCTATTTCTATCACCACTCAAGAAATAAATGCTGGAAAACAAAGTAGTGCAGTAGATCACAAGGATAGTCCAGTAGATCAATTGCTATCTAACCTGGCATTGATCGAGGGTGACCTCCATATGCTGATCTGGCGCTCAATTGAGATTGGTATATGTCGTCGTCGCCTATGAATACATATTCAGGTGGGCAGTCTCCTACCCCTACGATCTTTCAAAAAACAAGAGAAAGACGCGCCTCCTTCTAGTTTAAGCTCTCCAGCCAGATAGTAGTTACAAGTTCAAAATCAAGACATAATGTATTAACGTATAAGTAGTTGATAATTTGGGGGGTGGCGGGGATGTTTCATGAAGAAAAGCCTACGAATCAAGCACTATAACAGACTTAGGAGAATGGTACCTGGAGCCTGAAGAGGCTGCAACTAATGCTGAGATACATTGGCTCGCTCTCCCTGAGCGTCGTCGCAATCGCGATGTCAATCTACTTGTGCGCTTGCTCCAGATTGGTCAACACCTCCTGCATCCACAAACAAGAAAACCAAGCAGATCAAGAAGAACTCAAGTCAAACAAAGAAATCAAGAATAAGCAATTAGACACAATCCTGGTGGCAAATGACGAAGGGCTGCCGTGGAGACAGCTCATGTTTCTTAAAACAGCTAGGCATTAGATACACCAGTTAATGAAAGGAAAAAAAAGAGAAGAGTTCGCTGAATTGAAGCTCTAAAATTGCATGATAACACAATAATTCCACATGATTTTTCACTCAATCATTTTGAAGATCTAGCGAGCGTGCATTTGCACATGCACATCAAATCAATGATTTTTCATGCAATCATTCTATCACCGTCCTTATCGCCTTGCACATGCACTCGCTAGACAATAAAATATGTGCTCAAATCAAACTGAATCCATAAAGAGCATGGTCGAACCAATTATTACAGAAACGATTGGAGTGGATCACCAATCATTTTAGTTCTAATTTCATTTGGAATCAATAATTAACTGTATTAATTCCCACACACAAGAAAAGTAACTATCAACCACAAGAACAGAAGCTATAAACTTATTATATATTCATTTGTTACTCTTGTTTAACCATTCTAGTATATATAAAAAAAGATTAAATCATGCATAACATTGGTCTCAGTGGATACAAGCAACTGAAACTATTGGTCTCAGTTGACTATTTGCATATCGAAGTTGGGCATGACAAGAGTTAATTATGTTGCATATATCCATAGTATTGAGCGCTAAGACACTATATTCAAAACACACGGGATATATATGCAATTTGCCAAAATTAAGACAGCTATTGTACCTTTCCACTTCCTGGACCTGCAATGATCATTAATGGAATAGCCACATCGCTACATGCAGCCTCTCGCTGCCTGTCGTTCAGGGATTGGAAATATTCATAGTATTTCCTTGGAACACACCCTTCTTCTTCCTCCATTTCGAGTCCCATCTCCCTGGGATCCTCCTGGCCCTTGGCAGCAAACAGGGCAGTATGCCCCTCACAGATGGAATCGACCTCCCCCAAGAATGCATCAACAACCTAAATATCTCCCAAGAGGAATCAAATGAACTGGTTTAGTGACTTGGTTCCAAACTAAACCTACTCAGTTCAGTTTCTATTTTTCCTTCCAAGATTTAAGAAACAAGAATTTCATGACACCCTAAAACTATAGACATCCCTTACCTAAAGTTAAGGAACAAAGTTATACCTCTCCTCCACCCTCTGCAATGGAAATTACTCGGGGAAAATCAACACACAATGCTATCGAGCCATCTTCTTCGTTCGCCTCCTTTATCTCCTCCTAAGTGTATCTCCTCCTAATGACTGAAATATGCAACATAAGTTGCTTAGCTGCAATAACTGCATACCCACGATCATTCAGTCTTAAAAATCTGGTTAAGACTGAAAGAACTCTTGAAGGGCCATCCTTGATACAAAGGCACCTGCCGGGTACAACCGCAGAGTTTCCTGGATTACCATTGTCAACTGCATTTGCAGAGAGGATCTTCAAGTTTGGCTATTATAGCAAGTTCAATTTACTGAAGGCTGCAACTGTCTAGGAAGTCGAAAAAAGACCAACGAACGACACTTCTCTATTTTAGTATCTAACTCCCAACTATGATTCGCTATTCGCTAGAGATGAATTGATTATTTAAACCATATAGCACAAGATATGATTCATTTTAGTGCAAAATATTTCTCTAAGTAGGCCTACCAAATAAATTAGCATCCCACGATGCTAGAATGATGAATTAAGTATTATCAGGATTACAACTACAAATGAATGTCCAACAAACATTAATGTCCAACTGCATATACCGCTTGTCCAGAAACAAACTCACAACCGAATTAACAACAACTGAAAAAGGCTTATGCTTCATTTATCAGAATAGCACTTCCTCCAAACTGCAAACAATTCAGGGAAAGGAAGGGTAGATGCAATACCTTCCAGCGAGAGATAACACGTAAGAATGAAGCTCACTGGTGAAGGAAAAACAAATATAATGACAGGCAGACAAGAACTGACTGAGAACTATACCTAGACTGCTGTTGTTGATGCCGATAAGCTCAACACCATCTATTTTCAGCACACGGTCCAGTTCCCTCTCATCATGAACCTGAAACACCAGTCATGTTTAGCAAACCTTTGCGCGATCTGACCTATCACCCCGTGCCACAAGATTGTACTCATCAGGAAATAATGCAAGGAGTAATACAGGTATAGATACACAGCTGCACTTCAAGAACATATGCAGGTATAGATACACAGCTGCACTTCAAGAACAATAGTATATGTATAATTCATTTAGAGAAGATTAGATAAGTTGCTTAGCTGCAAATAAATCCTGCATCTTCCTAACTTTGGTAGTACTTGGTAGTGACTATCGAGTACTTCAGAATTTACACCCAGCAAGTTTATACACAAACATACTTGCCCAAGCATTTGTACTGGTCGCCTGCTTCACGACAAGGTCGGTCTTCCTCAGACCACCATACTCCTGAAATCAACAACCAAACAAGATTAGCTAACCAGCAATCTCACCAACCATCAATAGCAAAACAAGCCGCACACCTTAGCTGCGTCCTCGTCACTTGAAGAGCTGCCATTCTCCCCCGAATTAACATTCTCCTGAAATCAACAAATAAATCAGACCAACTCAGTACTGGCTAACAGTCTCTCTTTTTTTTGCGAGGGAACCCCTGCATCATTTCTGCTTTATTTTTCTACAAACAAATACATAGCACATTGAATTGAGATAAAGGAATTATCTCTCTCTCTCAGCAGAATCAAAAGTCTGGAAGAGCACAACCTTTACCTTAACAAACTCCTCAGCTTCAGTTCGCCAGGTTCAGAACTTTCCTGAAGATTTCCATTTGCATTACCTGGAAGAGCCCATGCAAGGAGAGCAAAAAATGCAAGGAGAGCAACTGCTGCATATTCTCCTATGGGTAAAGCTGGAAAAAAAATCATGTTTCCACAAGTACGTTCATTAGTATGTATCAGATGAACTTAGTAAAAAAACTTCCGAAAGCTACCGGATAAAGCATTAGATTCTTATTTTAAAGCACAGTTAATTGATTTAAGTTAAAAGCAATTAATTGATTTTCTTATGGAGGATAACAGTCATTACTAACTTGTTTGAAACTGTGCTGGTACAGACCGAAAGACAACAGTCATTACTAACTTGTTTGAAACAGTCATTACAAATAAGATATAACTTATTTGTCTACAAAACAACATATTTTTGTACAAAACAATCATTACAATTAATTGATCTTCATGTTTTATTGTGCAAATATAATCCAACGTAGGTCAACCAGGCAAATATAGTTTAGTTTGAATGTGCTTGTTACATGGGTGAGACACTTGAAAAGAACAACTACGTGCAGAGATACTAAGGATGCAATCCACTGTTACCATCTTAGCTTTAAGCTAATTCCAATGACATAGACCAACCATATAATACATAGCTTACATGTATAACTTAAGACTGCTTCCTACTTAACCATTACTGCTAGCTCTACAGGTGCAGAGTTAGCAAAGTTACCATTTCCTATGTGGTGATTATATCAAACATAAAATACCTTAATCCTGATATTAATACATTTGAGAAGAAGGGGTAATTTTGATGGTGCAAAAACTTTCAATCCGTCTGTGACAAATCTCACTTGGACAGCCCGGCCACCTTTTGCACAGAAGGATGGGCTACTGTTGAACATTAGTGGCGAAGTGCTCGCTTCACTCTGCTCTGGAGGCTTGGAGTTCATCTGCTTCCAATCCTCCTGGTGAAGCAAGCGCACATGACTTCTTTTGCATCTCTTTAATCTTTGTACTCCATATGGTTTCTGACAAAGGAAAAACCTTTTGCTTTCGTTTAGTTCACTCTGTTCTCGTCAAGTGGGATATATTTGGATCTTCAAGTTTTGATTTTGGTGATGTTAAACAAACCAGATCTGCAATTCTCAACAAATGAGGATGTAAAAATGATGAACTTAACAGTTGCATGTAACAGTGGAGGTAAACAGAAGCTGCAGGTAGGCAGCCAGCTATCCATAACATTTGAGATAGATAGGACAATGAAAACTGAAAAGATGGATAGCTTGTCTACACAGGTAAACTGAGGCGGTTGTGTGCATTTTTGTTCTTGCTTACTTTACACAGCTTATGTACTTCATCACATAAAGGGCAGACTGGTTATGCTTTGATGTTTGAACCTTCAAATATAATCATGTTTTGGATTAGTCATCCAGCTTTAGATGTAACATGCTAGTTGAATTTGTTAAGTACGAATATCCTTTTTGCAAATGGTAAAGAGACAAGAAAAAGGCCAACATACCTTTTTCCAGCACAGGAAATACAAGAAATGAAAGAAGCTAAAGATGTCCAATTTATAAGGTATCAAAAATCATATTTTCAACTTATTTGGGTCTAAACTAACAGATGTTTCCGTGTTTAAGAAAAGGCACGGAAATCATCATGATACTTTGAAATGACCTAATGAATCGTCAGTTGGAGCATGTACAATCTTCCTCACTAATAAAGTTCAGAGCCAAACAATTATTGACCCATTTTATACAAGCTGCATTCGGAAGAGAGCTAACTCCGTGGAGCTCCTCATGACCTATAACTACAACTCTCGAAACACCCTTAGTCCTTAACCTAGGACAAAAATACAATTAATGAAATGAAGATGAAAAGTTTGGAAGTAGTCTTTGACATGATGAGGCGTAGCACTTGCTACAAGAATGGCGGAGGCAAAAGATATCAACAAATAAGCCGGTAAAAGTAAATAAAAAAATTATATGTATAGTTCATGGATACTATACCAACCTCAGACATTTTGGGCCATCTGGACTACAACATTGAAGCTCCATATCAAACTGTCACCTACCTACCAAATCGAGGCTTCTCTTTGGTAACTGTGCGTTCAATATACAAACTATCGGCAAACCGTAATATAAGAAATGATTTCTCGATGCTACAGACTTAGGGGCAAGTAGTTGGTGAAGATTTCCATCACGATCAAGGACTGAAAAGAATATACAATGAACATCGAGACATGTATAAACTCCAATAATAGATGTAGCACGAGGAACATGTCCTTTCAACATGACTAACAACTTCAATGCATCTGCTCTTTATGTCAGCCACATTGTTCTCATGATTATTTTTTCTCGAGAACTAAAACACATGCATCAAAGCAAGAACAAAGAGAGGGAGAGAGAATTTTCTGTGTGTATATAGGGCACATAGGGCATGAAATGTAGACACTCACCTTGCATATAGGGCATTGAGGATCTATTATTCTTCAAGTCAAAGTGTACAATATTCTTCCTATGCAAATATTCCATCCCTAATGCAACATCAATTGCAATTAGTAGATGCCTACTCCGATCAAATATCCTGATAGAAGAAACCGACATTAAAGGTGTCACCATAAGAAAAGCATTATGTTTTGCACTGAACAGATATCATACATTTCGTGTCTTTGCAATGCTTGTCAAAGCGAACCATTAGCCATGTATTCAGTTACCGCTGCAACATATCCACCTGGTCCATCCAGCACAACACCATAAAAGCTACAACATTTGGATGGTTTAAGGATACAAGCTTGCATGCTTCATTCTAGAAATCAGTATTCTACAGGCACAAAAAAAAGTTAGGAAGAGATGAATTGAAGGTTAAAAAGGAGAGGCAGTCAGCTAAATGTAGACCATGCATTGTTGTTCAGAAGCCCTCCCAGCAAAGCATCGATCGAAGCCCTCCCAACAAAGCATCGATCGGTGATCCTCTTTATAGCAACAACAGAATCTCTCCATTTTCCATGGTAAACAATACAGAAGGTTCCAAAACCCAGTTCACACAATTCTTCAAGATAACTTTACTTTATTATCAGCAATTACAACGGGAAAATAAGGATGTTGTATTTGAAATTGCAAATGGAAAATGCATACATAATCAACTTGTAAATTGCTAACAACCTAAAGGTTACGTATGTCATCTAGAACTGGAACTCCTTGGCTTGTTTTATCTGACTGATTGTTCGGCGCATCCAAAAAACAAATAAAACTACAACCGATCAAAGCACGAAGAGTTATACCAGGGTAGTAAAATATGTCACCAACGTCATTTTTTGGATCAACTACAGCTCCATTTGACCAGAAACTACGGCAATATTTAATCAGAAACTAACAAACACAAAATCAACTCTTCAGTCTGGATATTTTAATGCAACCAAAGTTCCAAAGGAATCAAATTCAAAACACAAAAGAAAAACAAGTGAGATCTTGTACATAAAGCATGGATCATTAGTTCTAGCACAACAAAATTTATCCAGCAAAATATGGGAATAAACTGCACCTTTAGAGGTTCAAAGCAGGAGAGCATCACCAGATGAATTGCTCGCCTCCAATCTCATGCTCCTTTGCTCCCCATGTGAACATAAGAACCCAATATTAGCGAACGCACGTCTTAACTAACATAATTATGGCAAATAATTCCCGAGCAACTCCTACCTAGACATGCACCGGATATGCCAAAACCGAAAGAATCACCGGGAGATCTAAGCACTGAGCACAACCACCACGAACAGATCGAGATTTTGCACTGCCACAAGAAGCGCAACTGGACGGATCTCTTCCTTCTCATCCCATCTCCATGCACTGCCACAAGAATCGCAACTGGGGCACAGGGGCGACAAGAACAGCGCATAGCTTGATCCATGGGCAGGCCAGATGGTTGAAGATCGGGGCGGCGGCGGGGTAGGTGCAGCGGATGAAGATCGGGGCAGTGGCGGCGTCCGGGAGGGTGGGCAGGAGGGCCGCGGGCATGGTGGTCGGGGTGGCGTGGCGGCCCGGGCGGCGCGGGAGGGCCGAGGCGTGGCGGGTGGGGGGTGAGCAGGTGAGCGTGGCGGCCGGGTCGGGTGGGGGGCAAGAGGCGGCGGAGGCGTGCGGGCAGACCTGCGGGAGGGACGCAAAGGGGCGGAAGTGGGCGGGGCGTGCGGCGCGGAGGCCTGGGCGGTGAAAAGTGGTGCAGCGGAGCTGCAAGGGGGAGGCGGAGCACCGGGGCGGGGGCTGAGCGTGGAACCAGGTGGGGGGTGAGCAGGTGAGCATGGCGGCCGGGTCGGGGGGCAAGCGGCGGCGGAATCGAAGGGAGAGCGGGGAAATTCCGGATCGGAAGGAGGTGGGTTGCCTTCGGAGTGGATTGGGGGGCGGCGGGGGTGGAGGCGCGCAGGGCGGAGGCGGCTGGGGCGGAGGTTCGCAGCGGCGGAGGCTGCCGGGGCGGAGGCGGCCGAGGCAGAGGTGCATGGCGGCGGAGGCGGTCGGGGCGGAGGCGCGCGGCGACGGAGGCGGCCGGGGCGGAGGCGTGCGGTAGCGGAGGTGCACGGGGCGGAGGCGGAGGTGCGCGGCGCGGGGAGGACTGCAGGGCGCGTCGTTGGGGTGCTGAGGCGCACGGGCGACGGAGCGATCGTGACGCGGGAGGCAGACCACAGGGGAGGGGGCGTGGAGGCGGAGCACAGGGAGGGCGATCCTGCGGGCGACGTGATCAGAGTTTGATCACCGGAAACAGCGGGAGCGAAACACACCGGAAACAGCGGGAGCGAAACACAGCGAGGCTCTGCTCCGTTGGATAGCTGTGATCCAATGGTTGGAGACGTTCTGTGTACAGTAAACGGGGTGGTTGTAGGAAAGAAAAACTCGTGTTTTTAATAGTAGTATAGATGAGAATGGGGGGTAAGTCATTGTTAGAGCCATTCTCATCACTATCACATCATGTGACACCCAAGCAATGCATCGATTTTTTCTCTTGGAACCATGCATATTGGGATGACCCGATTGGCCATGCCACTAAGCTCTCGCAATAACCTAAACACTAGTGGTTACTTTACCACTTCCTAATCAAACTGTCTCTAGGTGCTTACCCTCACTAACCCACCTTGTTCCATTCCACCAACTTCATCAATTTGTTTGACAAATCTCCTTTTAAGCGTGATCATATGCTACCTTGTCATTGTGTCATGATTCATCTCACGACCTCAATAGCAACGTGATCATCGATGTATATTCATCGAACAGAAATCAAATGGTAGTTCTAGTTTTATTTTTATTTCACGTTTTAGTTTTAGGACGGTTTTCATATGTAAATCCAACCGTTAATTTTAATTTAAAATTAATTCTGAAATTTAGTTATGTCCGGAATAGAGTTTTATTATTTGTCCACCAAATACATACATCCAATCGGTAATTTTCAACTAAAATTAATTTTGAAATTTAATTTAAGAAATATGGTTGTATTCTTTGTCTATCTAATAAGAGTTGTATCTACTATGCATTTTGAAAATAGAGTTGTACTCTTTGCCCACCTAATAAGAGTTGTATATGTATTCTATAACAATCTAATTCATCTACACTGTTATAATCCGGACTCACATCATGATTAACAGTGAAAATATTTCAGCTTGTGTGGAGAAATGTGGTAGTTTTTTTTTCTAGCGTTTATAGATTCATGTAGAATTCATGTGCTTCAAACGTATCCTAATTTTATTTTCTATCGTTTATAGATTCAGGTAGAATTCATGTGCTTCAAACGTATCCTAAGGAAGATTCAGGAATTTGCCACACCAAATTTTAGTATTTGAGGAATTGCATCCCACTCTCGCCACACCATGTGGGTAATCTTTGTAGCGGTAATCCCATTACCATAGAAAAGGTTTTTACAACAGGTTCAAAACACTATTTCAGCCGTTTAGATCCGGCTATAGACAAGGGGAGCTAATAATCTATATTTGGTATAACAAATCCTGAGTCGGTTCACCCAGCAAAACCGATTGAGATAGAATATTATCTCCGTCAGTTCAACAAACAAAACCGACTGAGATAAAATAGTATCTCCGTCGTTTCACTGAACAGAACCGACTGAGAGAAAATACAATCTCCGTTGGTTCATCCAACCAAACCGATTGAGGTAAAATTGTATCTCAGTCGCTTCATCCAACTGGACCGACTGCAATAATATATTATGTTAGTCCGTTCTGTTGGATGAAATGACTACCTTATTTCATTGTCCCAGCCGATTTTTGTGGAAACTAGCTGGGATATTATTTGGGATAGGCAGACATAATTCAGGTTTTTGTCTACCCTGAAACAGAAAATATAGAAGTCGTGGTGGCCGGGGCCGATTGGGGTAGGGTGTGGGCACGGGCGTCGGGCTTCTCTCGTGATTATGATTCTCATCGCAGTGGACGTGTGCTAACTCCCTACAGGGTGATTGGAATTACATTTGACTCATTGCATGATATTTGTTTTTAGCCGGTTGGACCAGCAGTGAGACATACAATTAGGTGGTCAGGTGGAGTTCGTATGCTGTGCTGGTTCGGTGTCGGACCGTCTAACAAAGGTTGCATGAGGTAAGCGTGCGCTGGAGTTACCCGGTTTCTCGGTCTTTGACAAAATATAATACTCTGAGTCAGGTACGATTTCAGGCCCCGACATTAACTTACTGGAATAATATTGAATCTGGACAAATGATCCTACATGAGTAAACTTCAAACACACAAGACATGAATAGCAAACAAAAATGATAACTAGCTGGTCTTCTGTCCACAACGAAAATATACGCTTTGCGGTGAAGAATGAAATATATCTTCAGTTCATCCCTCTTCTGACAAGCTTCTTCAAGCATACGAGAGGAGCTATTGGCTGATTGCTTTGCCTGGGCTTCGTCCCTCAAATATTGTAAGGACATGCGAGGGGACTCGCCAATTCACCATCCTGCCACAGTAATTATCAGTTCATTAATCGCGCAATGAAATCATCATGCAGAAAAGGAAAAGCTGATTCTAGCTTTGCTTGAAAATTTTCTTACAGCTCTCTCTCAAATAGCTCTACCCTGTGCTCAGCATCCAGGACAAGCCTTTGTTGCCGCAAAAAATGCCTGTCCAGGAGGGTTAATTTCTTCCCATCCCCAAACAGCTAGCTCGATCAAACATTCCCATATATTCCCAGAAGAAAGCATCTGTTCTTTTAAATGAGCAGGAACCTCTTCCACAAATTTTTCCCTTCTCCCTGATTCAGTGGCATAAGACCATGACCTATTGATGTGGCACCTCAACCAATATGATGCCACAATTCTGGCAAGAACAACACCTCCATGTGTGCTGCAAATGAAACCCACAATATGGCCATGGCAAGAACTTTTTATTTGACTGATGATGTATCTTTGAGCAGTTTTACCCATGTATACCTCAGCTACATTTTATGCTAAGATGTTCAAAATGCCGTGACATTTAGCACTCCAAGCCAATACAAGTTAGTAAATAGGTATCCTGGAAAAATCAAGAAAAGAATCGGTCCTTGTTATTGATGAACAGAAGAAGGAGAACTCCAATTAAACTGCAAATATAATATAATAATCAACTATATGGTCAGTAATGAATCTTCCAATTGCAATTGGGACATATACATGTGCGCAGTACGCTCTATACACCGTATTCAGCATATCTGTGTCCTTTTTCTATCTTAATAGGAAGTTACTTCCCGTTTTCTGTTCTAGCTTATTGCAACATCAAAAAGAAAAAAGCTAACTCCTCTCTCTTAATATCCACCAGCTTAGATATCTAACTGTATACTTATTATTTCAATGAAGACATGGCATTATTATTGTAAGCATACAGCTTTCTAGTTCTTCGGTTCTCTATTTCAATTTCTGCAATTAAGCTAGTATCTGAGCAATGTCGAGAGAATTTCATGCTGGTACCTGAGCAATGTTGCCGACGCTGACCAGGAGTGCACCATCGCACGCGCCTACAGCCGTCCACTCGTTGTTGTTGTCCATCACTCAACTCAACGGCTCGGCCACTTCCTCCCACTGGCAATGGAAGCCCAGGACTTACGGGTACGCCTTCGCCTTGCCGGCCGCTGGAGGCGCCGACTCGCTAGTGGCGACCCCCACCAAGCACCTCGCTTTCCTCCTCGGCTCCATGGCGGGTTGGAGGCGGAGGTCACGGCAGCGGCGGCGGTGTTGGAGGCGGAGGTCCCAGCAGCGGCGGTGGGGACGACGTTGGAGGCAGAGATCGCGGCAGCGGTGGCGTTGGAGGCGGAGGTCTCAGCAGCGGTGGCGGGGGCGACATTGGAGGCAGAGGTTGTGGTGCCGGTGATGGGGCTGGTCACGTCGTCGGTGCCACAGGTCACCGTCCTCGGCTCCGTGACAGGTTGAGGTGGAGGTCGCGGCAGCAGTGCTGGAGTCTGGAGGAGGATCACGGCGTGGCAGCGGGGGAGGCGGTTCACGGCGGGCATTGCAGCGAAGCAGAGAAGGGCCGGCGATCAGCAGCCGGTGGCGCCACGGTATCGCTCAAAGAATGAGAAGTGCTTCTATGCGACGCGGATCGCTGATGTGGATCGAGTGGGTATGAACGTGGGCTTCGGGCCCTGGCGCAAAACTACCATGATAACTTTAAGATTCATGCATGCTTTTAAGTTCATGCAAAGAAAATTTTAAAAAAACATAGAAGCACTTCTCTTTTGAAAAAGCGTATGATAAGGTTAACCGGCGATTTCTTCTGCTCTGCCTAAAACTAAGAGGGTTTAATGACACTTGTGTAAGTGGATTGAGCAAGTTCTATACAATAGTACTGTTTGTGCTAAGATGAACAATGTGTTGGATCTTTATTTTCAATACCGTAAAGGAGTTAGGCAGGGGGATCCCCTTCCCTCTTTAGCTTGGTTGCTGATTGTCTCACTAGAATGGTGCTTACGCTCAATATAATGGTCTGGTTGGGGGCCTTATTCCTAATCTAGTGGATAAAGGGATTGCTATTCTTTAGTATGTTGATGATATGATTCTCTGCCTGGAGCATAATATGGAAAAAGCTGTGAATATGAAACTGTTATTGTACTTATTTCAGTTGATGTCAAGCCTTAAGATCAATTTTCTCAAGGGTGGGATTTATATGATGGGGGATGCTGATATGGATCAACAATAATATGAGATTTTTTTGATGTAAGGTGGGACAACTTCGTTTTACCTAATTGGGGGTCCCTGCTGGTAGCTCTAGACCCCTAGTGAAGCACTGGGATTTTTGTGTGGGAAAGTTGCTAAGAGATTGGAAGCATGGAAGGGTGGATTCCTTTCCTCTGGAGGTAGAGCTGTTCTTGTGAAATCTTGTCTAGATAGTACTCCTAGTATGTATCTGTTATCCAAAACTATAGTGCAAAAATGATAAGAGTAGACAATTTTCTTTTGGCAACAAGGTAGTACTAAGAAGTATCGTCTAGTGAATTGGAGGAGAATATGCAAACCAAAATCTAAAGGGCCCTTAGTTTTATGAAGTTTAATCTGAGTCTTCTTTGTAAGTGGTGGTGGCACCTTGATCAGGGGCTGAAAATGTGAGAGATAATTGTTAAACAAAAGTATTTGCGCAATTGCTCTTTGGCTAGTGTGAACCTAAGATGGTCGATTCACCTTGTTGGAAGGACTTGTTACAGGTCAAGGACCTATATTTCAAAGGTAGATAAGTTTGTGTTCAATCTGTCGTAGTGCTCGCTTTTGGGAGGATATGTGGCATGATACTCAATCCTTATGTGGTTTATGCCCTGCCTCATATAATGTTTGCAATGAACATGATGTGTCTGTGCGATATATGTGGGAGAATGTGGAACATATTAGTGTCAAAAGATGGCTGAATGGGGAGCTGTTGACTCAATGGACTGATTTAAAAACATTTCTAGAAAATCTCTCATATAATGATTGTGATGATTTTGTGAAGTGGAAATGGGACCCAACGGGATGCTTTACTGTTAAGTCTATGCATAAGCATATGAGAAGAAATGTGGTGTGCCCTAACTTGTCTTTTATTTGGATTCAATTTTAACTACGGATAATATGAAGGGACGAAATTGGCCTAGTAACACTAAATGTTATTTGCCATCATGATGAGTCTGCTGCTCGCCTCTTCTTTTGGTGTACTGTGGCTAAAGTTGTTTGGGGGATAATTCACACTTGTTTTGGGACTCAGGTTATTCATGGTTCCTTGTGGCAGTATTATATTTGGATTGGCGTTTTTTCCCTCATGGTGACAGGCTTTATACAATTGGTCTAGCCGTTGTTTGTTGGTCGATTGGAAGACTAGAAATAATGTGTGTTTTGACGAAAACACATCCTCTCGCCTGATCAGATAATTTTCCTACTCTGTTCGTTTATTAACTTTTGGGCAGGATTGCAGTCATCTGTGCTCCGGGAGGCGATACTACGTGGAGCGGAGGCCCTGATGACGACAACTGTTGGATTGTCAAGGAGCGGGCAGACCACAGTGACAGGCTGCCTATGGCTTCTTTCTTCTGATGCCATGATGTAGCATTAACTCTGAAGGCCTGTTCAGCCCATCCACGTTGTTAAACACACTCTTTCTCTGGTGATTTGTAATAGGATATATTGTGGATGCCATCTGGTTTTCGTCCTATAGCTTATCACCGAGGTCAGGATCAAGCAGTGGGTTTCCTGGTGGTGCGTCGGACTCGCTTCTCATTTTCTACCTGTTTTCCTTATGTATTGTTGTGAGTGGTTTGTTTCTGTTGATGAAATGAAAAATAGGGTAGCCCGGTCGGAGAAAAAAAAACTTACTAATCTACTCCGTTCTCTTTACAGGTCTTCGGCTCCAATTCGACACTAGGGCCTAACAATCCGGACCTAACATCAACTACGTACTGCTTATGCACGATTGAAAAGGTGGTAGTGCAATAACAAGAGAGCAGAACAATCACCAACCGTTACCAAAGCCCTTTTTCTTGTAGCAACAACCGCCTGAATTATTGTGATGGACGGGTATGCATGGAAAATTGGGGGAGTGATGAGATGCCTCATCGAACCTCCTCCTAATTGTAAGGCAACGCAATGCAAATGCAAATGCATGCATGCAAGTTGCACAAGGCCATCTCGTCGCCATGGTTGTTGGATGGAGATAGGAACTGGACACCAAGTCCCAACCTGGCTAGATCACTATAAACCTGTTAGTTATTCCAGCCTCTTTTTCTATATAGCTGCAGTCGAGAGAAATCCAATATGAGCTGTATCCAAATCTGAGTTTCGGAGGATATTCTGTACTATATATGGTCCAACACCAGATGAATTGAATTTAAAGTGGTCCTTACCTTTTCATTTGTGGATCAAACATTTTATTCTTCTACTGATATTTTCTCAAGATAAACTTCGCAGAGAAAGATTTGCAGCAGAACTTTCACTGGCTAGACCGTGCTAACTGAGGAGTGAAAGATTCAGGCATGCAGCAATCACCAATCTGCAATACATAAGTCGGAAGAACAAATAATTAAGGATTCAGAAAAGAAAAAAGAAATAACAAAGGTGAGAGAAAAGAATAGTGATTATTCCCTTCCCCTTATACCATTTCGGACAATTAATTTTAATATATAATAATCGACAGAACCAAATAAACAACCAGATCTGTTCAGATTTGCAGCTCAACATTGCAAATTTCTCGTAAATACAAAAAAGTACGTAACACTAGCCAAGAGGAATTCTGCATTCTGAACTGGGGATGCGCGTAGGGCGCAGAGCAAAATCCACCAACGATTGGAAATAATTGTAATCGACAGCGACTGTATACCGGCCGGCCGGCCAGCCGCCGTACCGGAGCTGCAGTTCCTGCAACCGCGCCGGCGGCCAACTCCAACGCAGCCTTCCAATAAATAATACTGTACTAGTTTGTGTACGTATTATTCACAATTTGATCTCCTCTTTTTTTCTTTTTCTTTCTCATGTCGTCCTTGTCATGAGTGTGACACCCGACAGATCGCCGCCGAACTCTTCTAGCACTACCAGCAGGTTCCCGCTCGGCTTCAGCCATGACCGTGGGACGTGGTACCTGAATTTTCACAAAAAGAAATTTTGGTTCAGTTCCGCAATGCTGTCTTGTGCTGTGCTGCGCTGCGCGATCTTTCGAAAGAATTTCACTGTATCTACTTGGTGATGCAAAAATTTTGTAATTCTTGGAGCAGCTAGTTAGTCAGTAAATTAAAAGCAGTTCGCAAGATCGCGCAATTTTGACAGTTGAGTGAGTGACGTACCATCTTTGGGAGATGTCGCCGCAGTTGGTCTGGCACTTGGTCTCGCTGTAGGTGCCGGTGTAGCTGCAGCCGCCGCAGTTGCCGGAGGCCTTGTACGACCAGTACCGGCCGGCGCTGTGCCCGTTCACCCAGATCTGGCCCTTGCCCATGCTGCCCATGTCCAGCGCCAGCGGCGCGTTGCCGGCCGGCGCCGGCGAAGTAGGCCTACAGATCACAGCCACAAGAGTTCAGAACTGTGAAATTCAGTGAAAATGGTAATGGAACAGCAGTGGCATTTGTGGCGATGTGGATGGTGATTTGGCACTGACCTTGTGCCATGTCAGTGGCTGCGCGCCGCTGGCGCTGCCCCACTCGACGGACGAGCTCCCGGTGACGGAATGCACGCCTAGCGACTCGCCTTTCAGGCCGATCTGCGAGAGCCCGGGAAACCTAGATCAGAACTGTGCTCCTAGGTACCTGACAAGATCAGTGTGACCAAATGTGGTGTACCTGATATGTCCATTTCTGACTGCTCAGGTCTCTCTTCCCCTGGTTCAGGCCGGAGAGCGTCACCGGGCCGAGAACGCCGACGTTCCAGGTCTCGTAGTGGGTCCCGACATTCTGCGGCACAGCCACGAGAGATTGTATGTGTTACAGATGGTCTGAAGTGGAACAGTGTCAGTGGCTTAGCACTCTGAATCTCTGATCAACTTACAGGGAGACCAACTGCTGAGCTCAGGATGGAGATCTTGTTGCTGCCCTGCCACATCTTCACGTACTTGCTGTACGTCAGCTTCGGGCTGTCGTAACCGCCATAGGCAGCGCCTGCGACACCGAACGCGACATAATTCATCAGTAAAACATTCGACCGTGATTTGACCGATAACAAGATATATATAGATCTGAAGGAAAAAAAAAGAGAGGAATCAGTCAGCACCGTAAGATTGCCCGTTGACGAACACCTGCACCGAGTGCCCAGCGGAGTTGATGGTGAGCTGCGGCCACTGGCCGGACTTCAAGAACTGCTCGCTCGAGTCGATGTTGACGCTGCGTGGACATCAAGGTAAAGTTCAGAGATTAGCAGAGATCAGACGGGTTCAGAGAGAGATGGAGCAATTGAAGAAGGGTCAGTCAGTCGGTCACTCACTAGGTGGTGTACCACAGGTAGTCCGACTTGTCCCACGTCATGCTCAGCTGCTCCACCAGGCCGTCCTTGGTGAAGGCGCTCTCGTCCAGCGAGTTGGTTGCCTCGCTGTATGACTGCCACGAGAAGCCCCCCCACCGGGTTCATCTTCGCCGGCGACGACGGCTCCTTCACCTGCGGCACACTCGTCAGACAAGTTCATCAGGACATGTTCACCGAGTGTTCAGTCTGCCTAGTTTTGGTTCTCTTCAGTGTTCATTTCGCACCGTGGCGGTATTGTAGACGGCGGTCTTGCAGTCCGGCAGGATGCTGATGGACCAGGCCGGGAGGTCGTAGCGTCGGCCGTTGTACACGACCCTTGCTGGGGAGTTCGTGTGGTAGTTGGACAGGAACGCGGCACAGGCTCCGGTGCTCGACTTGAAGACGTACGCCTGAAACAAAATTTGATGACCGGCACCATGAGCAACTTTGGAATTTTCCACTTAATTTTCCTGGGTAATATTTCGTAGGGGCTGCGACAAGATCTAACCTTTTCGTAGTTCCCGATGGACTGAATGATCGGATCGCCGGAGACGAGCGCGGGCTCGGCCTGCTTGATGGCCTTGTGCAGGTCCCTCAGGTGACCCCATTTTGGCTGCCTAAGCAGACCTGAATAAAAATGTACCAGCCATGGTTACAGACGATCAGAGCATATGTCTGCCTAAGTAAGGATTCTACGCGTATATATCTGTAGTCCGACTTTTTTTTCTTCTTAGGATGAGTTTTCAAAAAGAAAATTCGTCAGACAGAAAAAATATATTTCCATCACACAAAATTTATTATATAAACATATCGTATTGTATTGGTTCTAACAAAAATTTTCATCACATAACAGAAATGTTTTCGGGAACGTTTTTTTTATCCCAAAAGCAAAGCAGGAACTGAATTTGGCACGAAGGGGGCCACGATCGCGTACCGTACTCATCGATAGGCGCGTCGTAATCGTAGCTCGTCGCGATGAAGGGGCCACCGGCGGTCCGGTCAAAATTTGTGCCTCCATGGTACTGGAAGAGGGCAGCACGTGTTAGATACCACCATACATTGCTCTCTGGAAACACAGCCACCCATGTGGCAACTAGCTAGTCAGCAGTGCCTCACCATGTAGTAGTTGACGAAGGAGCCGCCCTTCTGAATGAACCTCGCCACGGCGAAGGCCAGGTCCTCCACCGGCCGGTGCGGCACCGCGCCCCCGAAAGCCGTGAACCTTTAAATCGGTTGGATCGACATAGCCGTGTCAACAATGTTGGATCGACATAGCTAACAGCTTTCACTGCTGTTATTTGGTAGTAATTTTGACGCGTCAAGCAAGCTTACCACCCGCTCCAGGCCTCGGTCCACATGGAAGGCTTGCTGTTGGAGTTCGGGGTGAAGTACAGTAGAACCCATTGCAGGTGTTTATCTGCCACCATCATCATCAACATTATCATCGTTGTTTCCGGTATTTCGAAGAGAAAAAAAGAAAAGAAACAAGTAGCACAACAAATTGTTTGGCACCAGCAAGCAAAGCTGGCAACTTTGCTGGAAAAGCGGGTGGTGGTAGTGATGTGATGTCCTAACAGAAGCATGTGGTGAGTGCGAGAAAGTGAAGTGGTTAAATTAGTTAGTACTACTATTTGCTCGTTACTACATCATAGCAGCCACGGTGAGATTAGTGAGATGGCATAGGAAGTGTTACCACGGGGTCGGGGGCGTCGTCCTGCTTGCACATGACCCAGGGCACGCCGGCGTTGGTGGCGACGGCCATCTTGGCGGCCCAGCTGGCGTACGGCTTGGCGCCGCCGCCCATCACCGACTCCATCGGCCCGTACTCATTCTCCACCTGGGCGAGGATGATGGGGCCGCCCTGCCACTCAAAGAGGCCCTCCGACTTCATCATCGACACGATCTTCTCCACAAATGTCTGCATCGCCGCCTGCGCGCGCGTCTCGAAATTAAACTCCGTCCAAATCAGACCCAAAATCCAAAAAATTTCACAACAGTGGAAGAACCAAAATCGTGCTGCTCGTTTGCATCGACCTCTTGCCAGTACCTTGAACGGACCGTTGTCAGTCCGGAAGCTGATGCCGGGCACATACTTCAGCCAAACAGGAAATCCACTGCAACACATCCAAAACAACCCAAATTAGCAGGACTCAAGAAGCAGCAAGAAAATGGTGCACAAGATTACTAGTGCTATGGGAATTGGTTACCCACCCGAAGTTCCACTCGGCGCAGACGTAGGGGCCGATGCGGAGGTGGACGTAGAGGCCGGCCTGCTTGGCGAGCTTGACGAAGCGGACGAGGTCGTAGCGGTCGCCGAAGTAGTACTGCCCCTGCACCGGCTCGTGCCCGTTCCAGAAGACGTAGGTCTGTATCACGTCGAGCCCCCCGTCCTTGGCCTTCTGGATCAGGTCCGGCCACATCTGATCGGCGCCAGCAGACGCAAAAGGATTATCATACCAGGCGAGCTAGCTAGCACGATGAATGGCTTAGTCACTGCGTTGTCATGTGTATTTGTGTGTACCTCGGGGGTGCTGCGGGGGTAGTGGATGGAGCCGGACATGAGGATGCGGCGCTGGCCATTGATGACGACGGCCTTGTGGTCGTAGGACACAGCGGCATTGGCCGGGGAGGCGACTGCGGCGGCAGCGACGAGCAGGGCGAGGAGGAGGACGCCGCCGGACATGGTGCCGCTGCCTCTTCTTGCCTCTCCCTCTCTGCTCGGAGTGTGTGAATTAGCTAGTACCACTTCTTGGCTTCCTTGGAGAGGCAATGGAGAAGAAGAAGAGGAGTGGGAGAGGAGGGAAGGTGTGGTGGTGGGCTTATATGTGCTGATGATGAGCCTACCAATTGGCCGGCTGGACGGCAGTGGGAATGTGTTCTTGATTTTTGGATTCTTTTTTGCTTGCTTAACTGCTTCCCTTTGATCTTTTCCCTCACGTTTTGGATTACTTGATTTTGTTTACCACTGAAGATGAGTAGAAGAGGAGGGGAAGGGTGGTGGAAATGGTGAAACTGCGAAGCGGAAAGCAGAGCAGAGGAGGAGTGTGTGCCTTGGTGCTGAGCACGGGAGAGAGGTGGAGCCCACATCCCATGGCGCAATCTTTTATTTTTCCTTTTTCGTTTATCCGAGTACAAAGTTCTCCGCGCTCCTGATCTTCAACTATGAAATCTGACAAACCCTTACTATTTGGCACTGCAAAATCATTTTGAACGCCTATGTACCGCTACCGTGAGCTCTAGTTAGTTTTTCACCGTCAAACTTCTTCAAAAACGCCCATTTTGCACTCGTGTTCTCTTTAGTTCAAACCGTTATTAGGGTAGCTAAGTTCTACTATTGGTTATAGGATGGAAATACCAGCACGGTAAAGGAGGGCAACCGTGATGCCAAGGCTACGATGAGGCTTCGTTTGGAACAAATTATTTTCACATAAAATGGCCATTCCTTTTTGCTATGAATTCTATATCGAATTCACACATTTCGAAATTCAAGCATGCGTTTAGTAGGGACGGTAGTACTTTGCGACTATTTGTTGACATTGCCGGTGATGACGTTCATGGCCAGATGGACGCGGTCATGAGCGGTTGATGAGTGCACTTGGTGGTTGAAGCAGCTGTACTCACTTTCTGGGTGAAGCCGTTATTGTAAAGCATGGTTGGAAGGCATTGAAGATTGCGGTCAGCAATATCTAAAACACGTTAGACAGCGTTGATCTGAGGGCAGACTGACATTTGTGTACTTTTGGAGGTACGAAGTGCCGTCCCTTTTGTACTACCAGTACACTCTTGTACATCTACAAGTTTTTTACAACGGAATTGCTATTGCCAGGTCGTATTAGCATCAGGATTCGTCTTTCGTTTTTTCTCAAATATAATTCTTTTGGTCATATGATAGAGCTCCGACGGCTCACCCATTGACTGAGACGTTGTTAAATCTCTTCAGGCCTAGCCAGACCATTTTTCCAAAGGAGCTCAAGATTGTCAACATGACCTGGAAATGTTAAAAAAGCATGCTACACTGGATCGCGGAGGGAACTATGTATCTCGCTAATCGTAGAAGAAAGCAATAGGTATGTGTACTATGATTACGATCCTTAATTAGTTTCCGATGGTTCAACTCAGATTGGTTCTTTTCTGATCTGATCGTCTGGTATGTGAACAATCCAACGGTCACAACGCCCTCCGGACGATCCACTGTAATTGGAATTAAAGGCTAGGACGCCTTCTCAGTCACACGGTCATGGGCAAAGCTGTGTCCTGTTAGCCCTCTATTTTCCCCTCTCTTTCTTTGATTTTTTTTTGAATGTAGCTCTCTTTCTTTGGTTTGACAAAAAGGCAGGAGAAGAGAACCGCTAATCCACGTATCGAAAGCTGTGCTTCTTAAAGGTGCAACAACTCTGGACTAACTCCATGGACCTCTTCGCAAAACGAGAGGTGAAACTGAGCTTTCAGAAAGAAAGAAGAATAAAAAGAAGGTAAAACTACATGTCCAGCACCGCGATGCGCTGTGGTTTCGGTTATACCTGTGCAACGATGTAACGCAACATGGTTTCAAACAGAGTGAGAGGAATGCGTGTGCGTGTTGCCGCAAGCAAAAGCACAAGTGGGTTCACTGAAAGCCGCACGCGTACGTGCCTGCAGGTTTCGAAAACATGCTCGACGTACCTACGCGCGGACATATATGCGACGCGATGAAAGCCTTCTTTTGGCAGCGCTAGCACCACGATACAAGAGTTGCAAGTGTAAACGTGTTTAAACTAGAGTGGTCCGGCCAGACATAAGTACACGGATCACATAAGAATGATGCTTCATAGTTCATACAGCTCGCTCCTGCACGCAAGGTTATTATTCGCTGCGACTGGACACGCAAGTGACCATGTCAATGATTGCTCAGCGTGCACTATCGGATTCCCGTGTGATTTCTAACACCAAACAATGCTTAGTCACTCACTAGTTAAGCAAGCGAATGACAATAATCATGTGAGATGCTCGCTTTTTATCTTTTTAGCAAGAAGGAAGGAATTTCATACGAAACCGTCCAATTCTCGCTGGAACCAGGATTTAATGCCATGGTACTTGGAATACAAATTAATTTACGCTTGACACGAGTAGCTAGAACGGTTGCCAAGGCTATGCACATCTAAGTTCGTGGCGACTACTAACGTGATTAATTGGTACTACCACCCAACAAGTGGTTACGAGTAACCTTTCGTCCCTCCCGTTGCGAGTGCCACTTCGGTGCATGATTGGGCGTGCCGCGGACTGTCCTCAACCGATTTCATCAATGATCCAAGCTTTATATCGTATCATTATAACGATCTGAACAAGATCTCTCACCAACCCAAAGCTTAATTTCGATAGATCTATCACAGAGAACTGCACCGAGAGTGCTACGCGGAGGTTAGAGAAAGGAAGTGACTTGTTTGGTAGATGTTATGGATCCCATGTTGCGAAGATATCTCGACGAATTGAAATCCTCAGCAGCCTGAGCAGTGTTGCATTAGCTAGCTCATTAGCGTTCATGCGCCTAAACAAATGGAACATAAAATGTTATCCGCAGAAATGAGAAATACTTGAGAGATTCGACATACTATCAAGATTGGATCGAAATTGGCTAGCTAGGACCCAACGACATCCAATACCAGCACAATAAGCGACAACAATGAGAACCCCCCAACTCACCAGCCTCACCTATACACATACCAATGTGGTTAGATCTAATCCAAATCCGTAGTGTCGGTGACTATACAGATTCTACAGATAAGCCACTGATCAGACACTCAAGGAATTTTCACGTCAATCAAAGAAAAAAATAGTTAACCGTTTATTTGGTGGGTCTAAGTTATGATCGACGGTTGAAATTCATTATGGAAAAAGCATATCTTTTAATCCATATAAGTTCGTAAACAACTAACTCCGGTTATTAATTTTGGGACCCTCTAGCTAGTTAGCATTTACTAGATAGTTAAGCAGTAAACAGTCTTAAATCGTCGCACGCTTCCGGCCGTACACAGTTTTCACCGCCCAAAAGCTTTTCGTGCTTTTAGCTTGGGTTGGATGTTGTCGATTTCTGTTCTATACCTCTTTTCTTGCAGATTCTTTTTTCTCTTGGCTTTTCACCGGAACGTTTTGTGTTCTTATTCTTCCTTTTGTACAACCGTTTTGTCTCCAGAGTGCTTGTTTTCTGTCATTTTTCTTTCGAGTTACACTAGTTCCGTACTGGGTTCTTTGGTTTTAGGTTTTTTTTTCCATTGCTTTGTTTGTTTGTTTTGTTGGTTTCTATTTTTCTATCTTTTCCCTATGCGGAGCGCTAGGTCTAGCAAAACGTGAACTTTCTACTAGTAGTTGTATGAAACACCACTTAAGATGACTACTCATAGTACTTTCTTTTTTTTTATTTTTTCTACCAAATCTTTTCCTCGTTTCTTTCTGTCGACGATTGGTAAACCGCCGATCTTACGGTAGTCGTGAGAGATACTTGTTATTGGGTAGGGATCCCTAGGGCACAAGGCCAAGAGATCTGACGACAAGGAAACGCCCTTTTATACAGGTTCGGGCTTCCCTCAGGATAACAACCCTACGTTCTATTTATATATATTGATCAAATAATGTCTTACAATGGATGTATATGTTAATGGCTATCCTAGACCTAATCGGAGGCTATTTCGATTAGTTTCGCAGGGCTCAACTCCTTCGAACTTTACAAGAAGAGCACCTCCGGAATCCTCCAGCGGTGCATATCTAAAGACTAGGGGAAGCAACTGCTACACGACATTCACTCGGGAGTTTGTGGGCACCACGTGGCGCTAAAGTTGCTAGTTGGGAAAGCTTTTCGACAAGGTTTCTACTGGCCGACCACCGTTTTAGATGCCGAGCACATCGTGCGCACTTGTGAGGGATGCCAGTACTTCGCCCGGCAGACACACTTACCGGTTCAGACACTCCAACATATCCCAATCACATGGCCTTTTGCTGTCTGGGATTTGGACATGTTGGTCCCCTCAAGAAGGCTCCCGGGGGTTACACACATCTCTTCATCGCCGTCGACAAATTCACCAAGTGGATTGAAGCTAAGCCAATTGCCACGATCACTGCCGAACGGGCCGTCGAATTCTTCCGGGATATTATCTACCGGTTCGGTGTACCCAATACCATCATCACGGACAATGGCACTCAGTTCACCTGTGGCGCCTTCCTCCGATTCTGCAACGACTACAACATTGGCCTCAACTTCACCGCAGTGGCACATCCACGCACAAACGGACAGGTTGAGCGGGCCAATGGTCTGATTATGCAAGGTATCAAACCTCGGATCTTCCAGCGCCTGAAGAAATTTGCGGGTAGATGAGCAGCCGAGTTGCCATCGGTGCATTGGAGCCTGCGAACTACACCCAACCGATTAACTGGTTACACACCTTTCTTCATGGTATATGGAGCCGAAACCGTGCTGCCGACTGATCTGGACCACGGATCCCCGCGCGTCCGTGCTTATACCGAGGACGAGTCAGAGGGAGCAAGACAAGATGGTATTGACCAGTTTGAAGAAGCACGCGAAGTCGGCAAAGTACCAGCAGGGCTTACGGCGCTATCACAGCCGGCACGTACGGGGCCGCTCATTTAACGTGGGCGACTTGGTCCTACGCCGAATCCAGTCCAGCAAAGACAAGCACAAGCTCTCGCCACCATGGGAGGGCCCGTACGTGGTCGCTGAAATACTACGCCCGGGGGCTTACCGACTGAAGGATAACGACGGCAACATCATCACCAATGCATGGAACATTGAACAACTACGTTGCTTCTATGCTTAAGTTTTGTACTTTCATATTGTAAGAACGGATAAATGAATAAATATTTCTTTGCTCCATCCGAGTAATTCTTGGGGTTCCCGACTGGCCCGCGATGCACGCTCACAGCTACGCATAAAGGACACGCGGGGGCTACACCACACCGGGTGCGCCCATACCACACTCGGGCTCTTCTCCTTCGAATAATTATTTTAGTACTGTGTACAAGGCTCAGCGTTAAACCTTTGTCTTCGATCGCCGGTCTACGCCACAACCCTGCGCTACATGGGAAAACAGCCCACGGCTACTCTATACACAATGGGGGCTACGACGGATCGACAAGGGCACACACAAAGAGTTAACTTACACACGAATGAATCTTTATGAAGGACGAAATTAATAAACATAGAACAAAGTTCAACTAAAAACATGCATACACAAGTTACACTTGGATTTCCCGAGTACTTGGCATGCATATCGAACAGTTCACATGTTTTATCCCTACTTCTACAGGTTAGCACGGTCGGCTAGGGAGTTCGCGGCAGCATAGACTTCCTCCATCAATGCCGGGACGTCTTCTAGAGGAAGTCAGCGGCAAGTCCCTCCTCGATATCCTTCATGTCGATCAAGGGATAATGCAACTTGGCCACCACGAGCACAAACTCGACTCTGAACCAGGTGGACTCCTTCAGCAAAGCCTTCGCCTGCTCAGGCGCTCGCCGTAGGCGTTCTGCGACCACCTCCACGTGGTCCAGAGTCCGGTCGTCCTCCCACAGAGCGTCGCAGACTATTCGACCGGCCGCCTTCAGAGACTCTGCTGTCTCGTTGATCTTCCCAATGCATGTTTGGAAAGCTGTGAAGACAAGGCAAATACATTAACAAGATGATCGGCAAGTTTCCGACTGAGCAGACGAGGGTCAAGTCCTTACCAGCGGCAGAGTCCGAGACTCGCTTGTTTGCGGACTCAGCGGCATCCAGGGCCCTCCTCAGACGACCATCGGTGGTAACCGCCTCCCTCTCAAGCTGCCCAATGCGAGCCCTCGCCGCTTCGAGCTCTTCCCTGAGCTTGGTGGCGCCTTCAAGCTCCGCCCTGAGTTTGGCGGCCTCCTCCCTGAGCTTGGCGGCACCTTCAAGCTCTTCCCTAAGCTTGGAAGCCTCCTCCCTCAGCTTGGCGGTCTCTTCAAGCTCCCTTCAGAGCCCGGAGGCCTCGCCCTCAGCAGCTGCAGAGAAGGTTGCGAAGAGTCAGCATACCACAAGCGGAAGCAACTGAAGAAGGTCAGACTCATTACCTTGAACGTCCTTCTTCAAGGACTCGATCTACGCCTCCTTCACGGCCACCTGCTCCTGCACCGTGCGGAGGGTGCCTTTCAAGTTATCCCACTCGGCCTGGCGCTGGCCAAGTCGGTCGAAGGCCGGGAGTTTATCCTGGAGAAACCCAGTTTTGTCCTTGGACCTCCCGGCTAAGTTCTGCATAGACGATATAAAAAATTAGCTACTCGAGAAAAGCATCAAGACCCCCCGCTCGGTTCCATGAACCGAGTGGAGGCTTGGGGGCTACACCCATTGGGTGCACTGATCATGCCCCCAATATGAAACCTATAAGACAAAAAGAACCTCCGCCCGACTGTCTGGAGGCTCGGGGGCTATACCCACTGGGTGCACTGATCGTGCCCCCAGTGCGAAATCTACAGGCTAAATAAAGAGTCTCTTCCCGACTGGAACAGTCAGGCAGAGGCTCGGGGGCTACTCCCTAGTGGGTGCACCGTCTGTGCACTCACAGCGAAAAATAGAAATGAAATGCAAGGGTGAAAATCATACCTGCATTAACGGCCGTGTCTTGCCATTCACCAAGTTGGCGCTCTCCTTCACCGTCTTCAACAACGTCGGGAGCGTCTCTCCGAGTTGGGTGGCGGCGTTCATGGCCTCGTCCCACTCCTTCGACTCCTGAACGTCGTCGATCTCCCATGTAACTCCGCCCGAGGGGTCCGTCTGGCGGACCCGAAGCAGTTGGACATCCACGTGGAAGATTGGCGGGGGTGGCGACACTCGGCTGATCTCCACCTCTTCCACCGGCAGCACCAAGTTCCCCCAGTGATCCGGCGGAACAGTCTGCGCCCGACTCGGACCCGCCTGCTCGGTCGCGACAGGGCCTTGCGCTCCGACGCTGGACTCTGCCGACTAAGGGGCAGGTGGCGGGGTCGGGGGCGCGTCGCCCGGACGGCGGGAAGGCTGCGGTGAAGGAACATCCGCATTCCTCGGGGGAGACGAAGGTCGGGCATCCAGCCCCGATCTGCCTGCACCCTGAACGGGTCCCAGGGCACTCGGCATGTCCCTTGGGAGGACTGTTTTCCTCCCCTACAAAGACACCCAGGTTATTACTACTTTCCGCAATAAAAAAGCAGGGGATGCTCACTCGGCGACATACCTGGAGGACTGGGGAAAGGGCACGCGCCTCCTGGGCCTCGGGACTTGCCGCCCCGGCGCGGCGGTCACCGAAGCCGGTGGCACCGAAGAGCTGCTCGGCCCACCGAAGGCGGCATCGGCCAAGCGTTTCCTCCTCCGGATGAGGGGGACGTCATCTTCTTCTTCTCGAGTCTCTTCCTCAGGCGTTGCTATAGTCGGCGGTGGGACGTTGGGCTCCTCTGCGGCGGGTGTTCCCCCCTCGATGACCCAGCATCGATGGTGGAGGTTCCGGCCCCCCTTGCGGTGGTTGCCCACTGCTGGGGTCGTCGGCGTACTGCGGTTGGTTCTAGATCTCATTCTCTGGCAGAGGGGCCCTGGAGCCCTGGAACCGAACCCGAAGAGATCTTGTGAAGTCGGGGTGCACAAGTGCAGTCCGAGTATGACTTGACTGAAACACAAATTGCAGATGACAACGTCGAAAGATTGGTTGCTCACCTGGCTTGGAGGGTGGCCCAGACTGAAGGGCGTCGGGTGCCCGGAGGTATCCAGGTTCGTCCCCTGGGCCATCAGCCTCCCGACCCGATGACGCACTTCTTCTTCGGAGAGTGCGTCGGCCGACTCCCGGGTCACATCCTGCTGATTGATGTACTTATACATCGGATGGACCCTCAGATTCGCGGGTTGGATCTACCGGCTGATGAAGGTCGAGATGACCCTGACTCCGGTGACTCCTGACTGGAGTACTTGCGTGAGGTGCCCCATGAGGACTTCGACCCCGGGCTGCTCCCAATGTTGTGGAAGTTCGGTCCAGCTCGGCGTGACCTCGGGAGGCTGGCCCTTGAACCTCGAAAGCGAAGGTTCGAGGTTGGAGCAGTAGAACCATTCCGAGTGCCATCCCTTATTGGATGACTAGAAGGGGAGCTCTAGGTAGTTTTTGACGGTGCCGGCCCTCAGTTGAAACCCGGCTCCTCCCACCATGGCCGGATTGGTCTGGCTCGGCTGCGGCTTGACGATGAAAAGCTGCTTCCACAGCGCGAAGTGCGGTTCTATTATGAGAAAGCACTCGCATAGCGTGATGAAGCAGGCCACGTGCAGCATCCCGTTCGGGTTGATGTTCTGCAGCTCCAGCCCGTAGAAGTATAGCAGCCCACGCAAGAAGGGATGAACCGGGACCGAGAACCCCCAGGAGAAGAAGGAGGCGAAGACGATGACCTTGCCCGTGTTGGGAGTACGAATTCCTCCCCGTCGGCGGCGCACCACTCGATCAACTCCTTTGGCGGCAACACCCCCGACGTCACCAGGGCTTGCAGCCTAGCCTCCGTTGTAGTAGACTTCGCCCAAGGCACCATTGGATCGACCAGATAGCCCTCTTCATTGAATGTGGCTTGCGGCACCGCGTTCTCCTCCTGTCTGAACAAATCCACCTCCTTGATGATGGTGGGCATCCAGCGGCGGCGGATCAGACCTAGGGTTTTTTCGGAGCCTCGGACTGGATTCGGCCGGCTGAGATGAGGAGCGGATGCTTGGGGCACTACGCGATGGCGCGGCAGGTCCTATTGGCGGCGAGAGGGCTATCGAGAAGGCGACGGCTTGGATTTGGGGGCGAGGCGGCAGTTTCGAAATGGCATGGCGCGGGGAAGACGAAGGGGGCTGTCGGGCGCTGAGGAGACAAAGTGTGAAACGGAGCTGGTGTGAACGGTCCGTGCTATAAAGGAGAGACAGTCTAGCAGGCGTGAATTTTCCGCTTCCGCGGGGTGACCCTTCCGATTCCACGGCGTGATTCCTCCGCTCTCACAGCGCGACTCTTCCGCTTCCACAGCGTAAAGTTTCCGTTTCCAGATTCCGCACGACTAGGATTTCAACGGTTAGCCTTCCGGGGATAACGGCCGTTTGAATACACCCAAAATAAAGAGCAACGGTAACGTGCCTCCAACGGGCCACTAGTCGGTTACCGAATAAGTCGGGACCGAAGCGTTACGGTTTGCAGGGTTTCGGTGGTTGACCTCCAGGGGTCCACAATCACTTGAATACACCTGAGTGAAGGGCGGCAGTAGCGCGCCTCCAGTGGGCCACTAGTCGGACACCGAATGACTCGGGACCGAAGCGCTACAACCTATGTTCTGGTTCTTGACATGAATTCCGAGGGTATTTCCCCCAAAGGGACAATAGCTGGACCCGAGCCACTCGGGAAACCAGGTACCACTCGGGAATTTGGTCGGGATTCATGGTATGCCCCCCGCTGGGTCGATAGCCGGTCTCCATCCGCTGTAAATGGCCGAATACCACTGGGACTTACCTGTTGATAGCTCACTTGCCATGATATTCCTGCCCAACGGGTGAATATTACTCGGCTTATTATTTTTATTCCACAGGAGTTCTATGAGTCCCTCACAATCTCCATGCAAGCGACAAAGAAACGTGCTCAGGCGGATACCACTCGGAAACTTGCCCAAGGGAGAAGGCAACAAGCACTTGGTTTTTGAGCAGCGATGTTACCAAGACAAGTAGCAGCCAGATCGTGAAGGACTCGAGGGCTACTTGTCACACCCTGATTTTCCAAAACCTGAAAATTAGGACTTTCAAAAACTTTTTACTAATAATGCTAACTAAAGTACACCCGATTAAAACTTTATTTCAAATCATGCTAAACCCTAAAGTGAGACAAGTCAAAATCTTCCACCTCCGTTCCTATTCCCTTAAACTTCGCTTTGCCGAAGCTCTGTCCGGCAAGGTATACAAATAATGTTCTACACCTTGTCTCCATGCGTGGCCCCTCGCCCTTGCATTCCCGTCACGAGCACATCTTCGGCATCCCCTTCCTTTTCCTAGTCGGTGTAACCCACACCGACGTCTGCAGCTACATACTCAACAGGTACTCCTGTGAAATTAAAACATACATATGTCGCAAATCTCTTCCGACTGGCATGATCTTCTACCATCCACTTCGCCATGTCCTATCATGAGAACGTGCACATATATACTGCTTTTATATATATGCACATACGTGAAACCCTAATCCATTCCTCCCGAGCTACGGACCAAAACCCTAACTCATCGTTCGGCTCTGCTGCAATCATGTGCATATATACGGGTAAATCAGCAATACCTTCTCAAACTCTAGCCTACCGCATCCTTCCCTGCTTATTCTGACCTTAACGCAACCCTATATATGCTTAAGTTCCCACGTGTGTATGTAGGCACATACACTCTAAAGCTTAGTTCGCTTCTCATGAGCAATTGCGAAATCCACAACATTAGCCCCTCGGTTTTCTCCTTGAAACGTCATGGGATCATGAGCGGTACATACTTCACGCACCTGGGTCGATGCATATACGCGTATATGCCCTATATATACACAAACCCTAGGCCCTCTCTTCTTGAACAACAGGTCCCAATCCTAGCACAACGATCCGATCTTGCTCCTTTCTTGGCATTTCGATCCTCGCCACCATGTTTCTCTGTTGTAGCAAAGAAGAAGACTATAAACTAGTGGATGCTATATTTGGATGTACTTCCCTTACAACTCAGTGGTTCACACTGACGTGTCTCTTCGACCAAATCTTTTCTTGTGATAGAATCAAAGCATATATACGGTAGTAGCTCATCCCAACCACCATGTCATTCTATCTGATCACCTCTTGAACCTTTGGCGAATATATATACGCGTATATACATAAACCGTAGGTTTAGGCACATACATAGGAACCCTAGTTCCTTCCCATCCAATCCAAGGAGAAGGCCGATATTCAATCTCTGCAAATCAAATCCCTCCCTTGTTTCTCTGCATGTGCCACAAAAAGTCAGAATAGGTGCAGCTCCTGCACTGTGAAGCATTTCCATCTCTGCCAGGACACTGCCGACCCAAGCCACGCAATCACAAATTCTGAAATCGGTGCCAAATTTTTACTGCATCCACATCACTTCCTAACCACCCGTGTCCCTTCCTTAATTCCTCTTCACTGCAATACAAATACCAAGCCGAGCTCTCGCTCCTACTCTTCTCAACTTTCCTTGAGCATAGCTGCCTCAATCGTCCTACCACTCGTTTCTCTGAGCTACCTTCTCGCCAAATACACGAGCAACTCTCCCATTCCCTCTGCACGACACACCCAAGCTCAGTCACTGCCCAAATCGAGCTATATCTCACCTCCTCCCATGAACAAGCTGCGGCATCCCTCCTCTGCTCCCAAGTTTCCCAACTCCATCTACAACCAAGCTCTCTCTCCGGTAGCGCCTCCTCTCGGTTCACCCCGCAGCCAGACTCCCGAGCCCGAGCTCGCGCCACTCTTCCTCCCCACTATCCCTCTCCTCTCTCCCGAGCTACAGCGCCCCCCTTTTTTTCTTTTTCTCCTAACTCGAGCTGCTCCAAGATCCACCCGAGCTCCTTAACTACTGCCGTCGCCAGGACCTGCCTCTATCGGTTGCCTTGCCGCGCCGCCTCCCGCACCAATTCCTCGCCCTGGTAAGCTGTCGCCTTCCCAATGCCGCAACACCACCGCCGGGAGCACTCCTCCTGCCTTCAGCAATGGCACAAGGTGGGCATCTAACTCCCTCCGTCTACCTTTTCCCGACCAACTCCCCAGCTGCGAGACCACCACCGGCCACCACGCTGCCTTCCAGCCTGAGAGCACCCCTCTCCTTCCCACAGCCTAACCTCCCGGATCTGCCCGAGCACCGAAGAAACTTCCTCGCCACCGGCGTCGTCGTCTCCATTGGCCGCCGGTGGGAGGTACCATCAGGGGCGTATCCATTTCCGTTGTGCCACCGCCTCGAGCTCACCGATGACTCTTGCCATACGGGACACCATCCCCAACCTTCCGCATCTCGCCTTGGTGGTCTTCCCCCTCTCCACGAACTCTAACCGACAGCAGCAATGGTAGCCAAGGTGAGCTACTACCATGGTCTACTCCCCTCCATTACCTTTCTCTACCAAGCCGATCAAACACTAATCAGCGAGTAAATCAAACGGTTAAACGACCGTAACCACCGACTGTCGAGCGACCTTACCCAAGGGTACAAGTGCACATGGCTTCCCAAAGCACGTGTCACACTTCCAAGAACGTAACCGCACCCTTTGTTTTTCCCCGTTTTCCAGCTTCCCAATACCGAAGGCGTAATTCCTCCTAAGGCCACCTCTGTTTTCACCTTCCATCACTAGATGCGCCTTTCGAAAACCTGTCTTCGACGTCAGCTCTATAACAGCAGCTAGAGTAAGTGGTGAGCGTCCGCAGTAGAACCAACTTTTAGACAGCTTGTTCTTCCCCAAAATTAATTCAAACGATTCCATTCTTTTTCCTGTAATCATGTAAGTTCAAAACCTAACCACTCATGTCAAATTCATAATTTTTTTTAAGTTACTCCAATTTTGGAATTTGAATTTAACTCGAATCTAGTTGTCATATGTATATCCCCCCACCTAAAGATCCAAACAAATGATTACTATTCCTAAGAACACCTAGAATCATGAGCAGACATTTTTGGTTCCAGTATGCTCTCGAAGATCCAAGCGTTTTCACAATGAAATAGTAAATATAAAATGAACCCTATTCTATTCAACATCCTCTAATACATTCCTACTATGGTATACCCCCAAGTATTCTGACTGAGACACTCCTAAAATATATATATATATATCCTTGAAAAGTTAACATACCCCCCCCTCCCCGGGGAATCCAGCTAACATATGAAGACTAAGGTCAACTCAGGTACTAATGTGTTAGTGAGTAAATAAGCTAGGGTTTTTGATTCTATGAAGAACCCCTATTTCATGCGAGGCGAACTCCTTACCGCCTCTTTAGAATCCTAATAAACATTTAAGTCCACAACACATATTTTAAAATTTGTAAATGAACGTTTGATCCTTGTTTGGGTTTTTCTCGTGCCGTTGATTTATTCGTCATTTTTTCGACATGTAGATATCGATGTTAGGAGATATCGCGCGAAGGATTTCGGGCAATTGTCGAATCGGGTTCAAGACCGAGCCCCGGACAGTGTTGCCAGGCAAGCATTCCCACCTTGATCATGTTGAATCCCATATGTGTGAACTTAATTATTTTGTTTGCGAAACTTGCATGCTATGTGGATATCAACGGTATTTTATGTAGAACTACTTATACCCGTTAGCTGCATACGACTTAGGCCTGAATATCTAATCCTTGTAACCCTAGATATATTAGTTGGTTGATATTCGACCGACAAAAGAATTAAGGCTATATGCATTGGCCTAGCTTAGACCTGCTGTAGATAAAAACTAAATTTTTGTTCGGTTTATACGAACTCCCTTGGGACATGGGAAATAAAACTCTCGGATAGCATGTGCTTTCTGAGATGACTGTTTCAAAGAAATGTTTGCCAAAACGCCAAATGAAATGAAGGAGGATTTTGATTCGGGTGAGAATGGTAAGGGCAGCCTGGGCTGTAGAGTGCTAGGAGGCAGCGTGGTCGTCGAGGACGAATATGGAGTCTTGCTCGAATCGATTAAGGACCGAGCCTAAGTGCCGCTAAACCAGTTCCTCACCGTACGTCCACATGTCCTTTATGGGAAGGACTTGGCTTGGTACCCCGACAAGTACTAGGGTATGGACCCGTGGGAAGTAGAAAGTATGTAACTAGGTGGTTAAAGTCCTAGAGATCCACCAGCACTGGACGTTTGGGTGTTGATGCGACACAAAGATGAGGAGTCCCATTTTTGGTCCGGGACGCAAAAGTTGGGTCACCCACCTAGCGGGTCCAGCTCTAGTATGGAAGCGGGCGAAGGTCTCGTTGCAATAACCTTGCCAGTACACCTCGCGAAGTGTGCCCACTGGTACCTGGCAACAACGGGGACTTACATCTTGTGGGTAAAGCCGTACAACCTCTGCAGAGTGTTAAAAACTATTTGAATAGCCGCGTCCTCGGTTATGGACATGAACTGGTAAGGCCACACATTGGTTAGACTGAGTTTTGTTTGTGAAAACCTGGGAAAGGGACTAAGGACGTGGGCATGACGTGTCCACAGAGAGCAATTTACACTACACGGCTGGTAGCAAGGAATTGCCGGAGGAAGAGGCTAGCCGTACTACCCGGGGTAGTACGGGCTGAGCATCGAGTTAGGCAGTGATAGACGGAGCTATCACTTGAGATGAGGAAAGGAGGTAGCTGGGTCTACCTCAAGAGAAGTTTTGTTGCTTTGAATTGCTCTGGTTTACAAAACTGCTTTGGAATCTACTATTCTCGTATTTAAATTAAAAACTTACCTTTCCGCACAACAAGCAACTTAGGATAGGGCTATTCCTTGAATTACACCTTGCATGAAATATTACCGTTTAATTCTCCTGTGGGAATAGCTTGTGAGTACATTCAATGTACTCACCTGGCTTGTTGATTTGGCCAGACGAAGGAGACACCAATCTCGAAGATACGATTACGAACGCGAAAGCTAGGACGTAACACCAGTCAGTTGCCTGTCGGGTATGGCATATTGATGGGCCACATCATCGCTTGTTTTTCCGCTGCAAGTTTATAGCCGTTGGGCTACAGGTATCAGACAATCAACCTTGACGGTCTATTTACATTAAGTATACTGATTTATGCATGTATGACAATGATATACAGGTTAACTTGTGTGTACTGGCTACTGATCCAGGGACCGGTATAGTAATCACAAGAGAGTATCCGGCCTTAAAACCGGGTACGCCACACTACTGACGATGGCATAGCACCCGGGCACCGTCAAGGAGGACAAAACCAGCCTTCTAGACATAGGGTAGGCCGGACCGACTACTCGGAGTCTGACTTCTACACGGGGGTGCTTCATCGACTTGGAGTACAAGACATATATCTGTACCTTCCCGGCAATCCCGGATGCTAGTTGTAACTAATTAAAAAATCAATCTGTAAACTGATCCGGACTTTTGTAACCCTACCCCCACCGGCTATATAAGGCTGGGTAGGGATTCCCCGATCGGGAGGATAAGAAGACTAGAAGCTACCTAGCGACTTAGATACATATAAACCCTAGCAACCTAGAGATCTCTTCTCAAGGTCTTGCGGCACTCGGAAAACAAGCAATATCATCCACCAAACACAGGACGTAGGGTATTACCTCTTCCCGAGGGCTTGAACCTGTCTAAACTCTATGTCCCGTGTGCACCCATCTAGATCTGCTACGCGTACGCTGCCCCATATTCATTATTGCCGGATCAAAACACCGACAAGGATCTTCTCTGTTCGAAAGTTCTCCGGTGCTCCAAAGGTAACCGGTAGTGTAACTTGCCCAATCGGCGTAGCTGATGAGCCTGGGACGATACCATGGAATGCTTATGTCACTGTCTGAACTGATGATCGTGGCACTTGCATAGCATCGAGGGCGTTAGCGAATAAGATGTTGAGGGAGCTCCCCCCATCTATTAGCACCCTGGCAACTCGGCAGTTGTTGATGGTTGGTTCGACAATGATCGTGTATCGTCCTGGTCGAGCACAGTTCTCGGGGCAGTCGGTTTGATCGAAGGTGATGGTGACCTCCGACCACTTGACTGCCTGAGGGACTCGCGGTATATCCACGAGGACTTCTCGAGCAATCGCCTTGTATTGCCTTTTCGACTCGTAGGAGGCTGAGCCCCCGAATATATGCTCGATTGTTCTGACATGCCCCTGGAATGGCTCAAGGGCGGAGTCATCATCGGAAGTCATATCCCGACAGTTGCTTGCGACCTGCGGGTTCTCCCCGTGGGACTTCTCTTTTTCTCCCCTGAGGTACTTCTTGAAGATACGGCACTGACGGAGATCATGTGAATCGGTCTAGTGGAAGTCGCACCAGAATTTTCCTGTCTTGTCGGAGGAAGTCGTCTGCTTATTCTTGGTGCGTGGTCGCCAGGTACACTTCTCGGGGAGTTTGGCCAGCACCTCATCGGTTTTAGCTCTCTTCTCCCTGTTCCCTCGGGAGGATTTCTTCTTGCATTTTGCCTTCTTTGAGTCGTCTCTGGTCCGGAGAGGAGACCTGGGCGGTCTGTTCTGCTGCTGCTTGATGTAATGTAGGGTTTCCTCCACACAGGCAGCCTTTTCGGCTAGGTCCATCAGCTGTGTCATCCTCTTCGGAGGACGCATGATCAGGTCGTGCATGCACATCTCATTTCTGCTGCCCCGAACGAAGGCGCAGATGACGTCCGAGTCGGTTATCTCAGGGATAGTGTTGCGAACAGCACTAAATCATTTGGTGAATTCTCGGAGGGTCTCGTCTGGGCGTTGGACGACTAGGAATAAGTTGTCAACCCGGCCGGGACGTGTGAAGGTACCTTGGAAATTTCCGAGAAGCATGTCGCAAAGCTGTCCGCAGGAGCGGATCGTTCCTGGGGGTAGGTTCGTCAACCAGGTTCTGGCTGCTCTTCTAAGAGCGGTCGGGAGGTAGTTGGCCATGACCTTCTTGTTCCACCTGCAGCCTCGATTGTTGTAGTGTAGATCTGCAAGAACTCTGCAGGGTTTGTGATGCCATCGAACAACTCTAGGGCCCAGGCTTGAAGCGAGACGGCCAGCGCACATGTCGGAGCTCTTGGGACAGCGCTTGGCATCCGTTGATGGTTCTCCGATAAGGCGCGTTCTCACCGCTGTTCGGGGTCGGAGACTGTCCTCGACCATTAGCGTGGTGTCTGTGGTTTCTCCGGGGAGGAGATTGCTCTAGCTGGCGCCTTTAGGATCGGCGCTCGTTGAGAGCGTCGCAGAGGTCGACGTATTGTTCCACCCGGCGAGACTGATACTTGGGCGTTGCCCTTCTCCACTTGATTCCTCTGGTCGAAGAGGGGTCTTCCCTCGGTTGGAGCTATGTGTTGCCGACTGGAGTCGAGAAGACTCGGCTTGGGCTTGGGCCTGCTGTAGTTCAGCCCCCAGCCCTTGTAGCCACTGTATTCCATCGGGTGTCGTCAAATCTGCCGTCGGTGTTCGTGACAGCAGATTGTGCACCTCGGCGAGTCTTCGAGCAGTTCGTGATACGTATTCCCCCGTCCCTTGAGGGGTTCTGTCTACGGCCGTGGGCATATTCCCGTTCCTATGGGGAGTAGCCGTCGGGCTTTCACGTTGTGAGCCCCCATCCTGATCCTGGTCCTCGAGATCTTCCCGACCATCCTGGATTGCGAGAACCACTCAAGGATCTGGATTAGATGAGGTGTAGTCCCACTCCATCGTGTCTTCCTCATTGGGAGGGGTACTGTGATTGAGATCTTGATTGATTGGTCGATCAGAAGTTACAGGCGACCGTCCAGACATTGGGCTGGTCGCTCCTGCTCGGGAATCATCGGTTAGGACCAACGTTCCCTCGAAGGCCCTGGCGCACTCGGTCATAAAGTCATCGACTTCGCTATCCGAGTACTCGCCTGTGACGTGTTCTCCAAGATCTACGCGGTCGGTTGCCAGGTACAGATCTGTTTGGCCAAAGTTGTCGTAGAAGCCCAGATCTGAATACCCGGTACGTCGCGTGAGTGCGATCGAATCCCCCGCCGAACCTGATTCTTTCTCCTCGGGTCGAACCGAGAAGGGCCGCGCAGTCGGCGTCATGGGCTGATCACAACTAGTTGCACATCTTGCCGACTCTGATACTTCCTGGACGGCTTTAGCCGGAGAGGTCCCCACGGTCGGCGCCATCTGTCGATGATTAGTAAACCGCCGATCTTACGGTAGTCGTGAGAGATACTTGTTGTTGGGTAGGGACCCCTAGGACACGAGGCCAAGAGATCTGACGACAAGGAAACACCCTTTTTATACACCCTACGTCCTATTCATATATATTGATCAAATAGTGTCTTACAAGGGATGTATATGTTAGTGGCTATCCTAGACCTAATCGGAGGCTATTTCGATTAGTTCCGCAGGGCTCGACTCCTTCGAGGCGGCAGATCTTCTCGTGGGAATCGTTGGGGCTTCTCTATCTTCTTAGACCTGAAAGACCCGTGAGACTTGAAAGGCTTGAAAGACCCCCCTCCCCTATAGGATTGCTGATCCTTTTATAGGGGACTCCCCGAGTCCTACCGGACACGGACTTATGCCCGAGTAGGACTCTAGCTTCCTTAAACGTCAGGATCAGCTTCCTAGCTTAAGGGGTGTCCTTCCTCCTTACGGGGGGTTACCTTATCTCCTGGGAATCCTTACCGGTTACGTATTCTTATTCCGATAATCCAGGAAATTGTATACGGATACTTCCTCGTATACGAGATACTATACTATACATCGTCACTTTCAATTGTTTTTTATTTTTCTACTAGTTTTTTCAAATCGTTTTCCTTGCTCAAGACAACTATCGAGAAATGTAGTAGACAAATATTCAAGAAAATATAGTAGACATATATGTAGTAGACAACTGTCAACAAGTGAAATAGACAATTAACAGAAATTACAATAGAAAACTATGTAGTAGAGAATTGTCAACAAGTGTAGTAGACAACTAATGCAGTTAAAAATATGTCATAGACAACTAGCAAATGTAGTAGATAATTGACAGAAAATGCAGTAGATAAAAATACTCGGTAGAGATCCATAGAAAATGTGGTAGAGAAATATATGCAGTAGAGAACAATAAAAAATATAGTAGACAACTAAAACTATGCAATAGAACTAAATCAAAGAAAATTCATCAAAACATATTCAACCGGGATCTAGTTTTGAAGATATCGTCAAAACGAAGACAGAGCTGAAAAATGATTTTTGATTTGGATGCTCGGTTTGAGAATAGTGCTTTTTGAAGTTTCAAAATCAATTCTTAGAAGACTAACCTCATCTATTTCAGAAACTAGCTATCAAACCCATGTGGGGAAGAGAGGTTTAATGCGTCTTGGGACAAATAAATCCAAAAATAGAAAGAAAAGTAGAAAAAATAACAAAAGTAAAAATGAGTAAAAAGGAACTTGTTAGCATTTTCCTTAATTTTAAACCCAACTCTAAATAACTGAGAGTCCGAAATAGTCAATTTCACATGTTTCACTTTGAGAGGGCTACTTTTCTCTAAGTGGTAAACGGCTAGACGTCCTTAATTACGTGACATATCCGTATGTGTCAATATTTAATCCTAGCTATATATATATATAGAATATATCGTGGAAAGGTAAATAGATGATCAAGATGTTCTCCTTTTCCAATTAAGGTGTAAATGTCTAGATGTTTTCATGTGGAAATTTATTCTCTAAGAATAATGTAGAAATCTTAAGGAAACCTTCCAGTTATTGTCCTGGAAGCCACCGGTCGGTGATGTCCTAGCTAGGACCCGCCACTCTATACTAATTACAGACTCAAAGAGTTTTCGCGCTAGTCATAGATAAGTAAGTGTATATATGTATATTTATCAGATGAGTGAATTATAATGGTGAAGAATCACTTTTAAAAGACAAGAGGATAAATTACGAGAAGGAAAAATTAAACAGTATTGTGCCTGGACTCGCTCGAGGATTAGCTTCTCTTCAATAGTTTATATTCTTTTTATCACGTAAAGGACATCATTCAGGCGCCCGATGGAACTCTACGCTTCTATGAGGCTGGCTTTGATTCAGAAGAACAAGACAAGTAGATTACATGACATCCACTTCGGGCAAGGTATATTAAACATGTTGTCACTAACTATGGATGACTATCGAGTACAGCCATGGATGACTCTATCGAGTACATGTTCCTATATGTGATTGGGTTGGAGTGGCTTCACGTCAGCACCGATCATATCATGGTGGCCGGAAAATTCTAGCAAGAGTATGATGATACAAATTGCACATGGATAAAATTATAGATTCGCACGACCAATAATTTACCTATGAATCGTATTACTTGAGAGTGTTAGGATTAGTTATTAATGTAGTTTAACGTCTTACTACTAATTGTGCTTTCTTTCCTAACGTGGTTTTCGGTTTGCCCCACCAATTATATTGAATAGCTTAACATGATTTTATTACGTGAGTTTCAAACTTTGGCTTTAGTACATTTTACTTAAATTATACAATCTCTGCAATATCATAAGATTCAATCTGAACTTAGTTTTTTTTAACAAAACAAGATTGTATAATAGATATGTGTGCTTTCTTGCAAACATTGTATTTGTACATCATACGATCTTATTAGGATTTTTATGGTTTTCCCTAGCCTCGAGAGTATTTTCCCGATGTTTATTTGTGCCTTTTAAATGTGACTAACTGTATAGTAACATCTCCTTACTATGGTTTTCGATTCACATATATTCTGACCGATCCTTGAATGAAAATTTATTGGTTGCGAAAGAAAGATATATAAAACATAAAATAATATTTGTGAACTTGTCCTTGTGAATGCACGGGCTGGCAACTAGTCTGCCTAATGCGCGTTCCATGATCTACAGCACAAATAAAGGACTACAATTCGAAAATGAACCGATTATGGGATTACCAAAGAGATAAAGCAACCAGAAATTAGGCATAGGGTATATCAAGGAATTGATGAGCCTGCAGCTAAGGCTAAGAGTGCCAGAAAGGAATGCTTGAAAAACAAGCCTTATGGTCATGATGTGAGTAAGATGATAGAAGCTATCTCCCTAAGACAATGACAGATGGGGACAGACAGTGACTTGACAGTGACGAATAGGAATATACATGCAATTGTGTGTGGGGAGAAGAAATAGCGCAGACACAGATAAATGTTTGGAGGACCAAGCAAAAATGATTTCAAGGTTTTATATTCAGCAATACAAATCCTCTGCGGCGCAGAGTACATATGCCGTTGGATCGAAAATGAACAGCTATGATCAGCTACAGTTCCACACATTTGATTGAGATTTGATGTAGTGCTGTTCGTCCTGTCCAAGTCTCCATTCAAACTCTCCCTACAAAAAGGGTCTCCATCAACTGTTAATTCCGTTGGGCAGGTGATCGGATAGGGTTGTGAGAGACGTACCAACTTCTTTGGATTGACAACTCAAGTGACAGAAAGTACTCATGCTGTTTGACACCAAGTCATGTGTTAGGCAGCCAAAAGTCCAAGTTTCTTGCTTCATCAAGAAGCCTACTAATTGGCATCAGTTTATACCATGTATCACCAGCTTGACACCATCATCTATCATCTATAGATCATCAAGTTTCTCCTTTAGAAAAATAAATAAAATATGGCTTTAGTACCACGAACCGTAAATATAGAGCTCTTTGTGGTACTCTCCAATGATTATGGAACATCTATTCTCTTCGATTCAATGGCCTAAATCCGCTTATACTATACCAAAACATTAGTAGTACAAAAGATCACATGGACAAAATCAGCACATGAAACCATTAAATCCCGCTAGTCCAGGGACAGGCTAGTAAATTGGCATCACGATTTGTTGCTAGGTTAGCGCAATGACCTTACTCCCTGTTTTATGGGGGGAAAAATCTATTCCGTTCATGTGCTCTGAGTTTCACCCCGATCCTTGTCTCTCTGTTTTGCCTTTGACTGCGAATTCTACCCCGGCATCGCATGAAACCTTCTTTCATCTAAAAAACACATCAAACCTTCCAGCTCTTGTACTGCCCCATGACCTAGAGCATTAATAATAGATTGTCACATCAAACCAAACTTAATTAGCAAAGATTGATCGATGCTAGAGTTGCATTACACACACGTGAGCGAACATAGGGCGTTCATGTCGTGCATCATGGCCAACACGGCCGGGGGACCCTAACAGGTGTGAACGGGAGTGAGTGAGGCTCTTTGACATCTATGGCGCCAATGTCACCAATCCCAGGGTGTCGTATCATAACGAACTAGAATCTGGCAAGCGCCATAGGCAGTGAAGGGCTTAGGTAATGCACTACCCGTCACATAAGAGTTATCTGATTGGGAGAGGCCGAAAATCACCAATAGGTAGCGGCGGACGAGAAGGGTCGGACAACGTCATAAGAGCAGCAGCTGTGCGGGCGGCTGCAGCAGTTCGTTGTCATAGCCGGTACATCGGAGACTTACGATGAATCAAAATTACCATGAATCTAGGTTAATTCAAATGACAAAAATAGCCCTAGAAAAATAGAAGTTCTGAACAAAAATTCCTAAAATACCCTCCTAAATTGACTGCTAGATCTAATTTATACTATTCACCCTCGCTAGTAGTAAAAGGTACCTAAAAAAGCTCTAAATATAAGGTTTTCTTCTGAGAAACTAAATTGAAGCGTAGGATGCAGATCACAATTGACAAATATATCAAGATGATGGTGCAATTTACTCATGATCAAATCAAATGTGATAACATACCACTACCAAAAGAACTGGACCACATATTCGCCTATACCATATATCATGAAAGCACAATATAGCAGTGATATAAATTACATGACCAAGAACCTTTGCAAATTTTTTGGTGGCACAAACAAATAAAGTAAGGATGCTGATAACACACCTAACAATAACACTATGCTAGCTCCCCCAATCTTGTTCCTTTTGTTTATTTGTTAGTGAGCATTTTGCTATCTCTCTACCTAATACAACTAACCAACCTTCATGACCTTGATCGAGTTTTGACACTTACTTCAATTCATTAACATCATCCTTTTGACCATGTCTCTTTCTTATCATAGTCAGGAACAAGTTCACTAAGAAATAACTTGCAAACTTTTGACCTTATACTACATTAGAAGTTTGTAAAAATTAATAATAACAAAACAATGTGTGAGTTTACCTGCTCGAGTAGCCTGTGAAGTTTCAAGCCATTAACCCCACACAAAGAAAAATAAAAGTTTTCTTTATTCCCTTCGTTCCCGCTTTTTCATAGCTACCAACTGCAAAGGTGCCCAGATGCAATGTCCATCAGAAAATCGAGTAAACTATAGAAAGGCAGAAGGATTCAATAAACATCAACCTCAGGTTGCAAAGAAACGACTAGTCATAGACTAATAGTAGCAAACGAATAAAAACAATGGAGAAGAATGAAAAAAAAAGAAAACAGATTCTCTATGTAGCTCTATGAAAAGAAAAATGGAAAACAGATTCTCTATCCAGATTTGTCCCCGGAGTGCATCATCACCTCCAGATCTACCATCATCCTAGAAACGCCACCTGAGGAGCTCGCCGGCAAGGCTCAAGAGCTGGATGTCCGTGCCCAGAGAATAACACCCCTTGCAAGGTGAGGTTTGCCCCCTCCACCACCCCATGTTTGTAGGCCAACCATCACATTCAACACCAAGATGGAAGCCATGTGGCCGCATTTGCTGCTCCAACCCTGTGCACCTAGGAAGCTCCAAAGTCCTTGCACATTTATTGCCTAAAGACTTTTTGGAATCCTCTGCCGCGGTGGAGAGATGTGTGCTCCCAAGTTAGATTGTTGAATTGCCATTCCAGACTCGGAAGGAGAATAACGAGGCGTTGGGCTCAGACTGGCACACTGTTCGCTCGCCGCACTAGTGGTGCCATCAAGGCCTCAAGCACAAGATGGACTCAAGGCACGCCAGCCTACCACGTTTCAAGACCCGGAGAGAAGGGGATCACCTCTGAAGCCGCATCAACGACATTGTGTCTGCTACCTTTCAAAAGGCCACATGGCACCCTAGTGTAGAGACCCCATCAAATGCACCTTCTGCTTCCAGCAAGGTCACCACACGCGTGTCATCGTTGAGGCCACTCCCGTCGCACCACCTCATCCTCTACCAGAGTGCCATCCCCACCACTGCAAGTTGCCTCACTCCAACTACGGCTGAGATTCTCCAACAGTCATGATGCCGGTGTCGAGGAGGCGGACACCAGTCCATCCAAGGGTTACACCATCATCAACTCCTCTGCAACCATGAACCAGCTGGCGGCGCACCTTGTCAACCACGCCACGGTGATCTGGCTAGGCTAGAATAGTTTGAGTGTCAACGTAGCCACCGTGGCCAAGGCCATCTACTCCAATACGGGCATTAGCATAGACCTCTTCCAAGTGGTTCCCTACCATCCAGAAGACTTCTTCCCCACCTTCATGCACTAACACCATTGGGACGTCCTCACCTTTGCGCTTGGATCCTTCGGCCACGTCACCCTCGACTTACACGCTCGCAACTAGCGCCTCATTCAGTGTCCCTTTGCCATCATGTCCACTTGTGCATTGAAGGAGTTCCTCCTCGCGCTTGGAACAAAGACGTCGTCGCCAAGATCCTTGACAAGAGCTACCTGCTGCACTACTTCAACACGGCAACCTTGCAGAAGGAAGACACCTCACCTTTAACCTTTCAACGATCAATGCTGGTGGGCAACCCATTCTCCATCCCAAAGGTCATGTAGCTAACGTTGGTGGGGAATCCCTCGACAGTCAATAATGGCCACATGGCATCCACTAAAGCTGGCCAGCAGGACCTCATGAGTAGGGTTTTGGTGCACCTTGACTTCCGTGAGGATTTCACCCCCTCTGTTGATGGACAGTTCCCCCGCAAGCCACGTTGCACGGAGTTCTAGTGGAGACTCAGAATCATTGACGGCGAGACAAAGGTGCGCAAGTAGCTGCAACCACTAACACGACAATGATGACGACCGTGAGCACCGAGATGATGACCGCCGTAGTCGCTAGGATGATAGTGCCTCATCCTGGGCGGGCCGCTTCTTTCGAAGTCGCCCTCGAGCTTCCAACACCGTGGGCGACGACAATAGACGTGATGATCGCGCAGAGATGAAGATTGCTGGTGTGACGATCATCACGATTGGTGCCAGCACGTGGAAAATGCACCGATGACCACATGCACGTGGGTGATAGGCACGTGTAGTGCCTGCCTAGCGGGGCTGTCATCCCAGCATTAGGACAACGCTGCGAGATCTTGCCTTCTGAGAGGCGCTTTGGCCATGACTAGACTCCTGCCGCTCAAAGCCCGGTCGCTCATGCACGCTCGCGTCACTGTGACCACACTGAAGCCATGACCCCCCAGCAGATCTGGCACCACAAGATGGAGTGTTTCGCCTCGGTGATGTGCAGTGGCCAACCTTCTACGGGCAAGCACAGCCCACTAGTGATAGCTGGGATGCGCAACATCACGGCCGTGGAGCCGATAGCCATGCCACACTTCATGCTGTTCCGGCGGATGGAGGTCTCCCACGATGACACCGAGGACGCCGACGCCACCCCGGATGGGCCCATGCCTCCTACGACACCCCTGCACCTCGCAACCTTCCTCGTCAGCACGAGGCGCATCGGTGCCACCCCAAACGTGCATCCTGATGGGGATGCGACCCTCGCGACGCTCCTGCACCCCGTGGCCTTCCCCAACACCGATGCCATCTCCCACGCATCTCTCCATAGGGACACGACCACCGTGATGCCTATGCATTCGGCGAATACAAGCGACATCACATCAACGTGCAATCCTTTGTTTGTGCACATGCAAGTTGCTCTACTCCCTTTTTCGGTATCCTCACCACCACTGCCGCCCACAAACTGCCGAAAGACACTTGCTGGCTTCTCCTGTGTGATGCAATAGTGTGTGGCTAAAGGCAAAGGATAGGTCCACTCCCATCACCAAGATGTTGGAGAAGATCTTATGTCGCCGTCTTGGCATCGTCAACGATGCCGAGCAAGTCACTGAGGTCACCATCAACAAGTTCATCAAGTTGTTCCAGGGCCACCTCCCGTCACAACTCTCCACTCGCTCTTCCTCCTCGACTATGACCTCGCCACTGTTGTGGAGGATGCGCTAGTTGCGCATGGGGGCGTGGACAGCATGGATCATGCTGATGCCGACGCTGCTACAATGGCAACCTGATGTGTGCCATCTGCTGCAACCAGAGTTCCTTTAGTTTTTATGTTAGACATATCTGCTTTTGTGGGGAGTGATCAGGCAACTAGTGCCCACCCCCAGTTTGAATTTCAATTTGCCTGTGATGGAGATTCTCTAATCCTAAAGTTTAGGAATACTTGTAACCTAACATCTAAATAGGTTATGCTATTCCTTACCATTGATTGCATCCCTGCTCACTGCAACAACCTAAGTAGCCATTCGAAGTCCACACAGTTACCAAATGATAGAGCAACTATCAATATTCTGTGTTGGAATGTGAGGGAACTCAACTGTCTGGACAAGAGAAGCACCATTCACGAGACTATCGCTACGACATCGTGCCACCTCGCTTGCCTTTAGGAGACCAAATTAGATGACTTCGACAACTCACCGCGTGCTTGCTAGATGGTAGCTGCCTCAAAATGTTCGCACAGCGTCCTACCATTGGCACGGGGGGTAGCATACTAATGCTCTAGGATGACGAGATCGTCTCAGCGTCCAACGTGAAAAGATGAGTCTTTTATCTTGCGGCCATAATCAAAATCACCCATTCTGACAATGATCTTCAAATTGACTTATGTGTATGGCCCGACTGCCCGCAATCGGAAGGACGAATTTTTGGCAGAGCTCCTCTCTCCCAAGCTAATTGATGGGATCAAATGGATAACACTCAACGATTTCAACCAAACTTACCACTTCAGAGAGAAGAACAAGAACAATGAGCATAGAAGTATAATCAATCGTTTCTGAAATAGCCCGCACAACTGTGAGCTAAAGGAGATCCATTCGTAGAATAGAAAATTCACATGGAGTAATGAACGCCAAAACCCGACCCTATGCAAGTGTCACACCCTGTTTTCTAATAACCCAAAAATTAGGGCTTACAAAAACTTTTTGAGCTGATAATGTTTTCTTAAGAGAACCCCAACTAAAACCTTGTTTTCAAAACATGAAAGTGGTACGGCTTCAGAACCCCCACTCTTCTTCCTCTCGGTATCCTCGCCATCAAAGTATGGTAATGTTCCGTTCGTGTCCTTCCTCGACACCTTTCCCCCTTTATCTTGTCGGTGTATCCCGGACCGGCCTCCAAAGCTAAGTGGCACAAACTACTTTTTCAATGTTGAGCATATATGTGTCATGGACACCTCCCGTATGCCACACCCTTCTCCATTAGCCTTCTTATGACCTAGTATGGAGATATACAAGCATATACTCCCTTCATGTATATGCCTATACGCAAATCCTAACTCAACCATATGACCTTACTCCCTTCTTCCTATCTTGATCCTCACATCAATGTTTTCCTACTCTCCACTAATTCCTTGTGCATGAAGAAACTGCACATAAGTAAACAACTCCAAACCCTAAGTGCCTTGTGACACTTCTCTGCCATCGGCTCCTATGTGTCTATTCAAACCCCATGTGTAAATGTATACCAGCATACACATTCTTGTCTCAAATCACATAGTGGATCTACCTTATCATAAATACCAAGGCTATTCTTGCTACCTTCTACCACTGCTCGAATGCCCCAAACCGTAACCACGTTATCTCTTGGCAATCGGGTGAAACCCTAATTCCAAGACCCCATGCCCTTCCTAGCCTCAAACAACCAGATTCACATTCGACTGTACCTGATGATCCGCCGGTTCCTCACTTCCCCCTTGTGCCCGGCTCTGACCTTTCCCTCCCTTTGAGCCCTCTCTCTTCTCTCATAGCTGGACACCACTGGAAGAGCCCCCACCACCGACGATTCTAACCGGATCTACTGCTTTCATGCTGCCACACTCCAAAATTGTCAGGGACCAACCTTTCCCAAATAGCTCCGCCTCGCCCATTTCGGTGGTCACCGATGCCTGCCACCGGCAATGGTATCACCATCGGCTGCTCTGTTAGCCCTAATGCTTTGCTTAGTGTGCATGGCACCGGTTTAACCGTGAGCAGCTACTAACATTGGGTCCCACAAGTGGGGTTAAGTAGAGACACCTGTGCGGAATTCTCCTCCCACCTTAGAAGACGCGCTCCTATTTCCCTTTCTGCTCAGATTGCGTTTTCCCTTCCGGGAGGCATAAACGACCTTGAGATGCTCTTGGTTTCACTTCCCAAATGCCAAAAGCATATTTATGGAGTGCGCTTCTGATGTCACCCTTCTAATCTGTTCTCTGCTAAATAGTGAGTATCCTCTATATAGCGAAGCTTCGGACAACCATTTCTCTCTAAATAATCATCCGAATCAATTCATTCTTTTTCCTAAATTCCTAAGATTTCATAATCGTTCTACCAGCACTAATTTTGAAATTTTGGAATTTATTTGAAATTTGAAATTTGAATATAGCTCAATTTCAAATATCTTATATATCCTCATAGATATAGCTCCAATTAAAATGGTTATTTTTCCTATTATTATCAAAAGTCAAAAGTCAAAACCTAGACGTCAGGACCAATTTTATAATTTTAGGAATAAATTTGAATGAAATATTTGAATTTGATTCAAATTTAAGCATATTGTGCCCATTTAACTATAGTTCCATATGGTTTATTAATTTTTCCTAGCATCATGAAAAATCTAAGTATATGTATTGGCCTTATCATGCTCCTCTGCTGTCAAGTGAACTTAAACCCTAGCATATGTTCCTACTAATACAAAGAAAGTCATGAAACCTTATTTCGACCATGTGCCCAGTGGATAACTTTTTTTCTACTTAACCTAATGCAACTATGTAGCTTGCTAAAGATTCATAAAATCAGTAGTTAACCAAGGTGCTATGTTTGTGTGAATCGATTTGTCTGGTGTTACATTTGATGTTATTGGGTTTCTGTTTGCACCATTGACTTATTCGGTGTCTCTTTCAACATGTAGTTTCTGACGTTCTGAAATCCCATAAGGACAATCACGAGCGTCACCGTCTCAAGCTCAAGACCAAGAGCAAGACAATACTTGCAAGCAAGCTTTCCTCACTTGATCATGTTGAATCCCATATTTGCAAGGATATTATTCTGAATGTGAACCATACATGCTATGTGGTATAAACCCTTATTATGTGTAGCAATAGCTATGACCTATATTGCACGAATCATATTATCGATAACCATCCTTTGTTGACCTAAGAATACCTAATCCCAGATAAATTAGTGGGAATATAAGGTATATTATATGGATATACCCTGGCTTAGCCCCGCAATAGAAAAATTAGGTTTTTACAAAATAAAGACTCTCAGGAAGGACCATGAGTGTCCAATGGTGTTTGAAGGGACAACAATGTCTGGGGAAGGGGTTGTCTGAAAACGTTTTTATCAAAACAAAAAAACAAAACAAAGATCTATTGGATTCAGGTTGGAAAATAAGAAGGTGTACAAAGGAGGGAATGGTCGAAAGATATAGCCCGTCGTGGCTCGTTTAATCTGTGTTGCATGGTTATGGTGCAGAGTCTTTCTCAGATCAGTTAAGGATCAAATCTATGTATCACTTGGCCAAGTTCACATCATACGTCCACATTTCCTTTGTGGGAAGGACTTGACCCATTGCTTTGTCAAGTGCTAGCGGATGAACCCGTAGGCGATAGGGTGAAAAGTGCAGGTGGGTGGTTCGACCCCCAGAGGATCTTTGCGTTAGTTAACGTAGGAAGTTATTCGACAAAAAGGTGGGTCCGCTTCTGTCTGGCTGTCGAGATTAGTCGAGCATAAACAAAAGTTGGATATAGCTCATCTGGCAGTTCATCGCTAGGACAAAACAGAGGAAAGGTCTCATTGTGATACCCCTGTCGGTACACCTCGCGAAGTGTGCTCATTAGGCCTTGACAACAAGAGGGATTCATATCTTGTGGGTAAAGTTGTACAACCTCTGCAGAGTGTTAAAATCTATTCGAATAGCCATGTCCGCGGTTATGGATATAACTTGGTTAGGCCACACCCTGCTTATAGAGTGTTTTATGAGCTCCCTGTGTGGGCAGGAGTGCTTATAGCGAAGTACAAGACTTTATCAGAGGCTGCCATCGTGGAATACAATGTTCGTCAAGGACGAGCTTGATTGCGAAAATTCTTTGAAATCTATTACCCGCATATTTGAATGAAAATTTACTTTTCTACACAACATGTAACATAGGATAGTGCTCTATTTCTTGAACAAAGCTATGCATGAAATATAGCCGTTATACTCTCCTTTGGGGAAATGCTTACGAGTACATTCAATGTACTCACTTGGCTCGTTGATTTGGCCAGACAAAGGAGATCTCTACTTTGAAGACAACGATAGTGTTTGTGAAGGCTAGGGCATAACTCCAGTCGGTTGGCTATCAGGTATGACATACTAATGGGTCACATCACCGCTTGATTTCCATTGTGAGCTTTTAGCCTTTGGGTTACAGGTTTAAGACCATGACCTGGACGGTCTATTTACGTATCACATTATGATATGTGCGTGTATGAAAATGATATACAACTTAACTTGTGTGTACTGGCTACTGATCATGGGACCAGTATAGGAAACATAGGAGTTTATCTGGCCTTAAAACCGGGTATGCCACAGCAAGCTCAACAATTTTTTCTGCAATGCCGACTGGGACATTCACTTTGCATATCACGTGTTGTATGCGCTATCATCTTCCCTGTCTGATCACTGCCCCCTACTTCTTGCTGATGTTAGTGGACCTAAAAGTCCAAGGATCTTTAAATTCGAGAACTTTTGGATTACCATGCCGGGTTTACACCTAGCCGTGTAGGAGGCATGGAGCCAACCAGTCCAACCAACGGAGCCATGTCAAATTCTCTTCCAGAAACTCCACCTCCATATGGCCTTAGATGTCATCCTCAAGTTGGACATCGCTGAACACAATCAGCCTTAATCTGTCAGTGGAGGAGAGAGAAATCAGGACTAGCTTGAAAACAAGAGTCACTAGCTTGGCAGTCTTAGAGAGATTGAGGAAGAAATGATGTGCCTGAATCTCCAACCCAAAAGAAGGTGACGCAAATACTAGATACTTTCACCTTTGGTTGAATGCTTGGAAAAGGAAAAACTTTCTACATCGCTTAAAGAGAGACAATGCTTGGGTAACTTGACATGAGGAAAAGCATAATGTTGTTCATGAACATTTCAAATCAATGACCCATAAAGGCCCAGCAAGAATGAGAGACTTCAACTATCCGGGCATGCAATTACCGCAATGCGATTTGTCAGGCATGGACGACGCTTTATAGGAAAGTGAGGTCCAGCAGCAATTTCCTCCATGCTAGGAGACAAGACGCCAAGGCTAGATGGGTTTATAGGAACTTGTTTTAAAGCTTGTTGGGAGACTATCAAAATGGACGTAATGTCCTTGGTGCATCTCTTCTCAAATCTGCGTGTGGCCAACTCCCAATGGCTAAACTCTGTAAACATCGTCCTAATTCCCAAAAAGAATGGGGCAGAAGATATCTCGGTTTACAGACCCATTGGACTAATCCACGCCATCGCAAAAATTGTTGCTAAGATGGTGGCAACCCAACTCGCTCCACACATGAATAGCTTGGTGTCCCGCAGTTAAAGCGCCTTCATCAAATCAAGAAGCATTCGTGATAACTTCTTATATGTTAGAAATTCACCAGAAGGCTTCACAAAAACAAGACACCTACACCGTTGTTCAAGTTAGACATCAAAAAAGCTTTTGATTCAGTTAGGTGGGAATACATGCTGGACCTTATCCATCAAAGAGGATTCCCGCCTAGATTCTGTGATTGGGTTGTGGCCCAACTTTCGACCACCTCTTCTAGAGTGCCCCTCAACGGAGTCCCCGAGGACCCAATCATACATGGTAGGTGGCTGCGATAGGGTGATCCACTTTCGGTGCTACTCTTTGTCCTTATCATTGACCCCTAAAACAACTCCTCGATATAGCCACCGAGCGAGGTTCCCTACATCGTCTAAGAGGGCATGGCCCAAATATCAGAAATTCCACGTATGCCAATGATGTGGCGATTTTTATTGCTCCAATAAAAGAGGAGATTGAGGCCCTAATTGCAATCCTTGCTGATTTTGGACATGTCACCGGGCTGATGACTAACTTCTAGAAAACCTTGGTGGCGCCAATCAAATGTGACGCCGTTGACCTCCAGGGCATCATGGAGAGCTTCCCAGCAACGATGACAACCTTCCCCATGAGATATCTCGGTCTCTCGCTATCCGTCCACCGTTGAAGAGAGTTGACTTCCAACACCTAGGGGGACAAAATTTGGCTAAGCTTGCAGCCTGGCAAGGTAAACACTTCACGGCAGTCGATAGAGCAACCCTTGTAAAGTCGGTTCTCATGTCCTAAGCTATTTACCACCTCACGCCGCTGGGCATTCTATCAAGGTAAGAAAGAGCAATGACAAGATAAGACGGGCATTCCTCTAGACGGGCGCAGACAAAGCTTGGGGGATGCAAGGTCAACTGGGAGGCAGTTTGCCACCCACTGCCATGGGCGGGCTCGGCATTCTCTTTCCAAGACTCTCCACCTTCGTTGACAATGGGTTGAATGGACCGATCTGGAGAGGACTTGGGTCAGGCTAGGAAACCCATGTGACGAGAAGGACATGGATCTATTCTATGTAGCAATTGCTATCACTATAGGGGATGGAGAGAAAGTGAGTTTCTAGCACTCAACGTGGCTTGGGAGGTTGCGACCCAAAGATATTGCTCCCACAATTTTCGAGATCTCTAGGAAAAAGAAGATTTATGTCCAAAAGGCTATCCACCAACATGATTGGATCAAGCATCTGGACATCCAAGATGGCCTCACCATTGTGCACATTCAGGAATTCACGTCTTTGTGGGTTCAAGTTGGCCAGGTCCAACTCAACAATGACATCAGTGACACGATCTAGCCCCATGGCAACCCACATGCAGCTCACCATTTGGAAAAATTGGGCACCCCCACCCCCGCCCCCCTCCCCCCAAATGCAAATTTTTAGTTGGCTTGTCATTCAAAACCGAGTTTGGACAACAGATCGCTTATAGCATAGTGGTTGTCCCAACTTTATAATTTCCCCTCTTTGCTGGAGGGAGCTGGAGACTGCCGCTCACCTAATGTTCAAATGCAACACCATCTATATCTGGAACTCCATCAAAGACTGGCTTAACATCGAAAATTTTCATCCAAACTTGTGGGGCGAGGACGCCCACAGTCAAAGATTGGTGGATAAATGTCATCCAGGAATGGGGTCAACAAAGGAAAGTCACTGCCACATTGTTCATGTCCATCTCCTAGACCATTTGGAACGAGCACAACATGCGGATGTTTTGCAATATCTCCACAATGCCTTCGATCATCATAACCACCATCAAGAATGAGGCAGCAACTTGGACTCGTGCGGGAAACAAGACACTTAGGGTCTATTTTATCAGGAGAGTAAAACCGTTATCTCGTTAGTGCCACTTGGACATCCTGTTCCGTTTGTAAACTTTCTGTTTAATTAACAAAATAGTCAAATATTTCGCCTTTGCTTAAAAAAAATTCGATGCTTGTCTGTACCTATCTTTTTCTCACTGAAAAACGCCAAAATACTCAGAAAGTGACAGTGAAAATTAGGAACCACGATGTAGCTAGGAAATGTCACTGTCCATTTTTTATTTTGTGAACACACTGTTCTATACTTTCCACCGCTGAAATTGAAACGTACAAGGAATCATACGCCTTACAACCGCGGTGACCCAATCCAAATCTAATCTGTTTATCGTATCTGGATCTAGGGCCTGGAGGAGTTCAGGTTCAGAACGATTCCTCATGACTGGTATATCTATCATGTAAGATGTAGGAGCCAAATAAGAGATGCATAGTGCAGACCTTATCACAAGGAAGTCACCTTTCAATAGCACATTTAATATAAGTACAGCAACATGGACAAAAAGATTCTGCTGCAACATATTTGTAACAGTTTGGAAGAAAAGAGAAAGGCATGTTCAGGTAATATCCACATACTGTTTTGACTAGTTACTACATTAAGTGAGATGAAATTGGATTTGCCGCTACCATGTGTGTTCCCACCTGTAACATCTGTCATCTGGGCCTCAGGACGTATCCGTGCCTCCCACCCATAAGTACTTTCCTCCATCCACGCAAGACACTCCGCTACAATATTAACATAGATAGAAGCACATATAGGGAATTGTCATATTGTGTCCCACCTAAGAAGGCAAAAAACATTTGACTTGCCAGAGTAGTACTTACACGCTTTATCCTTATCTATCTCCAGAAAATACTGAACTAATTAACCCTCTCTTCCTCCCTTCCTTGCAGTCACCCTCTCGTACACCTTTGGCTTGTCTTCTTTTTCTTTAACCGGCCTTTGGCTTATCTTCCTCAGAAGAAAAAAGGATGTTCTTTCTAGGTTGGGTTCTGGGAGTGGGAGGTATAGTAGCTCCACAACTCAATCCAATCACAGAAACCTTGCATCACATGTAGCAAAGCATGTATCACATATGCCATAGGACTCAATAAAAATTGTTAACAGGTGACATTTTTAATCAACAAATCACAGATCTATTTTAGACTGCTCTGACGACAAATTTCAACAGCTAAGACCTGTTATCCCGTCCATATATGCCATAGGACTCAACAACCGCGGCCATTCTTTAATACAGCCGCACATGCCCAGACAAAGGGATTATACATGTGAAAGTGTTTGCTACTGGATAAGCCGGATGCTTCGTGCAACTGCATCAGGCTCGTTAGCAGCCTACCTCACGCAATTTCCTTATCCAAAGTTGTGATCTTCAGTTACTTGCTCACAGCTCCCTCCTACTGGGAATTCTTATCGTTCTTTGTTCTTATCCGCCAACCAGCCATTGCAGATTCACAGAAATCCTATCTGTGAGACTGTAACAAGAAGGTGAGAGTAAGCGAAGTTTTTCATTAACTCCAATATACGGCATATGAAGATGAACTTGCGCTTACAGAAACTGGACTAGGAAATCTGAACAATCACCCCGAACCAATTTCAGGCTCCTGGCATCTGCATACCAATAATTCTTCTATGAAACGAGCATCAGAATCTTAGCAATCTGACATCAGGAATGCATGCAGGAGGTGGTTGGTCAGTTGGTCTAATGGTTCAAGGGACAAAAGCTCCCATCCACACACCTTAATGCAGACATCAGTACAAGTCTGGTTTCGACTTCAAACACTGATCCCCGGACTTCGCTAGTGCACAACACTGGTCCTTCATAACAGCTGCATACGGACAACAAGTTGGCATCTGAACACAGAGAGAGTGTATGCTCAGTTAGTTAGCATGCTCCTTTCCTGATGGGCGCTTACTTCTTCAGGTATTACGTCGGCCACTTCATGTTCATGATCTGCCCTTGGATGCACCGTCGACTGCGCCATCAGTAGGAAACAACCAATTCAGCTCCGACGAGTACAATGCAGTGACATGCATGGTACTGCAAAAGAATGCAGCCACGGCATTCTACTTAGAACAAAGCCCACATGCATAGCTTTATCGGTGCTTAAAGCCGATCTAACCATGTAATAGTATAGCACTAAAAAAGGATAGTTGTTGCTGAACAAGTAAACATTAAAAAAGGAGGAATCTGACATAGAGATACTTGCTCGGTGGAAAAATTGCAGGTCTCATGGATATTTGCAGACCAGAATTTTATAGAGAACAACAAAGGCGGCAAACGCACGGTTCTTGTGCTATAATCATGAACCAATGAGCGAAGAATCTGCAGATGAAAACCAACAGTGTAGAGCTTAATAGCATTAGTATTCCTTGAAAGAATGTAGTAAGTTCTGGTATGTATGATTTACCAAGTGTCTTTCTCGATACACATTGTTATTCATTGGATCTGAATCGAACGATGGAGAAAAACTATGGTGATATGGCCCTGTCATGTGCCATCTTTTGTACTCGGCTTTAATTTAGAAAAATAAAATCATCTTGATGGATGAGATTGACACTTCAGCTACTACATTACAAACCTACCATAATGGTGCCGGTGGCCCATCTCAAAGTTCTCACCAACAAACCGTAGGGCCAGTGACTGGGACTAGTATCTATCAGGTCAATCATAACAAATCCATTTCAGCAGCCGATGAGGGATAAGAGAGGGCTACACAGAAGCATGCTTTGCTTTTCGTTCTTGAACTCCCAATACTTCTGCTCTTTGATCGAATACCTCGATAAGTCGGTGTAGAAGGTAAAACTTGTCACTTTGGCATTAAAGGGCATTTTTCTTCTCCTTATCCCGTGCTTGGAGAAGAATAAGATTTCTCCATACGCTCACCTTTTGATTTGTGACAAGGAGATAAAAAGGCTATTCCAATTTTAATATGAAAAATGTTGTGCAATTTTATCTTACTCAGTGCCAACACAAACATCGACATCATTGCTGAGGGGGAGCATGGCTGCAGATATTTGATGACTTGCATGAAAGGGGCTCTATCATATCCAAAGACGGCGTAACATTAAAACTACGGCATCGAGAATGCATCGCTCGTGTATTTCCAACAAATCCAACACAAACGCAGTAGTATCTGATCTCTCACAGACCAACTAACATCACCTTTGTCCTATGTGAGGAAGTAGTCGTCTCGGCCAAGAGGCTATGAATTCGTCGTCCCGGAGGCAGCTCTTGTGGATCCTGCCACCGTCCTACTCCTCCCACCACGGCTTCAAAGGTAAGGGAGAATCACGATTCCGGCGCAATTCTTGAAGCCGCCGTGCCCTCTTCCGATTCCACTGCTAGAAGCCAACGGATTTCGGCGGCGGCGACGGATCGAGACGCCCCTCCAACTTCTTCCTCAGGCGTGGGGTGCTAGACAGCTAGGCTGGATTCATCGGGATAGCGTGGATGAGGTGGTGGAGCTGCGATTGGGGAAGCCGGGGAAGCAAGGCGAGATGGGAGATGAATTTGGGGAAGAGAGAGAGAGAGCGCGCGCGCGCGCAAAGGGGACGAGATGAGACGGAGATTGAAGGGACAAATGACATGTGGGTCCTGCATATGCTATCGTCACACTGACATGTGGAGCCTACCTTCTAGGTTCTATTAGAGGCAACGGAAGGCAACAAAATGAGGTGCAATATTTTTTGCCATAACCGGTGCAAACTGTTTATTATTATCAAATCTCGTGTAAACTGTAATTAGTGTTATACATTTTGGGAGCTGCTACAAATTGGCATATGTCGATATTGATCCAAATATATAGTTAAAACATAGACAAGAAACGTGTTGAACCAATGAAACAACAACATGTATGCAACACACAAAGTAAATCCGATTTTTAAGGAAACCAATCCCGAAATTTCAGGAAACAATCTCTAGATTTAGCTGGTTCAATGGACGGTTGAATTGACCAGATCGAACATCCATGGAGACATTGTTGTCGTGATACGGAAACATATAGTTAAGACATGAGCAACAAACTTATTGAACCAATGTAACACACGTCGTAGATCTGATTTTTAAGAAAACGTCGTAGATCCGGTTTTTAAGGAAATCGATCTCAAATTTCAGGAAACAAACTCCGAATTTAGTTGGTTCAATGGATGATTGGATTGGCCAGAGCAGACATGCATGGAAACATTATTGTCGTGATACATAAATATATAGTTAAACCATAAGCAAAAAACTTGTTAAATCAATGCAACAATAACGCCATTATACAATGTAAACAATTTCTGTGAACACAGTGTTATCATGATACGAAAATATATAGTTAAGATATAAACAAAAACTTGTTAAAACAATACAACAATAACAATAATTTGTTTCCTACACATCAATAATTTGTTTCCTACGCAACAATAATTTATTTCCCCGGCGACATTGGCGAGGAAGGTCGTCAAACGCGATGCTCGAGCAAGATCTAGAGCTCTCCGGCTTGCTCCTACATTCCATGGCAGCACACAATGCTCGGGTGCTCGGCGGTGCGTGATTTGCTGCCGCACGGCTTCATTGTGGTTGTCATTGAGCGGTGCCGCACCATCTAAACCATCCCGTCGACGTCGCTGCTAATGCAGCAGACGCACTCCAGCTTCGCAAGCGGCGGCAGGGTAGGCGGCGTAGAGCCTGCCGAGGTGGGCGAGGTCGGTGCGCCCATCAACGATAACCCGGACAAGGATGTCGATAACGGCACGGAGGACGGCAGGGGCAGTAGTGGCACGGCTAGCGATGTGAGGTCCGGCAGCAGCAGCAGCGGCAACGTGAGATCCAGCTTGCGTCGCGACCGTCCCGGCATGCCTGGCTGCTGCTGCTTCGTGACGGCAGTGACGGCGAGAAGATCCGGCCTACGTCGCCACAACCCCAGCATGTCCGCCTGCTGTTGTTTCGTGGTGACGGCTGTGAAAAATAGGAGATGGGGAAATCCTAACTGGTTGAGATATGAATCAGAAGATTTTATAGCCTCTAAAGCTATCGTTGGATGAAGTCCATAAAAATTAATAGCTGAATGGCATATGCCGATGAGCTGCTTTTCATCGACATATCGATTGTGAGAGTCTCCTCGTATACTCTTAAAAATCTTACGGACGTCAAAACCACCATGCTAGCTCCTCATCCGTGAAAATTACTTTTAGAAACGGAAAATCCGATCGAAGTTAGCTGGATGCCTGAATCACATGATAAATTAGCTGGATGACTGAATCATACAGTTAATATTAGGTGAGGCGAGAAAATAAAAACAAACATAAAACGGATGGTTCGCATTGGATGCTGCAAGGTAGACAGTGAAGCAAAGCCACAGAATGTTCAGCATTTTCAGTGGGGGTGGGGGGACAGGGAAGCGCCGGCCGCCGCATGCGAGGACGAGCAGCGAGCGTCGCGGACGCTCGTGCCGGCGGCGCAGGAGTGGAGCGACGGCGGAGGTTGGGCGTGTACCAAAAAGGAGGAGACGCAGAAGAGGACTACGGAAGATAGGGAGACACGAGATCGGCCCGTAGTTCTCCAGCATCCTCCCTTGCTGGCCCGCGAGGCGACAGCCTGCCAGCCCGGTTAAGTTCAGCTGACTGGCTGGGCCTCCGCGTGCGGCTCAAAAGAAAGAAGAATGCAAGAGTAAATTTCTCAGAGCTATACCTTTTGTTTTGCAAACTCTCACAACACTACATTTCTAAAATGACCTTTACGGAACACCTCCAACAATTCGCGTAACTCTCTACAGCCCGGGCACGCATAGCAGCCTCGGAAAGCCTCCACAGCCTGTTATGCCTCGCTGGCAGAAGACGCCACGTTGGACCTCCTCTGCACTGTGTCTTTCGCTGCCACTGTTCATTCGAAAACAGGGCACCGTGGGGGTGGCCTGAGAAGTGTAGCTTGCCGGCAGCGATGGGCTTACGTCGGCGTGGCATGGACTGCGAAAACAGAGCTCTAGGAAGGAGGCCGAGGTACTAGTGAAGGCAGCGCTTCCTAAGAACACGAGGGTGCAGCCGGGGTAGTGAATGGAAGCTTAGTTTGAGGCCTGGGAAGAGAAGCGGAGGCTAAGGCGAAGCTCCAGGAGGAATCCATTCATTCGAAGCTCATCGTGTGGAGGGGACAATGACAACCGCGGTTTGGCTGGAGAAAAAGAAGTTCGATTTCGGCGAGCCGCTGCGTAAATCTTGAAATGATATGAGGCCATGAGGGCAAACATAACAGAGATGCTGAAACACAAGACCGGAGCCATTTCTGGCGCCGTGGGCGTCCTTCAGCGGCCACGATCTGGACGTAGTTGTTGCTAATCGCCATTGTAGCAGGAGAAAAGATGGGGAGAAAATGCCTCTAGACTTGTGCGCCACGAAATTGGAGATCCGCCGAGCTCGGCCCAGCTGAATCCGACTTCTCTTGCTGCCATCGCGACTGGATCCGGGAGGGGTGAGCTTGTTTTCGATGGCGGCGGCTACCTCATCCTCGACAGCGGCCGCCACCTCGTCGTCCATCGTGCCGGTACCAAGGAATTCTATAGTTGCTTGGGCGGCCTGAGACAAAACAACGGCTTGGGCGTGACGGCGGAGGCAAGGAGGCTCTGCGCGCTGCGGCTGGCACGCTCCTCGGCCATCTGGTACGGGCGGCAGATCACCTCGGCGAGGTTGTGTTGTGCTTGGCCCTTGCTAGCGTGGCGCCATCCAGCCAACAATGTGTTGTTGCTCCACGTCATGGTAGTCGATCCACGTCCCCCTAACGGTTCCCATATCGCTTGTGTCACTGCCGGATGAGTCCTAGTTTGTTCTATTCCCATCCTAAGAAATGTAGTTCCGCTAAGCAATGCAACCCACGAGGTGTAGTTCTGTGAAACCCAAAATTAATAGTTAGTTTTTTGAGTCTGGCAACATCATACATAAAGTGTTGTGTGAAGAAATTTACTTTAAAAAAAGGGGATTGCTATTTCTTAGTCGATTGAGAAATTTTTATTTCTCAGTCGATCCAGTTGCATATTTTTTATATCTTAAGTGCACTTAAGTATAGAAAATGTGCAACTGCTCGGTTATGCTCAGTTGCACATTTTTAGACCTGAAATTACACATGATTTTTAAAATGTGCAACTACTCAATTAACCATTAGATCAAAAATTAACGCTTAGGATCATTGACTTAGAAATAGTTATTTCTAAATCGACTTAGAAATAGACACTTCCTTAAAAAAAAATGTAAGCAAAAGTTGAGCTCTGTGCGCCGCGCGGCAATTGTGAGACAGAGATACTTGTTGGGTAGGGACCCCTAGGGTACAAGGCCAAGAGATCTGACGGCAAGGAAACGCCCTTTTTTATACAGGTTCGGGCCTCCCTCAGGATAACAACTCTACGTCCTATTCGTATATATGATCAAAGAGTATCTTACAAGGGATGTGTATGTCAGTGGCTATCCTAGACCTAATCGAAGGCTACTTCGACTAGTTCCGCGGGACTCGACTCCTTCGAGGTGGCGGGTCTTCTCGTGGGAATCACTAGGGCTTCTAGATGGCTTCAAACTTCTAACTTGATCTTTTGAGACTTGTAGAACCTAAGAGATTTGTCTAGCTTCTCCGACCCGTCCTCCCCTACAGGATTGCTGATCCTTTATAGGGGGCTTCCCGAGCCATACCGGACATGGACTTATGCCCGAGTAGAACTCTGGCTTCCTAGTTTAAGGGGTATCTCCCCTCCTTACGGGGGGTTACCTTATCTCCTGAGAATCCTTACCGGATACATATTCTTATTCCGATAATCAAGGGGATCATATACGGATACCTCCTTGTATATGGGATACTATACTATTCATCATCAAGCCCCCCATCAGTACGTGAAGTGAGGTCATACTGTTCCATAAGAAATCTGCCCTTTTCAGGAAGCAACTCCGAGTAGGCGAAATCGAGTATTTTGTTGACAACATCCCCGAGCACATAATATCTTTGCTGGGTAGTCATGATATCCTTGTCGGGAAAAACCTCCGAGTAGTCCAAGGATTTTTCTGGGCAAGCTTGCTCGAGAAGCATTTTTGATTTAATCCGATCCGTCGATCACGGACACGCGCTCGCCTGGTAGATTTCTAGGAAACCGAACCGTCGTGGCGGAATTTTCACGTGGTGATGAAGAATCTTTCCTTTTTCTGCGCTACTATTCGGCTGACGTTAGCCAAATTGTGACGTGCTCGTCACGGTCGTGGGTTTGTCAGACCCTCATTTTCCCGCGCACGTCGTCTCGCATGCGGAGAAAGTAACTATCCGCATTTAATGGGATGGAACAGATCGTGCCTTTAACCGTGCTCCGGTCAGGCAAAAATCGAATCTCTTAAGAGACCGGGAGTTGGTTGGGGTTTTGCTCGCATTGCTCTCTGCCTCCTAGCATTCTCATCTTCTTCCCTGCGCCCCTATCTCCAATCCCTGCTTCGCCGTCACTGACCACTGCCAACAACGATGGGAAAGAAAAGCGCAGCGAGAAAGTCCCCCGAGACCAAGAAGTCGGTGAAGGATCCTTCGGGAGAACAGATCGTCGTCATCCCCGAGTTCGAGCCCTCAGTGATGGACTCCGCCGCCCTCAAGAAGTTCGTGGCGGAGGAGGTCATCCTCCCGGAGGTATTCGTACCTCACCGGGGGGCCTTGAAGGAGACGGTCCCGAGTCCAGACAAGAACTAGACCGTCGTCTTCGTGGATTTCTTCAGGTGTGGATTCTAACTCCCACCTTCTCATTTCTTCCTCCTGGTACTCCAGTTCTACAGGCTCAAGTTGATACATCTCAACCCGAACTCGGTCCTGATGCTGGCGGTCTTCGCATACCTATGCGAAGCGTACCTCGGCATCAGGCCGAGCCTGGAGCTCTGGAGGTACTATTACAACTTCCGCCGGATGAAGGCCAGCGGTGGAGGCGTCATCGACGGTGCCAGGTTTCGACTCCGGGAGGAGAGGAAGGATGCCTACATCTCCTCCTCCTGGAAGTCATCTTGGTCGGGCTGGCACTCGAGGTGGTTCTACTGCCAGCCTCCACCTTCCTCCGAGATCCACTACCGTGGCCTGGCGCCCCTCCCGAATAAGAGCTGGTTGGAGGCCCTGAAGGAGACCAAGTGGCTCAAGACCCTCGTTGGCGACATCACCGCCCTTGCCAGAAGGGACTTGTCGGCCTGGGACGTCGCAGAGGACTTCCTTCAGCGTCGGATCAGCCCTCTCCGATCGAGGGTTACGCCTGCTTAGGTGATCATGAAGGGCAAAGACCAGACAAGGGATTTCGACACAGGTGAGCATTTGAACCCTTTCGTGTCGTTCTAGTTAGAAAACTTCTGTCTTCTCACTTCGTTAGATTTCTATTGATTGTGTAGATCTTTCACCCGAGAAACTTTAGTATAGGTTGAACAACCTGTTCGAGCAATCTCCTCAGGGTGAACGGACTGACGTGCCCTTACCGATCCTGAAGCTCAGCTCCAACAACCAAAAGGAGATCTTTTCGGTGAGTCAACTGTTTCTGCATTGTCTAGTCATGGTTCGTCCGAATAGCACAACTAATACTATTCGGGTCTTCTTTTGCAGCGAGTAGGCCGCGGGGCTCCCGATTCGGAGGCTGAGCGAGCTGGAGCCCCCGTTCAGGATGAAGACGTTGAAGTCCTTGGTGTGACCGCTCTGACCCTTGAGGCAAGGGTCGAAGGTCCATCTGAGGCAGAAGCGGCAGCGAAGGTTGTCTGACCAGAGTCTCCTACCGGGCTCCTTCGCCTCCGCCACGTCTCCAGCCCCAGGTACAAATTTGTGCTCGGCTAGCCCTCTCCCTTTGATCTTTCCATGCTCTAGGATAACGGGAGTGGGTTGTCAGAACCTAGGACACGAGCGACCCCCGACTGGAGGAGCCGGTATCTTCCGCCATGCTTGCTCGCACGGAGGAGGACGCGCCAGTCATGAGCCCTCCAGTGGACAAGGGGAAATCGCCGCTGGTCCCTGCCGGGAAGCGGAGCTCGGAGGTGCCAGTGAAAGGGACCTCACCCCGGAGAAGCACCAACGGTAAGTCTTCTTCTCGGTCCTCTTTACAATTCTCCTTTCTTTTTCTCGTGAAGGCTGATAGGCTGCTTTCTTCGACTAGATTGACCATCCGTCCGACTTGGGCTACGACTAGGGCCACTGCAGAGAAGCAGCCCCCGGCGGCGAGGCCGGCGCAGCCCCCAGTCGAGCAGGCTAAGCTCCCAGCGTTGGAGGTGTCGATGTCGGAGAACACCGACTTGTACTCCCTGCTACAGGTAATCTAAGGAGTTAGTAATCAAAAAAGATAATGTACTCGGTACTGACCTCATTGTTTTTTAGCTTGCTATCTCTCGACTTACTCCGCTCCAGAAGGCGCAGACCGAACTAGAGGTGCGTCGGGCAGAGAACAAGGAGCTGAAGAAGTGCTTCGAGGAGTCCGAGAAGTGGCTGGCGGAGAGCGAGACTGTGATCCGGGAGCTCCGGGCCGCAAGGGATCGGAGTGAGGCTCGCATGGGAGGGCTTGGGGAAGACCTCGAGAATGCCCTCAGCACACTCGAGTTGGCCTTGGCTGAAGTCGGAGTCGTCATCTTCCCGAGTGCCCCGATGCCTTTCCGGATGGTAGAGCTCATGGCGTCCATCACCCACTTGAAGCCTGCCATCGAGAAGCTCCTTGACGACGAGCTCAAGCAAGGCGTGCAAGACGCCTTGGCCTTCGCCCTGGCCCTCCTTAAATGCCAACACCCGGAGTTGTCCTTGGAGGCCCTCGAAGCCGACCTGCCGGCAGATGAGGAAGAAGGACTCCTTGATGCCGTGCAGGGTGTAGCTGATGCCTTTGCGGACCGGGTTCAGGCACCTAGCCTGCTTAAATAACTTTGTAATACACTATGATTAGTAACTGTGCTTTAATCAGTGTGTTTTTTGTTTTCTGAAAGCCTGATCTCTACTGCTCTATGAATGTTTATCGGACGCGAGAGTTCTCGTAGACTTAGTCGAACTTTGCGTCCGCTTTCCTTGATTTAGGCTTACGAGTTGTGTCGTATGCCGCCGACTGCGATCGACCAGGCCTTAGTTTTAGTCGGATGAAGGTCTCATTGGCTCCTCGTCATCAATAAACGTGATAAGGGGTCTTCGTACAGTCTATCATGGCCATAGCAGCAACTCTCGTTCCCTTACCGTAGGGATATCGAACGCCAGTTAGTAAGTCCTACGTTTGCCCTAATTACGACAACATTGCACTCTATCTGCGATGTCTTCTGCTCAAAGTAGTCGGGGACGTGGATAAGCAAGCGGGTTCTTGTTGGCCTAGTCACATTCGCGCCTTCTCTTCTTCCTTTACTCGTCGTCGGGGGACGTTACTACGGAACCGGGGAGCTTAGTCGACCAGGCCTTAGATCTAGTCAGGTGGGGGGCTCAGTGGCTTCCCCTGTCACCTGCAGACACGTTAAGGGGTCTTCCTCGCATTCCTGACGGTTGCAGCATGAAACCCTTTTTCCTTTATGCAAGTCAAATCGTTGGTTACGTCCGTGCGTACGCCAGTTTTGATGCCATATACTTATCCAGCCCCCGACTATCTTATTCGAGAAGTTTTTGGATAGGCAGTCTGAAAAAATAAATATCGAACTAAAAACTTGATATATTAAAAAACTGACTGAAGTATCATTTACAAGCTACTGTAAAAAAAACTGCTAGAAAAAATCTAGAAGTAAAAAACATCATCCCCTCCTCTCGAGTCGTCGTTGGTTGCTCCAGAGACTCTTGTACTCTTGTCGTGACCCGCTGAAAAAGCTCGTCGAGTGCGCATGCTAGGCGAGGGCGCCGGGAGCGTCTTATCATCGGTTTGTTCGTAGCTTGACGACTTGAGGCTGGAGCTGGCGCAACCTGAGGTGGACTGGCGGTCGGAAGGGTGATGACTGTGCGATCTTACCGAAGGTGCTTGCACGAGGAACTCTCTAAGGTTACTCGACTATCTCTTACTGCTAACTCGAGCGACCTAGATCGAGCGAATTCTCCTGTGGAGCCGTTGTCCTGCTGAGGAGAAAACCCTTTTTGCCCCGGTTCCGGACTAGTCGTAGAACCTGCTCTCCAACTTGGAGGGGGTGTTTTCTGAAGTCGTCGCTCATAGTTGTGGTGGAGGTCTTGCTGATGTGCGAGTGCGCGCAGCGGCGTTGGAGTCTACTTTCCTATTTGAGAGTTAATGCTTTTCTGCGAGGTCGAGGCTACGCTTGTCGCAGAGTAGTGCTTCCTGGGGGGAACTCTTTATCGTGAGGTCACCCTTTGGGCCAGGCATCTTCATGCATGGTAGGCGTAGTGCGTTGCTACCATGAACTTGGCCAGAGTTGGATGCCCTAAGATGGCATTGTATGCCGTCTCGAAATCGACTACGTCGAACATGACCTTTTCTGTTCGGAAGTTCTCCAGTGTTCCGAAGGTAACCGGTAGTGTGACTTGCCCGATTGGTGTAGCCGATGAGCCCGGGACGATACCGTGGAATGCTCGTGTCACCGTCTGGACCGATGACCGCGGCACTTGCATCGCATCAGGGACTTTTGTGAATAGGATGTTGAGGGAGCTCCCTCCGTCTATGAGCACCTGGGCCATTCGGCAGTTATTGATCATTGGTTCAACCACGATCAGGTATCGTCCTGGTCGAACACAGTTTTTGGAGCAGTCGGTTTGGTCGAAAGAGATCGTGACCTCCGACCACTTGACTGCCCGAGGGACTCGCGGTATACTCGCGAGAACCTCTCGGGCAATCGCCTTGTATTGCCTCTTCGACTTGTAGGAAGCCGAGCCCCCGAATATATGCTCGATCGCTTTGACATGCCCCTGGAATGGCTCAAGGGCGGAGTCATCGTCGGAAGTCGTGTCTCGGCTGTTGTTCGTGACCTGCGGGTTCTCCTCGCGGAACTTCTCTCTTTCTTCCTTGAGGTACTTCTTGAAGATGCGGCACTAACGGAGATCATGCGAATCGGTCTGGTGGAAATCGCACCAGAGCTTTCCTGTCTTGTCGGAGGAAGTCGTCGGCTTATCCTTGGTGCGCGGCCGCCAGGTACGCTTTTCGGGGAGATCGGCCAATACCTCATCGGTTTTAGATCTCTTCTCCCTGTTCCCTCCGGAGGATTTCTTCTTGCGCTTCGTCTTCGCGGAATCGTCTCTGGTCTGGAGGGGAGACCTGGACAACTTGTTCTGTTGCTGCTTGATGTAATGTAGGGTTTCCTCAGCACAGGCGGCCTTTTCGGCTAGGTCCATCAGCTGTGCCATTGTCTTCGGAGGATGCATGATCAGGTCGTGCGTGCACATCTCGTTCCTACTGCCTCGAACAAAGGTGCGGATGATGTCCGAGTCTGTTACTTCAGGAATAGTGTTGCGAACAGCACTAAACTGCTTGGTGAACTCTCGGAGGGTTTTGTCCGGGCGTTGGATGACTAGGAATAAGTCGTCAACCCGGCCAGGACACGTAAATGTACCTTGGAAGTTTCCGAGAAGCATGTCGCAAAATTGTCCCCAAGAGCGGATCGTTCCTGGGGGTAGGTTCGTCAACCAGGTCCTAGCTGCTCCTCCGAGAGCGGTCGGGAGGTAGTTGGCCATGACCTTCTCGTTCCCGCATGTGGCCTCGATTGTCGTAGTGTAGATTTGCAGGAACTCTGCAGGATTCATGGTGCCATCATACGACTCTAAGGCCCCGAGCTTGAAGCGAGACGGCCAGCGCACATGTGGGAGCTCCTGGGACAGCGCTTGGCATCTGTTGATGGTTCTCCGATAAGGCGTGTTCTCACCGCTGTCCAGGGTCGGAGATCGTCCCCTGCTACTAGCGCGGTGCCTGTGGTCTCTCCGGGGAGGAGATTGCTCTCGCTGGCGCCTTTGAGATCGGCGCTCGTTGAGCGCGCCGCGGAGGTCGACATGTTGTTCTTAGGATGTCGTCCTTCTCTGTCTGCTTCCTCTTGTCGGAGAGGGGTATTTCCTCGGTTGGAGCTATGTGTCACCGACTGAAGTCGAGAGGACTCGGCTTGGGCTTGGGCCTGCTGTAGTTCAGCCCCCAGCCGTTGTAGCCATTGTAGTCCATCAGGTGTCATCAAATCTGCCACCAATGGTCATGACAGCAGATGGTGCACCTCGGCGAGTCTTCAAGCAGTTCGGGACACATATACCCCCGTCCCTTGAAGGGTTTCGTCTGCTGCCGCAGGCATATTCCTGTCCCCGTGGGGAGTAGCCGTCGGGCTTCGATGTTGTGAGCCCCCATGCTGATCCGGGTCCTCGAGATCTTCCCAACCGTCATGGATCACGAGAACCACTCGAGAGTCTAGATTAGATGAGGTGTAGTTCCACTCCATCATATCTTTCTCATCGGGAGGAATACTATGATCGAGATCTTGATCATTTGGTCTATCAGAAGTCGCAGTCGACAGTCCGGACATTGGGCTGGTCGCTCCCGCCTGGGAATCGTTGGTTAGCACCAACGTTCCTCCGAAGGTCCTGGCGCACTCGGTTCTGAAGTGATCAGCTTCGCAATCTGAGTACTCGCCAGAGGCGTATTCTCCCAGATCTACGCGGTCGGTTGCCGTGTACATTTCTATCTGGCCGAAGTTGTCGTAGAAGCCCAAATCTGAGTACCCGGTACGTCGCGTGAGAGCGATCGGATCCCCCGCCGAACCCGCTTCTTCCTCCTCGGGTCGACCCGAAGAGAGCCGTGCAGTCGGCGTCATGGGCTGATCACGACTAGTTGCACATCTTGCCGACTCCAATACTTCCTTGACGGCTTGAGCCAGAGAGGTCCCCACGGTCGATGCCATCTGTCGATGATTGGTAAACCGCCGATCTTATGGTAGTCGTGAGACATAGACACTTATTGGGTAGGGACCCCTAGGGCACAAGGTCAAGAGATCTGATGGCACAGAAACACCTTTTTTATACAGATTCGGGCCTCCCTCAGGATAACAACCCTACGTCATGTTCGTATATATTGATCTAAGAGTATCTTACAAAAGATGTGTATGTCAGTGGCTACCCTAGACCTAATCGGAGGCTATTTCGACTAGTTCCGTGGGGCTCGACTCCTTTGAGATGGCGGGTCTTCTCGTGGGAATCGCTAGGGCTTCTGGATGGCTTCAGGCTTCTAACTTAATCTTCTGAGACTTGTAGAACCTAAGAGATCTGTCTGGCTTCTCCGACCCGTCCTCCTCTACAGGATTGCTGATCCTCTTATAGGGGGCTCCCCGAGTCGTACCGGACACGGACTTATGCCCAAGTAGAATTCTGGCTTCCTTAAACGTAGGGATTAACTTCCTAGTTTAAGGGGTGTCCCTCCTCCTTACGGGGGTTACCTTATCTCTTGGGAATCCTTACCGGATATGTATTCTTATTCCGATAATTCAAGAAATCATATATAGATACCTCCTTGTATACGGGATACTATACTATTCATCGTCAATATGGTTTGTGTGGGATGTCTGTGAGAGTAGGGGGTATAAGATCCTTTTGTCTAGATTCAAACTCTGTAAGAGAATACTCAACTACAATGCAAACATTGTTATACTTCATCTTTTTTTTAAAGCATATTCTGACTGTCAGGTTTTTGTTTTAATCAATAATTAATTCAATAATATATGGGTTATATTATACAAAATTGATATCATTGGACTCGTATCACAAATTATTTTATTATGATGGTGATTCTGTAAGTATTAATAAAATATTATATAAAAAATTTATGATCAAAATTTAAATTTAAGCACTTAAAAATATGTTCTACGCTTTAAAACGGATGGGTATAATTCTTATCTACGGATTTCAGATGGTTCTGCAAGGTCAAGCAGCATAATTTGTCCAAGCTTCTCGGAATTAAAAAAAATCCGTGCTCCATATAAATATATAAAGCATTATAGTGTAAAATACGTGCAACATAGCATCATCTTGCACAGGATTCCAAATCCTCCAAAATGCATGCATTGCTTCAAAAGACGTATGAGCCCTGACCCGTGACGACATTGCCCAAACAGTGTATTGCACGTTTGACTATTCTTTTTCGCAACTGCTGCCCGTGCAAAGTGACAAGGAAATTATTTATTACGATATTAAAGATTGATTTAGAGATAAGAGATAAATATTTTTACATGAAAAATTCTTGCGGAAAAAAACCACGGACGCACGAAGGCGTAATCTCACTATGATGAAAAAGTATTACAAGCACAAGACCACATGACGTCTAACATGCTAATCAACGTGGCTCTCTCATCTAATCATGTGACTACAAGGGCATATATATCGAGGCAATGTACAAGAGTCCTTGAAAGACAAGACAACGAGTCTTTGGAGAATAAGACAATGAGTTATACTTGGTTACGCCGATACTAGCGCGAATTCACACACCGTACGATGCTACGTCTAGCATGAGTCGGCACCGTGTCCAACACAGTAACTGAATTCGGATCACTTTTCAACAATCTCCACCTTGAGCAGAATTCCTTCCAGTAGTCGAAGAAAATAATGAACTTCTCCAATCAAATAAACATAAACACCTTGTGCGTCAAAGTCTGTAAGACTAATCTCAACCATAAGACTGGAATGGTCTTGTCCAAAACGTTTCATACGAAGCTAAATTTAGCAAATCAGCAGTAGGTCCAAACACACAGCTATTACCAAAGTAGACGAACAAATCTGGATCTTTATCAATTCATAACCCCAGCAAAAGTCTGAACCTGTGCAACTGACCTCTGATCCAACCTGATATAATGAATGCTCAATAATCAAATGGCATAAGCCAATATATCACCTATGGTGCTGGATAAACGCAGTGAAGAACTCATGTCATGGAAGCTAACATGCTCCACCTGGAACATAATGCTCGGCAAACAACACTCATTGGAGAGCAACTTGCACGCGTTATCATCACGTACGTGAAACTGCCAGCTGCATAAAGTAACTGAAATCCATGATATGGTTAAAACTTGCTCCCGTAAAATAATTGTCCAGATGAAAGGAACTCCCAACGTGCAATCGATGGAGTAGAAACAAACTCTGCAGCAGACCTCTCTGATTGAGCAAAGACAACTGGGACGTACTGGAGCAATACTAAATGTTGTAGTATCTATGCAGAAACATACTTCTTGCACATAATTCCTCATGTCGAACTTAAGTTGGAGCAAAACCTTCACTTTCAAAACAACAACACTCAGAAGAGTATATGTTGGCTACCAACAGGTTTGACTTGAAAATACCTCCTCAATTTGGAAGAACCATCTTTCTATTAAAAAAACTCAATATCTCCTCAATTACTGCCGTAAAATAAGCATGAAAGCAACCCAATATCTTGAGTGAAAATTTAATGGTCATAAATAAACTCACTTTACCTCGAGACTCGATGTGTTATAACCCAAAGAAGACGAACGGATTGTCATAGAAAACGTCAAAGGTAGATGCCGCAATGAAACCACCAAAATAGGAATTGTGGCCTAAAACTCGACCTCCAGAGAAAGCAAAACAATTATCACTGATTAAACGATGATCAACTGAGGTGGCAGATCGTCAATAGAGATGGTGCGGAAAGATGACGTGTAGAATCGGCATTAGAATAGTTGTCAGGGTAGAGCATGGGTCGATGCTCAGCACGGAGTCGAGGTACAGGGCAGAGTAAAAGCCGATATTGCCTATATCCACCTTTGTTCAGAGTCATCATTGAATATATGAAATCCTTGTTTGGTACTATAGCAGCTGTCGGGGGAGGCGTGGACCGATGTTGTGCATGCGTAGGTTGGCGCTTGATGCTGAAATCGGCGTACTCAAATCTGATGGCACAGTAGGGCGCTCGAAATATATTGGCTTGCACGTTGCACTAGAGACACGAGAATTTTGTTGGTAGCCTTGAGATGCATGCGGAAGCTTTCTGGTAGCCTTGGATATGTGCACTTAGCGATGGAGACAAAACTTGATACTCCATCAGATTGGTTTTGCCGACAGCTTCACGCCTTCACATTACGGGATTGCTTGATTTGATGGATTTCTTTTTCTACGATACGGGATGAGCGGCTTCATGCTGCCTCAATTAATTTCCGTGATGGACTTGACTTGATCTGCCTGCAGGAATCTGCTTCGAAATCGAATCAGCAAGTTCTTCGGCTAGGAAAGTTGTCGCAGTTGAACCGAACAGCACGGCGCCGATTGCAGATGGCGACGACGGCGGAACTTTCCAATCTCATGCGGATGCTGCTTCATGCCGCGCGGTGCCGCTCAATGTGGTGGAGACGCCGCGTGGTGCTGCCTATGCCGTGTCACTTTAGGCCCTGTTTGGTTGGGCTGTGGCTGTTGACAAAGCTGCTATTGGCTGGCTGTTTGGAAAAGCTGCTGTGGCTGTGAGAAAGTGACCATATGGCTTTTGGTTGATCCAAACCATCTATAGTATTTTGGAAAATGAGCACTGAAACTTCAGCACATTGCAAAAAGCTGGCAGAATGCAGCTTTTCCAAACAGCTGAATTTGCACTGTAAAGCCCACAGCTACCGTTTGCAAAAGCTGATGAAAAGCTGGCCGTTTGGTTGGGCTGCAGCTTTTTCCAGTGAAAAGCTGCTGAAAAGCCCAACCAAACACCCCCTTAGTGTGGCGCGGTTGCCGCTCCGGGAGTTGAGATTGATCTTCCCGGGACAGCCGCTTGATAACTGATGATTCTGCGTGGTGCCGCTATGATCTGATGATGCTGCGCCGTGTCGTCCCCGGAAGCGGATATTTATTCTCCCGAGGGCAGCGGCTTCATCTGTGAAGGTAAAAGTCTGATATCACTTATTGCGATATTAAAGATTGATGTAGAAACAAGAGATAAAGATTTTTACGTGGAAAATTCTTACGGAAAAAATCACAGATGCACGAAGATATAATCTCACTATGATAAAAAAGTATTACAAGTATGAGACCACAGAACGTCTAACGTGCTAATCAAGGTAGCTCTCCCATCTAATCATGTGACTATAAGGGCATATATCAGGGCAATATACAAGAGTCCTTGAAGGACAAGACAACGAGTCCTCAGAGGATAAGACAATGAGTTGTATTTGGTTAAGCTGATACTAGCGCGAATCCCCGCATCGTACGATGCTACGTCTAGTATGAGTTGACGCTGTGTCCAACACAGTAACTAAATTCGGATCATTTTTCAACATTATTGAAGTGGTTCTTTCCTCCTGTCCGACTACCGTAGTTTTGAGTCTGTCGCGCATCCATGCGTGTTTAGCTAATGATGGATTTCGCGCCACGGACTGAATCGAGGAACTCTCTTTGTCAAGCGCAACCAGCAGACTGTATATTCGTCATGTGGGCATGTAGGATCGACCATGACTGTGCGTGAAATAGTTGGTTAAAATAGTTGGTTAAACTGTGCTACCTTGAATTTATTTTATTATTTGATGTTGAAAAATTATCACAAAAATAAAAAATTGGTTTGCTAAACAAATACACAACAGTTAGTGCCAAATGACCGTGAAGTAAACATCCTCAAAATACAGTCCGGCCCATACATTGTAACTTTTTCGAACTCGTAGTAAAATTGTAAGAGGTTTTAACCGAGTTCAAAGTGCGCTCAATCTATATTTGTCTACAAAAATCAATAAGATTAAAGGTTCATCCTCTGTGTGTAGTGTCATCGTGTTGCATGGCAGGATTATGACAGCCGACAACCTGGGCATCTACAGAGGGCCCCATGACCCGACCTGTGTCCTTTGCCATCAATGCCTAGAGACCATCCCCCACCTTTGCATGTAATGCTCTTTCACCAAGGCCACTTGGAACACCATCTATACTTAGAATGGTCCAGAGGCGTAGGTGACAACTTCCATGGGAACACCATTGCGACGGAATGGTGGGATGCAAACCTCATGTCCAAGACTAAAGACCAAAGGTGAGGCTTTAGCGAGATTCTCACCTACGTTATGTGGGGAGTTTGAAAGGAGAGAGATATGTGAATATTTCAAAATAAAGCCCTAGTCTTGGATGCAGTAGACTGTGAGGCAAACGATGACCCAAGGGGTGGATCTCTTCCTCCCTCAATTGCAATTAATCTTATGGCATTACGTTAGGGGGCCTTCCTTTTTGCCTCCTTGTAGATACTTTTTTCTTCTTCCTATATGAATGGGCAATGCTCCTACCCGTAACCATTCAAAAGAAAATCTCTTATTAATTGACAGAGAAAATTGAAAAAGTTTCATAAGGTGGCCCACAATAATTATAGCTGTGTGGACTCTCGCCTATGATGCACAATTAGTGCAAGCATGCTGGAATCCAAATATATAGGACTCAGGAAGGAAATTCCAGGAAGTCCGTATGGCGTATAATGCCCACATATGCTACGGCAAAGTGGGATTTTTTTTAGAACATTACTGCATTAACACGTTAAGGAAAATAGTGGATACATCTAGAAGGACAGCCGTCCTAAGAAAATGCAAAGAAGCCCCTGAAGAAAGAGAAAATAACACGCAGGTCCTTGGGGGCTTCAGCACTGTTCCAGCGAATCGCCGCGACGACCGGCCGGAGCGGAGGCAGATGAAGACACGAGAGCACGAAACCACCAGAGCACAAAGGCTCGGTCCAAACGCCGCAAGAAACGACTGCCGCGAGAGGCGGGTCTACACCATCGCTGAACGCCCATCGGCGGGGGCTTTGCCCCAATCTCAAGCAGGACGCCGAGCTCACACCAGTCGCCGAAACCTCGCCGCGAGCCGGAGACGAAGAAGCAAAACACCAGAAGAAACAGGAAGGCCGCCACCAGAAGAGAAGAGCGGCGGATGCGAGCCTCCATCGGCAAAGTGGGATTTTGATACATCCAAATCAAATTCAACTTTCAACAAAATGTACCAAGAGCGAGGAGGGCTAAGGGTAAGATCGTACTGACCATGCCAAATTGGGAGGTGGGTAGCGCAGCTAATTGGAGGAGTAGGGATGGTACCGGCAATTGGATCACCAGCAGATCAATCCGACTAGGTGGCAGCTTGTCTAGATTTGATTGGTTGTTGGTGACAACATAGCTAGTATATATACTAGCACCAACACATGTATGCTGATGGATTGGTGGCATGTAGTATCGTGCTTGATTTATTGTACCTAAGGTTTGAGTGTGAGCATTTTATGTAACAACGGTGGCGAAAGTAGAGGGACATCATCTCCGGTGAGGGAGGCGATATAGGGTAGACTTGTGGCTCATGTGTAATTGTATAGTAGATGAGTCTTAGGTGAGAGTTTAAATATACTTTCATGTTGCTCATGTATAGTTGTGTAGTAGATTAATCCAATGTGGAGAGTCTAGACATAGAGTTAGTCCAACATATATAACATTGTGTTTCTAACATAGCACCTCCAGGTTAACTATTTTACACGAAGTAACGACGAAAGTATAGACGGGATGTTAAGGATACGTGGCCCGCTCCCATGGATGGGCTGGACATTAAGCAAATCTGGACCAAGGTGTTACAAGTGATATTAGAGCATCAACCACATGTGCGCCTAGGCCTGTAGAGGGCACATGGCACGGGATAGTACTGAGGGTGGTCCTTATCATCTGTCATGTATGTGGTGTGCTACCAAGGGTGTCAGTCCTTGAGGGGGTAGAGGAGTGAGTATAATACATCATCCCGTTGTGTAGAGGCCCATATGACTTATACAGTTGCGTGGTGGATTAGTCCCATATAGAGAGTTCATATGTAGTCGGTCTAATATATATATTCTTGTGTTCTAAATTTAGTACCTCTAGATTAACTTTTTTTACACGAAATAAGGATAAAAATATAAAGAGATGCTACGTGGACGTGGCCCATCAGGATTAAGCAAATTTCGGATAGGGTACTCACGTACGTCATGCATAATCAGACACTAGCCACTTTGGGAAGAAAATAGTTCGCCTTTTTTGTAGCATGGAAATCACTGATTCCATTAACGACTTGGCACAGCAAGATCACTGGCCACGGTCGAGATACAGAGTTACGGACCATAGTACAGTAGCACCCGGTTTCATGTGAACTCCATGGCTCGCTGAAACATGTGCTGCACGATTACATTTACGAACACAGGAGACAACGTTGTACTCGATGAAGTTCGTATGCAGAAGAAATTTCTCCTTACGGAAGATGACACCGTATCGTGATAGATCATGAGCATTGCTGCGGAGAGCTTCCATCAGCTGCTGCGCGTCCGTCTCGAAGATGACACGCCCCATACCAGCATCACTAGCAAACTGAATCGCATGAAGGCAGGCCACAGCCTCTGCTTGTATCGCATCCGCCAGGTGACCAAGCCGGCCCATCCCCGCGCCGTGAACTGTGCCATGTCCATCTCGGACACCAAAACCCCAACCTCCATTGCCAGAGGCCTAAAAAGAAGCTCCATCCAGGTTGATCTTGAGGAAGTCACTGGCCGGAGTGGACCACCTACATGTTCTGATCGCCCGTGGATTGCTCGGCTTGGACAAGTGTTCAGAGAACTCCATGACATGAACTGAGCAACGGGACACCACGGTCTCCACCGTTGTGGCTGGCTCACCAGCATTATCTCCATTTCTTGCCGTCCAGATGCACCATAGCAGAGTAATGGTCATGATCCGGATGTTGTCGGGCAGTCCCAGTACCTCATGAGTCACTTCCCGAGCTGAGACACATTGTAACAGTTGCAGTCTTACGTGATCAAACTGAGTGATGTGCCAGCAACTTTTCGCAAATTTGCACTTTAGGAACAGGTGTCCCACATCTTCATTTAGGCGCCTGCAAACTGGACACAAAATGCCGAGGTCTACACCACGCTGACGGATGTTCATGCGAAGGGGTAGGCTGTTCTGTGCGAAACACCAGAAGAACATGGAGACCTTGTTGGGAACGCTGTCGCCAAATGTGCCCCCAGTCTGAAACACTGCCCATTGTCAGACTTGCTATAGTAGCACTGCCACCTTGTTGGCCTGCAGCTGTGTCTCTCAGATGTAGTTTCAGTTTATATGTTGACTTAACGGAGAAGATTCCTCTGAGGTCAGGATGCCAGGAAGCAAAATCTTCAAAGCAATCGAGGATGGGAAGAGCCAGGATCACATTGGCGTCCTCGGTGCAGAACGTTTGGTGTATGAGTTCCACGTCCCACCGGCCGGACACCGGGTTGATAAGATCATCACCCTCTCAAGCAGATGCTGGCCTCGGATTGGGCTTGATCTCCTTGTATTCCTCTAGGTATCCACGGGTCTGTTCAGATATTGATGTTTTGACCATTTCCCGCCCTCCAAATAATGCCTTCTTTCAGCAATTCAACTCCTTTGAGGACGCTATACGCCAGGATGCCATCTGAAGGTGTAGCCGAGAGGACATCTCCATCAGGAAAGTATCGAGCGCTGAGAACCCGGGCACACAACGAGGTTGGTTACTGGACAAGCCACAAGTCTGTTGGCCAGTATGGCAATGTTGAAAGAATATAGATCCTGAAAGCCAAGTCCTCCATCTTTCATTGGTCTCGAAAGTTTTTCCCATGATAACCAATGTATCTTGTTCTCCTTATCCATTTGACTCCGCCAGTATTTACAGATCATGGTGGTGATAGTGTTTTTGTCAGATCAAAACAACCCATAGCATAAGTTGGATCACCTGTGCGACGGATTTGATTAGGATCTCTTTCCCAGGTTTCGAGAGCTTCTTCTCCTTCCAACCCTGAATTCTTTTCCAAACTTTATCCTTCAGATATTGGTAGACTCTGGTTTTTGATCTACCGATGTACACAGGGAGCCCCAAGTATTTCTCATTGTGTCCTTCAGAAGCTAACTGCAGAGTACTCATTACTGCAACCTTGTCGGATTGCCTACAGTTGCCACTGAATAAAATACTGCTTTTCTCCCGATTAATCATTTGTCCAGAACAAGCTTCATAATCATCCAATATCTGTTGCAGTTTGCTTGCATTGCTATCATCAGCCTGCAACAGAACGAGGGAATCGTCTGTGAAAAGAAGATGAGAGACTGCCGGAGCATTTGGACGAACCTTGACGCCCTCAATGAGACCAGCTTGCTCTGTGATATGCAACAGAGACGAGAACCCTTCAGCACAAATAAGGAAACAGATACGGGGACAAAGGGTCACCTTGTGGGCGTCCGCGTCGAGCACAATTACATCTGACAAATGCCTCATAGATTTTGATGCGGTAGGTCACAGAGCAAACACATTTCATGAGGGAAACACATCGTTGGTCGAACCCCAGTTTTGTCAGCATTGTTTCCAGGAACTTCCACTCATCCCAATCGTAAGTCTTGCTCATGTCTAGTTTCAAAGCCATGTATCCATCCTTCCCCGCCCGCTTGTTCTTCAGGAAATGGGACATTTCATATGCTAGAAGGACATTGTCCGTGATGAGGCGCCCAGGGACGAATGCGCTCTGGTTCGGGGAGATGATCTCATCTAGAAACACCTTTAGATGATGGCCAGAACTTTAGAGATTATCTTGTAAAGAACGTTACACAGACTTATCGGCCGCAGGTCCTTGTTACGCTCTGGATTCTTCACCTTTGAGATCAGCACCACGGTGGTTCCATTCCAACCAGCCAGGATGTCCGCCCCATTTAGCACCTGAAGAACTTCGGCCTTTACTCTCTCACCAGTAATATCCCAAAAGCGCTTGTAAAACACAGCTGGCATGCCGTCAGGTCCTGGAGCTTTAAGGTTGCCGATGTTTGACAGTGCCTCTTGGATTTCATCACCAGAGAAAGGGGCACATAGAGATTCGTTCATAAAGGAAGTGACTCGTGGTTGTATGTGTTGGAAGACAGAATCAACATTGGTTGCAGTCTGGGATGAGAACAAGTCCTTATAGTAGCCAGTGCTATACCCTTTAAGGCCTGATGCACTCTATACCCACGACCCACCTTCCCTCTTTCAGTCTAGACATTTTTGTTCCAGTCGGATAGGGTAGTCGCCACCCTTCCGAGGCCTTCTGTAGTCTGCGTAGCACCTCAATGAAAAGCATTGGTTCACGCCTCCTGAACCAACTGTTCACATCCATCTTCTTGCAACCAGCGCGCTTCAAACCGGAATGCCGATGGAGGACTGAAGTTAGCCGCGTCATCACCTCCCGTATCCAGGATCACAGGGCGATGATCTGAGTGACATGGATCACCGTTGATAATCTTATGCAATGGGAACATAGCCCTCCACTCCTGAGTTGCCACTGCCCTGTCAAGTCACTCGCGGATGTAGTGCGTGTGACACTGGCTGTGGCTACGCCATGGGAACACATCACCCACAAAACCTAAATCTTCAAGGTCACAGTCCACACGAGCCTCGCGAAACCGGTCCATGCATGCTTGCTTTTCATGGCTGAACAGGATTTCATTGAAGTGTCCCATGCAGATCCATGGCCTTGAATTATGGTGCCTCAGAGTTCGAAGAGCTCTCCACGTGACAACCTTCTTATCTGCCCGAGACTCTCTGTATTATACCAGTGAACCGCCATAACGCACCTCCGTCCGTGGTGACTTCGGCGTCGATGTAGAGACGGAAGATGCCAAGAATATTTACGGTCACTCCACAGTTCCAGATAATTTAACTTTTGGGCATGAGCTTTGCCCCCAAGTTCACTTTTCGCCCTAAATGTCTGAAAAACCGTCTAGTACAAACCTCAGACGTCACGTGTAGAGGTCATACATAACCCCACGTGGATCCAACAATTTGCTTGGATGTGTTTACTTTATACAGGATAAGTTCAGCGTGGATGCCCGCATTTTAGCATGTTCAAAGTAAACAGACAAATTATGTTGGTACATAGAGTTTTTTTTTGAAATATTATTTTTTTTATTTAAAAATTTCATAAATAATACAACGTTCAAATTTTTTACAAAAATGGCCTCAATCGTCACGGGTGGTGGCGGTAGGGCCCTAATCGCCACGGCCCATGACGATTTCCAGCTATCGCCAGCACAGTTGACGATTCACTATGGAATTAGTAAGTGACATGGCGATTTGTCAGTAATCGCCACTACCGGTGGCGATTTCTCCTAATCGCCACCACCAGTGGCGATTTGTCTCCCATGGTATCAATAATCGCCAGACGCCTGCCATGGCGATTTGTCAGTAATCGCCACGACCTCTGCACCCCCTTCTGCTATTTAAAACGGGTGAGCAGACGCTCCCACCAGGTATCTAATCTTCCCTGAGTTCTTCCAAAAAATTGTTCGTATCTCGGAGTAGATTGTTTTGATTTGGGAGGAGAAGAAAAAGTAGTTCGCAGATGGATAACGACGATAGAGGTAAGTCTTGTAATATTTTTCCTCCTCATATGCGTGAAACATTGAGATCTACAATTTTTGTTTTGTGCAATAATAATTATTCGTGTAAATTACTAGATGCCAATGATGCTGTTTGGAACCCGAGAATAGACTACGAACTTCTCACTCGTGCAAAAATGAGGAGGTGGAGTTGTAAAATTATGCGTTCGCAGATCTTTGAGGAGGTTCATACGCGTGCTCTTGCAGAGGTGTTAGCGAGAAAGGGTTTCCCTGGAGTTACATACAAGCAGGTATGCAAGCGTTTGAGAGAGTTTCACAAGATGTGGGAGAGGGTGAACGAGCTTAGAAAACTAGCTGGGGCGAAGTACACAAAAGGCGAATTATGCGAAGGAACGATAAGTATCCCGCAATCTCAGTACAATAAGCACATAAGGGTTAGCACAATTCATTTGTTCTTAGTTCGTAAGCATTTTATGCACCGTTTTCGTTTGATACATCACATTCTCAGTGTGTAGGCACATCCGGAGGATGTAGGGTTGCTGAACTACGAGATCCAAAACTTCGGGCATGCGGATCAATTCTGGAGAGACCCATTTGCTAATAGAAGACACCTAATGAAGACAACATTTGAAGAAATGAACGCAAAGTTGCTGGACTCCCCCCTCTGGCAAAACGTGGGCGCATATCTAAAAAAGATGTTCGATCATCAAAGGATAAAGGCGCATCCAGTTCATCGAAAAAGGCGTGTATCAAGTGCTCATCGAAAAAGGCGTGTATCAAATGCTCGTCGAGTGATGAGGACTTCTCGAAGCTGTTTTGCTTCAAAGCCCCCGCTCCAGGGCCCCAAGCAAGCAATAGCGAAGATGATTTCATGTAGTCATATTAGAAATGGTAGGAATAATTGCTTGTTCTACCTACGATATGTGTAGCCAACTATTAATGTGGCAATGTAACGTGGTTCTGTAATCTATACTTGTGTAATCGGATTTAGATGTTAATTTGTTAGTCTAATATGGTTTGTCGATCACTATATAGAAATACGTAGCAGTGAATACAAGTGTACTAATTCATACAGTACGAAATGCTGGTACAATATAATGTAGTGAAAGAAATGATAAAATAATACTCGTTGACGCCTAGCCTCGTCGTCCCCTCTTCCTGATCAGCGACGGTGAGTACCTCGGCCTAGGCTGTTCCGCTCCCGCTCTAGGAGCCCTGCCCACCCGTAGTGTCGGGTCTCCCTCCTCTTGGTCCTGTGTATCCTGCGTGGGCAACGGTGGCTGAGTCTGCTGCGTCGTGCTGGACTGTCCAGGTGGAATCAACTCATCCGCCTCGTAGTGAAAGCTGAAGCCATGAGTGTTGGGGTTGTCAAGGAGGTAGTCAGGCGGACTAGCTGGTACTTGAGG